>CALNXK010000033.1:1132500-1217500 GCA_942486035.1 Porites lobata
ATAATTTTGATCTTCCAAAGCTTATGCCAGTAGAAATACAGGGTGCCCGCACAATCTGTTTGTGTAGCCGATTAATATTTATAGTAAATGTTCTGGATTTACCGTTTGCCTCACCTATAGCGATATGTCGCTAACTATGTATATAAATCAATGATAAAGTAGAAGGAATAGTCAACGGCGAAATCAAACTCCTTCAAAATCGCTCAAAAAACCGCTTTTGAGGTAAAAGGACGACTATATACCACAGGTAAGGTAATTCAACGTTTATTTATCATTCATTTATATATATAGTTAGCGATATATTGCTATAGGTAAAGCAATGCAAACGGTAAATCCAGAACATTTACTATAAAATAACAATCGGCTACACAAACAGATTGTGTGGGCGGCCTGTGGTAGAACACATTTCCTTGATGCCTTCATCATGTTTGTCTCTCACTAATACACCCCATGATACATGCCAATAAGTTACTCATCAAAGCTTAGCCAATCAGGAATTTGCGGACGCCAGCGTCCGCAGCAATGAACAAAAGGGGGTTCCCCTTACCTTTTCTCCCCAATCCCCCTCCCTTTTTCCCTTCCTCCCTATCCCCTACCCAGGCGGTGTTGGACACGGTCCACGTGACCAATTTTGTCCAATCACATCATTGCAGATGGCGGACTGATTCTTTCACCTTTGTGCGGGTAGTCTCTTCGATTTTCTTCGATTTTCGCCGTTTATCAAGTGATTTACGATAATTTTTTTTGGAAAAGTTTGAGTACACAGATGTAGCAAGCCGCAGTTCTTAAAACAATATGATGTATGTTTGTTTTCTATTGATATTGTTCGTTGTAATTCTTCATGCGCATAATCCCTTTGTTTAGTTAAGAGCTATATGTTTATGCTTTTCAGTCTACATCTTCTCTGTGTTCAACGACCCCTGACCACCATTTTTAGCATAATCTATTAGTTCTGTTGTTCAATCAAGAATCTGAAATGGTCGGCGGGCCCCAGCGGGCCCCGCCGTTTTACGGGTCAAAATGCCACTTGAAGTATACCTACGTGCGTGAATCGTGACTCCAATTTCCGCGGCATCTTTAGCATTATAAATATACTCGCGCGGTCACGATCGAACCAGCTTAGAATACTTTCACGACACGATCAGCTCCGAATACTCTCTTTCATTTCCTTTTTATTCGTTTTTAAAAATATGATATTTTTTTTGTAATATATATGTCATCGTAGCGGCCCTTAGTCCCTCCGTGTTGAATAGTTCCTTGGATTCTTCCTTCTGCCCTTGTCCGCAAAGAGTTAAACCTTCTGTGCGAGATTCTTCATGATTCCTAATAAATCATACAAAAAATAACGAGCAGATAAAACTGAATTCATACGGAAAAAAATGACTAGAAAACCTCCGCTAACTTTCTGTTGTCCTCAACAACAACAAGTTAGAGGAGGAGGATTCCACATTTGCCTTGGCCTCCTGAGCTTCTCCTGGAAAACCAGAATAGGTTGCATATTATTTTCGATGGGAAGATCAGTATCCTTCATGCACATGTCAATGTACCTGGAAAAAAAAATCTGAGGTGAGAAGAGCGCTAAAGAGAAGCTTACGTTCAAAATCAAGCACTTTAGGCACATGTAAGAACGATGTGTTGATACGTACCAAGTTGCTTCGATCCCAAAATTATCTCTTCGACACAGAAAATAACAGTTTTGTGAAGCCAGCAGTAAACGTCGATTGCGGCCACCTTTCCAGAGAAAGTTCTCAAAATGAACATCGCATGCTATGTCCTTTAAAAGCGGAAGAAGAGCTGTAATGCCCATATCACACTATTTCTCCCGGTATTTTTATGGCGTAACGAGAGATGTGAACAAAGCGAAGGTCAGATGCAAATGAACCGTTTTTTATTTTTTCCCCATGATGCCCTTCGGACCGTGTCCAACACCGCCTGTCCCCTACCCGTTTCGACGCCTGCTACGCTTTGTAACGCAGGCAGTCCTCGGCCTCAGTCTTATTCACGGTTTTGTCACACAATACCTTATATGCGTGACAATTTCACAAACAAGAAGAAAAGACTGGGCACTAAAACGTTTCCAAAATGTCGGATGAGTGGAAGCAAAAACTTTGAACAAGCGTAAACGGTTTTTGCCAATATTTCTGCGTGAATTCGTGAACAAGAAAGAACATGGCGTCTTCTGAACAGAGTACAAATAAGGCCAGGATCCCAAAAGTGGCAAAGGTTGGTAAACTTTCTGATTCTTACGCGACGTAAAACGGGACGATTTCTTTTTCAAAGGTCGAGAGAAAGATTTTGTGCACGAGGGTTTGATTTAAGAACAAATTTTCTTTTATTTTACTTTACTGATTACTTAATCTTGCTTTAAGTTTCCCAAAGTCAGCTAAAAATTAGCAGGATTTTACTGGATGAAGAAATTTTAAAAAGTAAACTTTAAGTTTAATTAAAATTCGAAAGTCTGACGAGCTATTAGCCTGATAATATTGTAGTACTACATATAAGTTTAAGCTAAACTATAATTTCGTAAGCTTATATTTTTGACACCGATCGCGGAGTACGACCTCTGATCGCTCCCATTGTTGGATTTTATATTAGTTAATACTATTCTTCGAGACTAGTCGTCATCACTTATGATCAATTTTTTATTTCTCTTTTGTATTGTTTCTATCAAGGTTAAGAACAAGGCACCGGCCCCAGTTCAGATCACAGCAGAACAGCTGTTGAGGGAGGCAAAGGAAAGACAGCTGGAATTAGTTCCTCCAGTAAGGAAATTATGTTAAAGAGTACCAAGAAATAATGTGCTGTGCAAGGTAAAAAGTACCTGCAGTAAAACCTTCTTAACACGAGCACCAAAAGGAAAGAGCCACTGGTCCACAATACAAAGGTGTCTGAATCAGTTGCAGTCAAACCTGTTTAATGCAGACAGCAAAGGGACATGGCCAAGTGTTCACAGTACACCACCAGGGTTCAGGCCTCGCCTGTCGTGTTGTTTCCTTAGACAAGGAACTCTCCACTTTGTCTCTTTTCACCCAGGTGTATAAATGGGTACGGCAAAATACTGCTGGGGGGTAACCCTGGTATGGACCAGCATCCCATCCAGGGGGGAGTAGCAATACTCCTAGAATTGCTTTATACTTTGGAAACCGGTATAAGCTCCGGCCGTGTGGGCCTTTAGCTCGCGGTCATGTACGCCTTTACCTACCTCAAGGCAAAAAAGTACCTGCAGTCAAACGTTCTTAATATGGGCACCAAAGGGAAAGAGCCTATGGTCTGGACACAATACAAAGGTGTCTGTATCAGTTACAGCCAAACCTGTTTAATGCAGACACCAAAAAAAAGGGACATAGCCAAGTATTCACAGTACACCACATTATAGGTGCCTGTATTACAGTCAAACATCCTCAATATTGACTCCAAAGGTGTCCATATTATAGAGTGTTTTCACATGACATCACGGCGGCCATATTGGTGTCCCAAAACAATGAAATGGTGACCATGTTGGTGTCCCAAACCAGTCCTGTGGGAGTTGAACTCTTTTCTTATGCAAACGCTTTCTTTTGTTCCAATAAATTTTCATAGATGATGGCCACGTGAGTGAAAACACTCTATAGAATTGGGAATTGTGTGAAACTTTGATCCACAGTAGCATTCTTTTTTGTCTCTTTGTTTAAACATGAATTGACAGAAGTTAAAAGAAGAGCTTAGTCATAAGTGCAAAACAGATAGATTTTGTTAGGAAGTCAACACACTGTTTAATTTAGTTGTCGCTTGGTATACATACCTAACCAAATACAAATACTTTCTTTTTCAGCCTCCAAAACAGAAGATCAGTGATCCAGATGAGCTGCAGGAATACAAGCTTCGTAAAAGAAAGGTTCTCTTTCGAAAATAATGTAAATTCTGCTTTGGTTAAGAGTAATTACAGCATATAAAATAAGTAATAATTATTTATTATTATCACTGAATCTGTGGTGTTTTTGCTAAATGCTAATCCTAATTCTTTCACGAGTTCACCATCATCCTCATTTTCTTTCTGTTGACAGGCTTTTGAGGACAGTCTCCGTAAAAACAGATCAGTAATCAGTAACTGGTTAAAGTATGCACAGTGGGAAGAAAGTCAACGAGAAATACAAAGGTATGATGCTGTAAACACAATTAAAAGTCTTTTACTCCCAGTTGTTCCATACAGCACAAGATATGCCTTTTCAATCTCAATATCTGATCATTTTATTCCTGCCGAAAAGAAATTTGTGAAGACAGAGGTTAACTGGCTGTATTTTCAGCCTCTTTGGTATTGTGCGTTTGATATTACTATTGTTTTTTTCTCTCTTTTTTTGTTTTAGAGCTCGGTCCATCTATGAAAGAGCTCTTGATGTAGATCACAGAAACATCACTATTTGGCTGAAATATGCAGAAATGGAAATGAAGTAGGTGTTACTCATATGTACAAGTTGTAATATCATAGAATATAACCTTGAATTCTGTTGCTTGCATAATTATTTTAAAGATGTAATTTCTATATCAATCTAGAGTAGAGACTGTTCCTTAAACCTCCTAATGGTACTACTCTAATACCGGACCCCTGAAAAAAGTCTGTAAACTTACAGGTTGTAAAAATATCCCCGTGAATGTTGTTGATGCTCATTTGTTGTGGTTCCATTATCTCCACAGGCATCGGCAAATCAACCATGCTCGAAACATATGGGACAGAGCTGTCACCATATTACCCAGAGTGAACCAATTTTGGTAAGTGAGATATTTATTTTTGTTTAATTAAATCTTATTATAATCCCAAACTCCCAATTCACAATGTGTTAAAGTCTACCTAAAATAGTAATTTCAGCCAATTCAGTTCAGGCAATATTAAATTTACATTTTGTAAGTGTTGAAATTACCTAAGAACTTTACCCTGAATACCAGGCTGTAACTATGGTGATTTCTGCATTTGGGTTTGTGGACAAAACCTTTAAGTTTGACTCTTCTTTGAAAATGAAGCATCTTAATTATCAGGTCTTTTCTTTTTTTTGTCAATTATTTATTTGCTTTACATAAACAAAGAATATTTCTAAATACAACAGAAACAAAAAGCAGTAAACAATGCACTGAAAAAAAAATTGATAAATTAAATGTAAGATAGCTAAACAAAAGGGGAAGAAATTGTTTTTATTCATGCAAGAAACATATTTGTTGTTGTTAATTTTGATCTCGGGTAATTTTTGTTTTTCTTTTTTTTGGGGAATGATAAATGTATGCTAATGAAGTTAAAACAAATGAAAAATAAGAATGTACTTGAGATAAAAAATTAATTACAACATATTCCATCAGGAAAGAAAAAAAGATTGTCTTTTGGAATCTGTTCATATTGATTTAAAACTCTAAAAATAAATTAAACTAATTAAAAAACTGGAAAATTGGGGGAGGAGAGTTCACTCAAATAAATGCCTTGTCTCAAGTATTTTTTGTCACTTTTCACCAGTTCTTTTGCATGGAACTTTTTTCCAGTCAAAAAAGGAATTTTTTTTGTCAATCTATGCCTCTGTCAGGTACAAATACACCTACATGGAAGAGATGCTAAGTAATGTGGCTGGTGCACGGCAGATCTTTGAACGCTGGATGGAATGGGAACCTGACGAACAGGCATGGCACTCATATATTAACATGGAACTACGATACAAAGAGACTGACCGGGCCAGAAATATATATGAGAGATATGTAATGGTGCATCCTGAAGTTAAAAACTGGGTCAAGTACGCCAAGTTTGAAGAGCGCCAGTCAAATATAGGTATGGAGTACAAAAAGGAAACCCCGTCAGAGTGGGGGAGGGGGAAGGTTACTCTACAAAATTTTATATAGGGAGGCTCCACCCTGTGGTCCAACCCCTTACCCAATTTTTATACTGTTTTTGACAGAAAATGTACTCCCTTTTGTATACCTTTCAGACAAATGGCACCCCCTTCACAAACTAGTTTACAGTGTTGCATCTTCTTTAACTGCTGTAAATACACTGTCAAATCACATAACCAGAAAGTTTCTTGTCTTTTTCACAGCCTTAAATATCTCCTGTTAGCCCTTTTTGATCCATTCACACACCCCAACGACAAATTTCCCTACCCTTTCATACACTTCAAGTAGTAGAATCCCTGCCATTTCGTATACCTGAAGCCTGAAAAAGGTACCCCTTACGGGCGGAGCCTCCTTGTATAGGCCATTTTATGGAGTACCCCTCCCTCCAGAGGGGAACCTCACTACACTTTTGGTAAAATAAAGTGTGCACATTGTAAGTGTGTTTTGTAGATCCCTCAAGATATTTTCCTTTAAGGTAGAGTTCTTTACTGTATAAAAGTGTTATATATTATTATATTCCCTCTGTAGTTGGTGCAAGGGATATCTATGAAAGGGCTGTGGAATTCTTTGGAGAGGAAAATGCTGATGAGAAGCTGTTTCTTGCATTTGGAAAGTTTGAAGAAAATTGTAAAGAGGTAAGAGCTGTAATCCATGTACAGTGTAAACAGTACTTTAAACAAATACAAGAAACTTGCTTCCAAACTGAAGGGGTCTAAGTGTCTTTATTTGTGCTTCATTCCATAGCATGATCGTGTAAGAGTGATTTTTCAGTATGCACTTAAAATACTTCCAAAGGAGGAGTGCCAAGTAAGTTCCACAGATCTTTTAATTTTATATTAGGAAGAATAATGTACCCTTAAAGTTTTACATCACTCTGTGCTCTTTAATGAGCTAAAAATATTTCACTGGTTTGTCAAGAGTGAGACCAAAGTTATTGTGAGACCTTTCACTTAATATATCAAACATGAGATGCAGTGTTTCATCACCAGATGAAACACCAAGAAGAGAGTTGAAAATACGACGCGCAGCGGAGTAATTTTGACGAACTTCGAGGTGTTTCATCTGGTGATGAAACACTGTGTCGAATGTTTGATATTTCTTCTCAAATAAAATCATTTTTGAAGGAGAAATTAAGGATGCAAATACTAAGCAGTGTTTCATCCGATTTCCAAACACTCATTAAACATTAATTTCCTTTGTATTTTCTTAATGAATTATTAATGAGTTTGAGAAGTATAGATTGCAATTTCACTTATCGCTTGCATGCATACATTAATTTCTCCTGCTTGGTATTGTCTTCTGTTGGTTTGCGGTTAAGTTAGCACCAAGTTCACAATTATTGAAACCACTCTTTTGGGTTTGGGCAGCAAGTCTTGCTTGACTTGTCATATAAATTGCCTGTAACCTTTTGATATAACCTAGAAACAGTAGCAGCTGTTACACTCTGTATGGCAAATGGAATTACAAGCCTACAAGTCAAGACCTTGTGAACCTCTGGATATGAGCCACTTTTTATTGATTATAAGGTGATTGGGCCCATAACAGAGCTCGAAATTTATTTCCCGTAATTTTTAGGAGCTCTACAAGGCATACACTCAACATGAGAAAAAGTATGGTGACAAAGGAGGGATAGAGGATGTGATAGTCAGTAAGAGGAAGTTCCAGTATGAGGAGGTATGTGTAATAGACCTGTTGCAAGGTTAACCCTTACCCCGGGGGGGCACTTTAGGAATTTCTGGGTGGGGATGTGCCGCTTGGACCCTGGAACCCTTGACCTATACCAGAGCTAGTTCAGCTGAATTTTGCTACCCTATACTAGAGTAAACTTTCAAAATCCCCCCTATCCTAGAGTAGCTGTTTCCCCAGTCTAGATAAAATCTTCAACCAACTGATCAGTTTCCTGAAAAATGATACCCTATTCTAGACCCAAACGCTCTGATTTATATAACCTATCCTAGAGTAAACTGCTTGAAAACCATACCCTTCACAGCGGCACATACCCATATAGCCCATATATGGCAGTACCCCCCGGACCCTTACCCAGCAAAAATACCCTCCATTGAGTAGCACAGGCCTGAAAATTGTTATTGTCACTGAACTAAGCATACTCTTTCTGTTTCTGAAAATAGTTTAGCTCTAACTTCTAGTTTTTACCTTGGAATATTTATTGAATGGTAAGAGAATGATGTGAGTGGAGTTGAGTTCTGATTGTAGAATGACCTAGACATTTAAATACAATGCAGTTTCTTTAGTTAGTTTTTTTTTTAAACTTTGGGGTAGGAACTGGGGTGTTGGTGGAAGTCAATTGCACACAAAAATGGTGCAATATCGGTCAATTAACCACTCCAGAAAACAACATAACATACATAACATACCATAATGAAATGTCAGTCACTGTCAACAACAACAGTCCTATTCAGGACTATGTTCACCCGGACGATCAAACTCAACCTACTTTTGATAATGTTCTTTTTTTGTCACCCCAAAATTTTACATAAGCATTGTTTTCAATTTCTCTTGGGAGTTAAAATGGCCCCAAGAGAAACTGAAAACAATGCTTATGCAAAACGTGCTATAGCCAGCCAATGAGCTTCCAGAATTTCATGCACTCAAAGTTTTGAAATTAATATGTATCTCTTGTATTTTTCAGGAAGTGAAAACTAACCCAAGCAATTACGACGCATGGTTTGACTACCTGCGTTTGATGGAGAGCGAAGCAGAGCCAGACGCTGTACGGGAAGTGTATGAAAGAGCAATAGCAAATGTCCCCCCTGCTGAGGAAAAGCGACTGTGGAGGCGATACATCTACCTGTGGATTAACTATGCTCTATACGAAGAGCTTATTGCCAAGGTGAACATGGACCACGGGCAGCCAGTCTCTCTTTTTTCTTAGTCCGTCGAGCAGAACGCGCGAGACACGAAACGCGCGTGACTGAAGGCGCGAGATGAGAGAGGGTCGAAATACACGAGACAAAATTTTTTTCTTCTCGCACTGCCACCCTGTTTTCTTTCGTCTCGACTCCCCTCACTAAAACTAAAGAAAAACAGAGACTGCTCACAGTCCAACGTGGGCAGAAATCTTGTGTTTGACCGTTTGCTATGGATCGTTTCAAACGTCGAACTTTGCATGTGCCGAATCTAATATAAATTTGCGCGAAAAATAAATTCTCCTCTTTACAGCGTAGCATTGAATTCAGCAGATGTGAAGTTCGCCGTTTGAAACACAAACGGTTCAGGCATTACGCTTTTACAGTAGCAACTCCAGCCACTGGCTGACATGCAGTATTTAGAAAAAAAATTGTAAAAATTTGTTAAATTCCTAATTTATCGTTTTTGTTTTGTAGGACATGGAACGTACAAGGCAGGTCTATCGGGCTTGCTTGGATCTAATACCACACAAAAAGGTGTAGTGCGATTTGTAAGACAAATAACATCTTAATGCATTATGAGTGTTGTCCTAAATTATATGTAACTATACAATTCTTGTTCACGAGTATGGTTAAAATAAATGTTTCAAGGTTACAGTGGTTTCTTCTCCTGCGGTAGCTTACAATATTAGTGTAGACATTTCTCCCCTTAGTGAACAAAGTTTTCGTCTTTTTTTGCAGTTTACCTTTGGCAAAGTGTGGCTGTTGTATGCCCAGTTTGAAATTCGCCAAAAAGATCTCAAAGCAGCTCGACAGGCGTTGGTAAGTCGAACAGACAGTACTTAGAGGCAACAGATTAAATAAAGAAGAAGCATTTTCAGGGATGAATATGTCGATCACCATCACTCATAGCTCGACATAGCGACCAGAAACCATACTTTAAATTCTGAATATATGGATTGATAAAGCGGGATTTACCTCATAATCCGAGCCTTACAGTTTATTGTTCTGTTGTTTTAAAAACCAACAAGACTTGAATTGGTTTTATATGCAAAACATTTGAGGTGAGCATCATCGCCGAAAGGTGTTAGTAGCAGAAAGGTGTTAGCACCATGAACAAAAAGACTACTGACACTGTACTGAGTGCAGAATGCAGAACGTCTTGCTACCTGGAAACTAAAATTTATTTTCCTCTGTTTCTAGGGCACTGCAATTGGTAAATGTCCAAAGGACAGACTCTTTCGAGAATACATTGGACTTGAGTTACAGGTTAGTAGAATTAAAACTGCCGTTCTTCTAACATTTTATGTTGGTCATCATTTTGGACAAGTTTAAGGTAAACAGGAAAAAAACATTTTCATATCAACAGCTTCGCACTTTGACTCGCTTTGAAACAGAGGATTGAAGCAACTCGGAAAAAGTCTAATAGCAATCAGCCTCTTGTGTTTTGAAGATCTCATGACTCGTAATTATGTCTAATTATTTTACAGCTTCGTGAGTTCGACCGCTGTCGTAAGTTGTACGAGAAATTTCTCGAGTTCAACTCTGCCAACTGCACCACGTGGGTGAAGGTAAACAACGCTTTTTTGTCATATTTAATAAATAACATTTAAAATGATTTAAGCCAAAAACTCATCAGCAGTTTTCAAAACAGTACCACACGAAGCTTAAAATATCGCTCGGTAGCTTTGTTATAAAATGGTCATTAGCTCTGATTTAGTTTTCCAAATCATATGTTAAAACCACCCTCAGGTTCCAAATGTCAAGGTTTGTCACAATCCCTACCTTTGAAGACAAATCCGTAATCACCCTTACAAGAACCCCGGGGGGGGGGGGGTACTGTCATATATGGGCTATATATGTATGTGCCGCTGTGAAGGGTATGGTTTTCAAGCAGTTCACTCTGGGATAGGGTGTATAAATCAGAGAGTTTAAGTCTAGAATAGGATATCATTTTCCAGGAAACTGAACAATTGGTTGAAGATTTTAGTGTAGACTAGGGAAACCCGGAATTGCCACTCAAAAAAATATAAAAAAGTCAAATCGGCAAATTTGTATTTACGCAACTCAGCCTAAACGCTACTCTAGGATAAGGGGATATTTAGGGAGTTTAGCCTAGAAAAGGTTAGTAAATTTCAGCTGGACTAGCTCTGGTATAGGCTCAGGGATCCAGGGTCCAGCGGCACACCCCTACCCAAAAATTCCTAAAGTACCCCCCCGGGACAAGAAGATCATCTTAAAGTTCCCTAAGATACCCAATATTAATTTTGTACAATCTCCACCACAACTCCTCAAATTACAAGTGTGAATGCTTCTTAATTCAGTTAAGCGATTGATTAACCTGAGATCAGGCCCAATTTGAGCGGTTCTCATACATTCTTTCTAACGGCTACCGCTGAAATTGGGAAATCTCTTTTCGTTTCGCCTTGCCCGCAAGCTAATGTAATTTTCAAAGCGAAACGAAAATAGAGCCTGATCTCAGGTTAGCGATTGATCAGCGAAACGAACAATAAATTGTTGTTGCTTGCCTTCCCCTTAAGTACGCAGAACTGGAGACCATTCTCGGTGATACCGACAGAGCCCGGGCCCTTTTTGAGCTAGCTGTCAATCAACCGCTGTTGGACATGCCAGAGGTAAATAATAGAGGGTCTCAGTTTTTTTGAAATCCCTACGAACCTTCTTTAAAATCACCTTCCTCTGTGAGACGCCGTTGAGAATCACCGAGCGTCCCGTTACTTCAAACGCGGAGGCGATTTGCCGCGAGTGCGCTCTAATAACTTACTTTTCTGTCTTAAAGAGAATATTATGTTGTATCTATTAAACTTATAGCATCCTTAACTTGTTAAATCGGTATATAAGGTTAATAACGTACCACAACGAAATGACTTGAAAAGACGCTGAAATCAGTCTACGAATGCATTTAAAAAA
Organism: Porites lobata; assembly: GCA_942486035.1. Lineage (NCBI taxonomy): Eukaryota > Metazoa > Cnidaria > Anthozoa > Scleractinia > Poritidae > Porites > Porites lobata. The sequence continues at coordinate 1,144,140 of CALNXK010000033.1, forward strand.
TTTCTCCCCAAGACGTTTCAAGGAGGCATTTATATTTGAATTGGAATTAGTTTTCTTGAAATTTTTTTGGGACTAAAACAATCAGAAAACTTTGTTTTAGTCTAATATTGGCTAAAATATTTTTTTTCCAGTATCAAGTAGGTTTTGTTCTATCGTTGGAGTGTTAAAGAGGAAGTAGAATTGCAAAGGCGGGCGAACTAGCAATGACCGGAAATGACGTTTACTCTTAGTTTAAATAATATTTTTTCACCCCTTGGATGTTGAGCAGCCGTGATCGTCTAGTGGTTAGGACACTGCGTTGTGGCCGCAGTAACCCAGGTTCGAATCCTGGTCTCGGCATTTTTTTTTTCCTCCTCTTTTTTTGTTTGTTTTTAATTCTTCACCGTTAATTCGACAGATTTTTTTTCGGATTCCTCCATCCGTTAGAAAAAAACTGAAGGATTTCTTCCTTTCAATAAAATAGTTTTTTGACTGATCGTACATGAGCACTTACGTGGTATGTCCTTTCGATCTTCACACACATGACAGCTTATAATAGTTTCTAAAAACATTGCATATCTTTGACACTTAACATTTTAATACTTTTTAGGTGTTGAGTTAAATCCTGATTTTCTTTCCTTGGCAGGTTTTGTGGAAAGCTTACATAGATTTCGAAATAAACTTGGAGGAATACGACAAAACCCGAGATTTGTATGAAAGACTTCTAACAAGAACACAGCATGTGAAGGTATGGACCGTGTTAACTTTTCGCCAGCGTTTGTAAATTCCGTGGGACTCCCTTAAAAATTCGTTCAAAATCTAACCCGAACGAAAATACACTTTGTGGGAAACCTCCGCGATGGTGAATCGAGGGCGCGGAGCGAGTCTTCGAGAGTACTAGCTGCACCGAGGGTGATTTTTGCGCCTCCCGTCAAATCTGACGCATAATTTTTTTAAAATCTCGCACAGGAGAGTGTATTTGTGAAGTAAAGTTTCATTGAAGGTGTATTCCCACGAGCAAACGCTAAATAAACCCGTAATAAACTTTCCAGTATTTAGTCGCCATCTTGAATATTGGGGTGACCGAGGGGGGAGTTGGGGCGAGCTATGCGGGACCTTCTCAGTTCCCTCATTTCTCTTTTCAGGTGTGGATAAGCTTTGCACAGTTTGAGGCCTCAACAGGAACAGATGAAAGCATGGAACAAGCAAGGTTTGTTGATGAAAGAAATTGTAATTCGTCTTGACTTGTGCATCGTCGCTATACAGTTGTTTGGAGTTGTTTAAGTGATAACACTGTCAACCTTATTGCCTGCCGTGAATCAGTACCGGGTATAAAACGCTGACCGATTAAATTGTTCAGACGGCCTTGTGGTAGAGCAGAGCAGGGGTTTTTGAAATCTTCAGCCTGGTTTTCGTACAGTCGTCCGTGGCCTGGGTTGCTCGCTCGAAATATGATTACGTTAAGTCCAGGGTTAGTTACCCTGACAACTCAGATCCCAGGTTAGAGGTAGCCGAACTTCAAACAACTCGGCCCTAATCGTCTCGATCTTCTGAATCGTCCCAGAGATCGTTGGAACGATCCAGCGATGCCGAGGTTTTCCAGTTAATCTTCTTGCCCGCCAGCAGAGATCAGGAGCGCGCGCTTTGCCAATCATTCTTGAAATTATGTGTCTAGTTTTTCAAGAGCTATAATCTTTTCCTGAACCCTTCTTTTTTCTTCAGGAGTGTTTATGAACGTGCTGACAAGTCGCTTAGAAATGTAGAAGAAAAAGAAGAGCGGGTCATGCTGTTAGAAGCGTGGAAAGAGTTCGAGGTATTTCATCTTTGTCCTATGCCCTTGTGCCACCTATTGCCTCTCTCGCGCGCCTCTCACGTTCGCGCGCGTCTGACCTTCTGTTTTTATTTCGAGCGCCTGTCAAGGCCGATACACACGAGGGATTTTGCTCCCGGAGCATGCTCCTCCGTGTGTACCAACGATTTCGTGGGTATACTTCATCCTCAGGAGCAGAATTTCCACCCTACAAAATGTTCCACGATATTCAAGCGGTTAAATATTTGGGATCAAGCTCCCGGAGCAAATTGAGCGAACTTGAAAACGCTCCCTCGTGTCTACTGACACTTGCAAAATGAGCTTGGAGCATGCTCCGGGAGCAAAACCCCTCGTGTGTATCGGCCTTCAAGCTGCCTCCAACGCAGGACTATTGGTCGTTTCGATACAACTTTATTCAGTCGACTTGTAAATTGTTTCACCTACTTGGCTTAAGGAACGAAGAATATTCACCCAAAACGTTTTCCTGTTCACACGCAAGCTATACTTGAAGTGATCGAAATTTTTGTCCAGTTTCAGCGCTCGAGTTTGTATCGAAACGACCGCGGTACTGAGACGCAGCCATACTGAGTCGGTGGGACACTGGCTCCTTTATTTTTAGTCAAATGCTGTCTTGTTGTTTCAGACTGAACACGGAAACGACACCTCACAAGAAAGAATTAAGAAGAAGATGCCTCGGCGAGTAAAGAAACGAAGGAAAGTCCAAACAGACGACGGGGTAGGGGATATAGTTTCATTTCAGTTTGCTTGTTTTTCACTAGCCCTCGAGCAAGCTGTCCATTTCGAGTGGCGAGAGAAGCGAACCGCGAGAAATTTCGCGCTCTCGCGTGACTTCGTGCAAAATAGAGAGCTTGCTCGCAGGCTAATTTCCACACGGTTCTTTGTTGCTCGGCCCCTTCCGGTCTTCACAAATTTATTGGACGACTGAGCTAAATAAACCCTTGTAATTTCGTCAGAGGATAATCTTTATCGTTTGAAAGATACCGGATACCGAACTACCACCTTCTTTTGAGGAGTAAACTTTCTCTGTTTCGTTTGCAGTCTGACGCCGGCTGGGAAGAATACTACGACTACATTTTCCCCGACGACGAGGCAAGCATGCCGAACTTTAAACTTCTCCAAATGGCCAGGCTTTGGAAAAAGCAGAAGGAAGCACAAAATGAACAGTAACAGAAGCCGCTACTTTGTACAGAACGGTCAGCGTTTCGATAATAAAACTCGGTTATATATGGAAGGGAAATAACCCAAGCTTCATTCGTTCAATGTTTTTTTCGTCTATCGAACGTGGTAAATTATTGAAAATGTTGAGTTTGTAGCTAAGTAGTGGTGGCCTCAGGCATTTCTCCCTTTTTTAAGTTGCGAGAATTCATCGCAATGCTAACGCAGGAATGTTTTGCTAAATAAAGAGAAAAACAAATACAACTGCAAAATATCAGTAAACTTTTTAAACGCACGCGCTGAATGCTGTCCCGTTGGCACGTGCGGCATGGTGTTTTTTGCGCACGTGCCAACAAGTTTTTTTTTTTTTTTTTTTTTTAAATTTTTTTTTGCCTTACAGACATATATTAAATGTTTACAGTACTAAACACTACTGAAACTAAATACTACTAACAATATTCACTATACTTGCACTATTTACAATATTGGCTATACTGACAATACCATCCATACGATGCTCGTACTACTAATAATTACAATGGTTACACTACTTACAATTCTAGTACATCACACACACACACACCCCCCACAAACACACACACACACACAAAAAAAAAAAAAAAAAAAGGTCAGAGGAGTTACTTTTCATGTCTATTTTATAGCTTTTCAATTCTGTATTTAATTATCATTTTACCAACGAAGTCTTGGAGGAGAATTGGTTTGTTGTGTAGTTTGTTGGCGTAGATGTAGTATCTCATAAACAACATGGTATAATTGAATTTCCTTACTAGTACCTTTTCATGTAAGTCCGAGAGGATGCCGAACAGTCTTTCTTCGCTAGATGGGTTGAGATTGATCTTGTTTTCTATATTGAACCAGTTGATAACCCGTTGAATGAAAATCTTGACGAAATGACAATCTCTAAAAGTATGATTAATAGAGTCTTTTTCACCACAATATATACATTCATCATCTTCCTTGATTCCATAGCGGTAAAGTTCCTTTTTGGTGACTACAATTCGGTGGATTAATTTATATTGAAATTCCTTTAATTTGGTCTCTCTACAGACGGTTTTTAGGGAGGTGAATATTTTTTCCCATTTATCTTCATCCAAGGAAAGATCTTTGCTCTATCTCTGTGGCCCAGAATGACCTGTTGCGTGGATTTTTGTGCATAATAACGTATAGAAGTCGCTAGTCTTGATTTTGTTCAGATATAGAGTTATCGATTCATTTAATTGTAGACTAAGATTATTATCAGAATATAACTCTTTATTAATTGGCTTCGTTGATTTTGCTTTGGCTAATAGGTGCTTTGGGATAGCGCTAATAACTTGATAGTATTGAAGGAAGTTAGTTTTACAGGAATACTTATTCGTAAATTCCTGATAGGTCATCGGTTGACCGGTATTGTGTAAGAGATCTTGTATTGACAGGATACCTTTTTAAACCATTCCCTGATAAAAAGGTTTTACTGTCAACAAGTATTCTTTGTTGTTGAATAGAATTATATTTTGTGCTTGATCAAAGCTGTACAGAGTTTTTAATTCACTGAAGTATACTAGAATATTTCGGTAAAACAATGGAATAGATTTTATGTATTTCGCATCGTAGTTACATCTCAGTAAAAAGTTCAAACCTCCGAATTTTCTTAGGTAATAATCAGGAACTGTTTTCCAATTCTGGTTCCCTGGAGTCAGTAATCTTGGAATCCAGGCTAGTTTTAGAGCTTTAAACATTATGTCGATGTCTACCATACGTATTCCGCCTCTTCCCAGATCCTGATAGAGCCCAGTTCGTTTAATTTTATCCCTTTTGTTTTTCCATAAGAAACTAAAAAACTTTGTTTTCACTGTGCTTGCGATATCTTCGGGAACATTAAGAATTGAAGCTGAATAAATTAATTGTGACAATCCTAGGGACTTAATTATCAGTACCTTCCCAAATAGTGTGAGGTCTCTAGATCTCCACATATCCAGCTTTGTTTGAAGTTTTCGTATTTTCAGATTAAAGTTCAATTCATTGTTACCCTTCTCATCATAAGAGACATGAATTCCTAAGAGGCGAGCCGGACTATGTAACCATTTTAGTTGTAAAGGATAACTTTTGTTTTTTTCCCATTTTCCCAACCAAATTGCTTTCGATTTCTTTATGTTTAACTTGAGACCCGCTAGCCTCCCAAAATCTCCCACCGTTTTCAAAGCATTTTCAACGGAGATCAAATCTGCACAGAAAAGGTTTGTGTCGTCTGCGAATTGGCTCAATTTGATTTCGTGCCCGAATATTTTGATTCCTGTTATACTTGGTTCTTGTCTGATTTTGCTGGATAATATCCCCGTGGAAAGCACAAATAAGTACGGAGAAAGGGGACACCCCTGTCGCAATCCTCTTGACGGTCTAAACCAGTTGGTCATGAAACCATTGTTTATCGCCGCGCTCTCAATTTTTGTATAGAATGTACTGTTGTAGTTTCTTTTCTCCAGATTGAAAAAGTACTTTGTTGGACGTTCGCCCTTTTCGACCCATCGACATTTCGATCTAAAAATAGCTGCCCTCCCTTTCTCCTCATAAATAGATTGGAGTTCCATTTTGAGATCTTCATATTCATTTAGGATGTGCGCGATATTGGGAGAGTTAAAGTTGTCGCAAATATTGCGGTCCAGAATTTCGAGCTGTCTCCTAATTTCCAATTCTCTATTAGTGGTCGCTTTAGCTTTCTTTTTACTATAAGCAATGGTTGCCGCTCTGGTTTCCATTTTTAACATTTCCCAAAGAAGGCGTGCGTCTGTCAAATTGGAGTAAAAAGCGCGTGTGCGGGAGTACGTTTCAGCACGTGCCAACAAGTTGTTTTGATGTAAATAAAACTTTCCAAAATGTTTTCAATACTGGTTGAAAAGGAAGAATAACTTTATCAATTTGAGCTGCGGCATCAGTTTCCTGGACAAGTCGGCAAAATTAACTCTTGGATGATTCAACCGTCTCTTCTCTCAACGGACAAATATAGAATTTTAAATGGTGTGAAAAAAATAACCAACCTTTATGTAAAAACAAAAGCAGTTTAATTCACTACTAGATAGGTTTTCCTTTTTAAAGTTACCCATAATTAATAACATAATCATTGTTTCTTAGAAACCCATAAATTGCAAAGTACCTTTCATTTTTCATGACTTTAAAAAGTCTCACTTTATATTATTTCTGGTGACATACTGATATAATTAATTTAAATATGTATTTTCGGATTAACCTTTTTATATATTACAGGATTTTAAAAATAATCTGCCTACAACTTTAAGTCTTTCTTAGTACAACGTAACTGTGAGCAGTAAACATCTCTTTCTATAGTATATGAGCCTGTAAACTCTCACCTTACTTTCTACTCTTTCAAATAAAAAATAAATAACTAGATTTACATCTGTAAATATAATTTCTTTGACTCAATCAAAAGCGTCTTTGCCCCTCTCTGATTTTACTTAATAAATATATTAATACTGTCTACTGTAGTAAATTGACACTCAAAGTTAGTCCGCTTGCAGGCTAACATGAATCTGCAAGATTTTTATGCAAATCTATCGAAACGAATGGTCAACGCCTTAACGGCCTAAAGCGCGTGTAAACAAGTTCGTCTCGCACTTTTCGTGGAGAACCGACTGTTTTGCTGTATTGGGTGCATAAAATCGGGAGACATGTAATCCTCGTCGTTAAACTCTGTTAGAGAACAAATTCTTTGTTTCTGAATCGCTATTTTCGAAGAAAGGATAGGCGAGTTCCCAGACTCATCTCTGTCCGTGTGGCACCTTCGGTTGGAGTGTCATGTTACATTTAAGACAGGTGAAAAGTCCTGACGCTAGTTGTTCAAAAGATGGATATCGCTATCCACCTTTTGATTAATCGGGGCCTGGGGCCCGTTTCTCGAAAGTCCCGGTAACTTTACGGGCCCGAAAACAAATATTCAAATCGAAATATAAAGAATAAGAGCGCGGGTCCTGGCTAGCAAACTACTCCATTTTGTTTCATTAACTGACAGTTTTATCATGTTGGATGCAAAACTATTGAAACCTCGATCTTTAATGCAAACGGAGACAGCTTACCGGGCCCGTTAATTATCGGGACTTTCGAGAAACGGGCCCCTGGCCCCAGTTGTTCAAAAGTTAGATAGCGCCATCCACCGGACAAATCACTATCCGACGGATAAGTCTTAGGGAAACAAATTGCGTTATCCAGTGGATAGTAATTTATCCGGTGGATAAGGCTATCCTCCTTTTGATTAATCGGGGCCTGGACAACAAACAAAGTGATATCAGATAGCAGCGACGCCAAGAAAAAGCAGCAATTAGGCTACGTTCACACGCTACAGGTCGAATTTACGACCGGTTGAAAATTCCTGCGTTCACACAGAACCACGCTAACCGTACGAAATTTAGACACCTAGCCGTTAAAATTTCCGTGTGAACGGAGCGAAAATATTCAACAGTCCCTTGTGAACAAAGCGTTTCACTGAATTTTAAAGCCGGTCGAAAACTCATCCGGCGCCGTGTGAATGTAGCATTAAGAGCTGTTTCCTGGAGGTGGACTGGTTGATGTTCTGCTTGTGGCTCACCAGTATCCAAGGATAGTCACGCGAGTAACCACAGAACGCGCGAGACAATCGGCCCCAGTGCCGGGGATTTTCGCGTGGGCTCGCCCAGTCACCCGTACGACAATCCAAAGCAAAATGACCGAACCCCATTTAGCTTACACCCTGTTTGTCCTTGAGTGGGTCGCTGATTACACCACTGGTGAAACTCTGGCGTGAGACTGCAAATAGGAGAGTGGTAAGATACATTTAACTTGATACTTACTGACTAGACTGCAAAACAGTCCGTATTTTTGCGTATTCAAGTACGCGCGAGCAGTCAAACAAAAGGTGTGGAACGAGGCTGAAAACAGAGAGCGAGACTGGGGAGGCTCGCGCGGTTCGCGCGCATAAGACTCTTACGCCACGCGTTACCGATTTCTTTACTGATTTGGAGGAAAAAACCGACTGTTTTGTAGTCTACTTACTGACTGAAATTTTCAACTAATTTTGGTATAGAGTGTTGTAACATGACGTTACGGCGGCCATATTGGTGTCCCAAAACAATGAAACGGCGGCAATGTTAGTGTTCCAAACCAATCCTGTGGGAGTTGAACTCTTTTCTTATGCAAACGCTTTCTTTTGTTCCAATGAATTTGAATACATGCTGGCCACGTGAGTGAAAACACTCTATAGGCTTTCTTGATACTGTATACATGTAAGCCACTACATAAATCCATATTCAAGGAAGTCATGGTAATGCTGTAACTCGGGACGCAGGCACGTGCTCTCTTGGACTAATTAGGGAGCTCAAAAGCGACGAAAACGTTACTTGAAAAGTGAATTGGCGCTGGCTCAAACTTAACTGCGCTTATTCCATCTCGTTTAATTCGTCAAATGTTGGCAAACGTTTTTGAAGTTGAATTCTAAAGGACTGTATCAAAGCTCAGGAAAAGAAAAAAGAAGGTTGTTGTCTTGTGTTTCCGTCCTCGACAAAACGTGAAATTTGGCGCTTTCACGATGTAGTCGTCACGTGCAACGACGGCTAAGAAAAGCACAAAAAAGCGTGATGCACGTGCAAAGTTGTTGTTTTGGTAATCTAAACCTATTGCTTTTTTGCCCTTCTTGTTGCCGTCACCGTCGTCGTTGCTTAAGCTCCTTATTAATGCGTTTAAATTAATATTACGTACCCCAAGCAGATTTCTTGGTATGTATCCAGTCTCACCCTTCATGTTCTCGGCCCACCACCATTCCCTCTCGGTCGCGTCTCCTCGTTTCAGTACCGTTAGCTCTTCACTGCACTCAAAGCTCAATTCATCTTGCTCGTCAGCTGAGTACGAATACAGCGCACGAACGCGACCGTTGTTATTGATACCAAAGTTTTCTTGCAGATCTGGATAAGACAGAAAGAATGATTTGGAAAGTACATCAAACATTGTAGCCTCAAATAAGGGCGTTCTTAATCGATAAGATCCGTCACTTCATCCCCGCTCTGGAATGAGCGAGAAAATAGAATTGGATGACCTTACATAAGTCGGTGGTTCAACAAATAAGGTATGTTTGTGATTGAAATCTTCAAAGTTCAATATTCTGCATCTCATATCTTGAAATTTCAATATTTTGCCGATTAAATCTTGAAACTGCAAAATTTGGCATGTCAAGTATTGAAATTTCATTTTGGCATGTGAAATCTTTAAATTTCAAGATTCAGTAACTTACTTGTAAATGACCCACTTTGATAACTCACGAGGCATAACCCACCACTTTGTTCCACCACTCTCCCTCTCAGCTACCCTGGGTGCCAGAGGCTGCGCGGTTTCCGGTTTCAGTTAAGTCTTTTTCTCGCGGCTTCGCCACTCGTGTCTTCGGCCTTCGGCCCAAGACGGGTCGGCCCGCGGCTCACGAAGCTCCTTGTCGCACGCGAGAAAAAACCTCTGGTACCCAGGGTGCCTCCCAGCTCACGTTAAAGTCAAAATGCAATAATCCTCCCATTGTTTCGGGAAGGCTCTTCAGGCCTCAGTTTGGTCTAAAAATAAGCCGGGGGGGGGGTACCAGGCCCCCTGGGCCCCTACCCTGGATCCGCCACTGGGTTTTCCCTGACTGGTCCCAGTTAAACGTTGAAAACCCACATCAACATAACTGAACACAATGCTCTATCATGCTTACCGTTCAAGTATGACATGCACTTTAAGTAACCCGGCTGTCCGCGCTCACAACACTGAAGCGGAGTTTTCTTTTCCAACGAGGTGACGGCTAGAATACAGGCTCCATGTTCAACAAGGAAGCGCACAATGTCTGTCGCATTATTGGCGGCTGCGCAGTGCAGAGCGGTCCTGCGGGTAAAAAAGGGGGATCAATTTAGGTTTCTGGAAAACTGCCTACCTACCCCTCCCCCAAGCTAACATTAACACTTACTTCTCACTTAGGGCAAAATGTTGGCTTAGGGGAGGGGTAGGTGGGTATTTTCCCCCAAACCTAAATATTTGTTGACCCATTCACTCTTAGCCTGAGTATTAGGCCCACCTTAGGGGATAGGGAAGAGTAGATTTTAGAGGGTAGGGGGAGGGAAGGGTTGCTCTCTCTCTCCTTTTTGCTCCCTTCTTTGCCCCTCCCCCCCAAAAGCCCGATACTCAAGCTAATTCACTTCTAGAGTCAATTATGCCAGCCATGTTGTTCTAACGTTTTTGGTCCGTGAATGAAATCCTGTGGCATTACCATTCACATGAAAGCTACTGTGCAGTACTGTGCAATTTGGCTCTCTGGCTGAAATTTAAAAGAAAGATAATATCATGACCAAAACAAGGCTACTGTATCAACCTGTGGTACTGTTTGTTATGCTGACTCTTGAGTCTGTGGATAAAATCTTTCAATGAAAGTTACTGAGCGTTACTTTCCTGTCGTACTGTTTATTGTGCTGTACAAGGTGGTTCTAACTTTTGAGTCTGTGGATGAAATCCTATGGTGTGACCATTCAAGTGAAAGTTACTGAGCAGTACTTTCCTGTGGTACTGTTTATTATGCTGTACAAGGTGGTTCTAACTTTTGAGTCTGTGGATGAAATCCTATGGTGTGACCATTCAAGTGAAAGTTACTGAGCAGTACTTTCCTGTGGTACTGTTTATTGTGCTGTACAAGGTGGTTCTAACTTTTGGGTCTGTGGAAAAAATCTTGCAGTGTGACCTTTCAAATGAAAGCTACATACCACCCATGTGAATCCTGAGAGTTGATATCACAACCGTATTGTACGAGAAATTTCACCACTTCGTCGTGACCTGCGCAGACAGCATTGTGAAGAGCCGTGATTCCATCGCTGTTGGGCTTACTGGGGTCATCCACCTTTGTAAATAAACAGAACTTAAGGAAAAGCTAAGTAAAAAGTGGTGGAGACAGTGGCGTACCCCGCGAGCAAGCTCTCCATTTGGAAAATAACGCGAGAAGTCAAGTGCGGGCGGCACACGATAGGAGATGCGAGGGCGAGGGGCGCGTTCGTTTGCGGCTTGTTTTGCTTACCACTTCAAATGGAGGGCTCGCTTGCAGGGTAACAGTGGCGGGGAGAAATTACCAACGAATGTTAAAGCGTTCTAGAATCGTCGGGCAAAGAATATGGAGAGAAATAAGCAACAAATTCCTGGCATAGTCCAGAAGGGCCGTCAGGGAGCTTACCGGGAGGATGTGCCGGAGCACTCCACCGGAGAAAATGAAGGGGTGCGTCGAAGAGGAAGCCCCCACTGGGATGTCTAGTCTAAGGGAAGGAGGGAATTACTAACAAAAGAGCATCTACCCAATGATAAGGCTAGCGTCTACTCATTAAGTCCTAACAATATTCTGTTAGTGGGAAGCGAGTTAGCATGGTTTCGTCAACCTGAAAAAATAGAAATGTGCTTTTTAGTTTCCTCAGTTACTTCACAACCAATTTTGGCACAAAGTAAATTCCTCACCTCTTCAACAATTTGCTTGACTAGTTCCAGCTCCCCCTCAACCGCCGCGTCTAAAAGCACTGCATGTGGATCGAGGCTGACGTGCCGCGCCTTCTTTTTTCTATCCGCCTTTTGCAAACTCCCTTGACTTTCCTCAGGGAATTCTTTTACGGATTCGCTTTCCTTGGAGAATACTTCGTACCTCGGTGAAGTGTCTTCAGTTGTCTTTGATACCAACGGGTTTATGTCTGGTGGCTGGTCTGATATGGTGGGATAACTTGACTGACTGATAGGTGCTAAACTGGTATCTTTGTTTAAAACTGCAGGTTTTAACATACTATCACTAGGGAGCTGGTCTGACACAGATTTGATTGCCTGCCTCAAATACGCAACTGCATCTCTCCCACCCGAACTATTGGCTTCTGCATCGTCTGCTGCCTTTCCTGGCGAATATTTTTTTGTTAAAGCCTCTTCTGTTTTCCCCCTTATTTCCGAGTCATTGTCCACAAGAATTCCTTCCAAGGGTTCAACACCACTGCTTTTTTCACCCAATATGAACGAACTCTTTAATGCAGTCTTTTCCTTCTTAACAGTCGAGGCTTTGTTTTCATCTGCAGCTTGATTTTGCACCAACCTAACTTGCCCAGCCTTCACCTTATCGGTGTTTTTATTTAACACAGTCCTGGAATAAGCTTCGATTTTTAACGATTTGCCACTTCCCGAATTCAGATTGTCCGTTACCAAGCGCGGTCGATCGCTTTCGGAATTTAACCCACCATTTCCAGATAATGGCCCCCCATTTTCGAAACTTACTCGGTCATTTTCGGAACCAAGCCAACCGCTACTGGAGTTAATTTTTCTGGGACCGACAACTTTCGATGCTGTAACTAACAGTCCGGATGATTTAGCGATGGATTCGCTGCTTTCCTGAGAACGTGTTGCGTCCTCTTTTGTCTCCGCAGCTCTAAGACTTCGGCTTGACAGCCGTATGTTAAAAGATGAAACAACTTGTTTCACATCGTTAGACCCTGCAAGATTTCTTGGTTTTTGCCCATGCTGAGTTAGATCTGTTTTGTCATTGTCTATCCAGCCGTTTGAAGACGCAATTTCTTTTTCACCATTATTGACCTGATCGATCTCCTTATCGGGACCGTTGCTCATCGGCAACTCTTTAACTTCGGGATAACTAGGACCAGTGTCTCGGTTCATAAAGGCTGGTCGTTTGCTCGTCGGAACTGGCGAACGCATCTCGGGAACATCCGTGGCTTTCGAAGAGAAAAACGAGGCAGATGGGGTAACTGTTATCCTTGTGAGAGACGATTGGCCACGAACGGACACCGAGTTGGACATGACCGGAACGAGGTGGGATTGATTAGCCGAAGTGACATCACCTTGCTGCTCGGCAGCTAGTTTCTTTGCTCGATAGGATATCGGTTTTAAAGTCAAAGGAACAAGCTGTGATTGACCAAAACTAGGTTTAACATGAGTATCTTTATCAGGTACCTTTGCGTTATCGGTCTCGTCTTTTTCGTCTCCGAGCCTGTGAAATAATTTGTCTACATTTGACGGTGTGGAACTTGCAGAGGACACTACTTCCTCTCCGTTTGGAATACAACCGTCCATACTAGGAGAACAAAATAGCACTTTCGATTCAGACGGGTTCATTTCAGTTTTTTCTATGTTGTCCTGCATTGTAACCTCTATCTTTTCCCTTGACTCTTCAATAGGTGTGGTCAAATCCACTGAAGGCAAACTAGAAGAAGATAAAACGTCTCCTGTTTGGGTAGGACTATTTGTGCTAACAGAATTACGCTGCAATCTCGGCGAAGAAGTGTTTTGTTCATCTTTCAGCAGGTTATTCTTGGAGGAAAACTGAGCCTTACGTTTTGACTCCCCAGACGTCGCTATCATATTTTCGGAACCCTCAATAGATGAGAATATCACTTCTTCACCTGTCTCAGCAACGCATTTTGCTGGCAGCCTCGATGGGGGATCAGGTTTTCGCATCTTGTTCTCTGTTGAAAACACAGCGGCTTTCTTTGTATGTCTCAATGGTACTGTTACATTTGATGAACCAGGACCAGACAAAGTCACCACTTCTTTTTTCTGAATAAAGCTTGGCACGCTAACAGGTTGCGGTAACTTTGAAGTAGATGCGCTAAGTTCGTTCTTCTGAAGAGAACCAATTGTGCCAGAAGCATCTTGTGACAATCTCGATGCGTTGGTATTTGTGTAAGTTTCCTTTCTATCACCGTTCAATAAAGACTGAGTTTTCCTGTGCTCTTTCGCAGCTTGATCTTCATCGTCTCTTTTCAACGTGGTTGGTGATACCCCAATAATGTCCTGGTTTAATTGATCTGCAGAAACATTCTGATACCGAAGTCTAGATAACTGTATCTTGCCAGTCTTAACCGTATCATTTATTGGTGTTACGTGTTTCCAGGTAGGTTCTTTCACATTATTACTTTGACAACCATCATCACTATTATCACCATGGTTACTTCTGGTTACATCACGTGATTTACCTGTTTTGCCATCATGTTTAAATTTGGTCCGAGCTCTTGAGAAATCCAGCACCGTTGGCCGTACAATAGAATCCACATTTTCGTTTCTGGTGGGTAACCCTTCTGTCTTAATTTGATGAAGAGGAAATAACTCGCTGCCTAAAGCCCCTCTCGCATCTAAACCTTCGCGACTACCCTCTGTGGGCCCGACTTGTAACGGTTCCAGATTTTTAGCTTTGTGAGGTTCTTGACAATCTTCTAAAGGCGACGCACGGCCATCCAAGTTCGCGTTTTCGTATTTCACTAGCCCGTGAGCGTCTGTAGATTTCTCGGCTTTCTTTACAACGCCGGTAAGTGCAAACATGGCGGCCTTAGGAGAAGCGGAATTGGAAGAGGCGGACGAGAAGGAGGAGAGCGATGACGGTGAGCTTAGCCCGGAGTTGTCTCCCTCGTCACTGGGCGTGGTCCGCCCTGAATTCAGCGATGGCGTTTCAGATTGAAAATCGGGTTCACTTGAAATGTGTTTCATATCTAATGAATGCGTAGCTACAGTCGAGCTCTGTTGGCGATTATCGCGTTTGGTCTTTGAATCTTTGTCATATGGCTTCGTTTCAAAGCGCGAATTACTCAAGAACTCCTTTACATAGTTATCGTATCCAGGTCTTTCAGGGGAAGGTGATTCGGGTGTCTCGACTCCTTCCGGGTCTACGCGCCGGGGGGAATTATTTAAAATCTTCCCAGGTGTAAAAGTGTCTTTCGTAAAATTAGTCTTTCCATTTAATAGCCTATCGGCTGCCCTACGATGCTCTCCACGGTTTTCAACGGCGTTCGTCTCGAAGCGTGACTTGAGCGCGGTCACGCGTGACATCCTTGGCGGCCCAGGCCCCTCAGTAAGATCCTCAGTCGAAGACCTGCTACTTGCGTGACCATCTGAGATTTCCTCTTCAACTTCAAGTAACGTTTCTAGCTTGCTGGAGGTTCGAGAACGGGGCCGAAAGGAACTAGACGTGACTGGGGCACTTGAGCTGGAATCCACAGCGTCACTTTTGTTCGTCCTTTTCGTAAAGTTAGGAAGGTGACTATAATCCATTTCCACGAAGTCCAACTCCCCTGGAGGGGATGGTAAGGAGGAGCTTTTGTCATGGTTATGGTTATGGTTAATGAAATTGTTTCGCGACCTTTTCTGCCTCAACTCTTCCGTGTGCTGGTCAATTTGAGCATCGAGCTCGAACAGTTCCTTGTGTTTTTCCGCCAGAAGTTGTTTTTGTGCCTGGATCTGAACGCTTTGTTGGTGATTCAACTCATTCCGGGTCTACAAAAACAGAGCAAGAATTATCCGATTAAGATAAAATAAAGCGACAGTAAAAATGACTAACAGACGTTTGTGCAATAAGTTGGTAGACCTTGATCGTCCCGGTGATCGTAGTCCTAAATATGAATGTTGTTGTTGACCGTGACTGACGTTTCGACAACCTGTGTGGTAGTCATCTTCTAAGTCAAAGTGAGTTGTATCTCTTCAGTTGATAGTATTAAACTCTGGTTATTGACCTGATTGGTTGTCTGTTAGTTAAGCCGTGACGCTATTGACTATGAAGACTCTGACTGTCATTGGTGCGTTCACATGGATAAAACAGAAACTAAAGCCTCGTCCACACTAACCCGGGGATGTTTGAAACCGCATATTTTTTTTACCCGGATCCGTGTGGATCTACACTGGTCCCAGAGGTTTTCCTTGAAATTTTTCGTCGGGAAAGAGAGAGCGAGCCGCGAAGCGGACAGCGAGAAAAGGGCCTGTAACCACCCTGGAGAGCGATTTTAAAAAATATGCGGTTTCGGTGAGCTTATCCACTGGGTTCGTGTAGACAGAAGGCTGATTCGTGTAAAAAATATCGGGTTTAAAAAAATACCCAGATTCGTGTGGACGAGGCCTATGTGGACGCTTTTTCGCACGCTGCTATGTCCAACGGAGGCGAGAACGTAATTTAGTAAATATAGCTACCTCCTCAAGCCTATAATACTTGCGTTACTGTTGTCATAAGAGTTAAAGTGTCACGCCTTCTCCCTCAAGCCTATAATACTCGCGTTACTGTTGTCTTAAGAGTTCAAGTGTCACGCCTTCTCCCTCAAGCCTATAATACTTGCGTTACTGTTGTCTCAAGAAGTTCAACTGTCACGCCTTCTCACCATAAGTTCTTTCCTGAGTCTTTCCAACTCCAACTGTTGATGCGTTTTTTCTCGGCTGGGTGAAGTTTGAGACCATCCTTGTCTTTGCTTATCAAGCTGTTGTGTAAGACTTTCTACCTTGGCGACGGCAATGGCCAGTTCTTTTTCTTTTTCCATGAAAAGGGAACGTACACATTCCAGTTCCTCAGCTAAAGCAAGAAAAAACGAAAAAAACAAAACAAAACATCACGGTTAGAGTTTTAAATTAAAAGGGTGACAAAAGTTGCTATGGTTTTACATCATTACTCTTTCTGATTGGTTGATAAATCTCGCAACATTTGGTTTTTCCCCCAATCGAAACCACACTCCTCTTGGGTGTGTTTCCCTGGCTTTGAGGCGTCTACACATAAATGCGGCGAGCTCTGATTGGCTATAGTTTGCTAATATCTTGATTAGCCATAGTGATTGTCTTGATTTAGTCTGAAGACACTTAACGAATTGCACCTTTCACTGTTCAAGAGGCTAAGAACTGGCCAACAAAAACGGACGTTTGATTAAGCAAAATGTTCTCATCTCGAAGTATATTCAAGGACTATGTAACTAAGGGTTATCGCCCAAAGTCGAACCTTGACAAAATATCGCTTGTCTTAAATGCAAGTCTTAAATAATCTTTATGAAGGTAAACAAAAACGTGGGTTTAAATCTTCACTTGTCGCATTACGAGGAACTGTTCCCTTATAAAAACAGAAAATCGCGTCTCATGAAACCACGGCAAGAGAGGCTTCATTTGAATGTTATCACCAACAGATGCTCATAAGCTAAAACTAATTTTCATGTCTCCAAGGACAACACCCTTGGATAGTACAGTCCTAGCCGGTCGTCGGGGACAGTGGATTTTCTTTTTGGAGAAGTAATTTTTTCACGTTACTTGTCCAATGGGCAAGTGTTCATAACAGTCATCTGTTAACTAAATCATTAGAGAGCTTTAGATTCTGAGACGAGGACGACTACGAGTACGAGATTTTCTCAATACTGAGTATTGCTCACGCGTGAACCAGCGTCATTTGGCGGGAAAACTTGACAGCCGTCGTCAATCTACTACGAGCAGCTGACGAGCTTTATATTAGCGAGAATGTTGCGAGAATGTCGTATAGTGGCGGGAACAAGTTATCAAATGTATGAAGTTTTATAATTTATCGCGAGAGGGGTTAACCCTCTTAAGAATAAACTACCGTACTAACTTTTTGTGGTGAAAAAAGGTAAAATGAAGCTTTGCGGGGTGTTTTTTTTTTTTCAGAACACGCGCAAAAACTTTGAGTTTAATCTCCTACTCGTGTTTGTTCTCGTCCTCAAATCTAAAGCTCTCTATTAGCTGAGGCAAGAGAGTAATGACCATGGGCAAGCAAAAATGTGAGAGCTGCTTGTCCAAAAGACAAGCTGGGATTCAGGCTTTTTCCTACCCTGTTGGTACAGTAAATCAGAAAATACAAGCACGTCAGCGTAAGGAATCATTTCCGACATACCCAAAGCACTATTGCTGAGTTTGTAAGAATCGACCTGATCTTGTACTTTCCGTAATGCTGTGAGTTTCTCGCCTTGTTCATCTGCTTTGGCCGTTAACTGCTGGAGGTAGGGGTTCTGAGGTCTTTTTTGTGACTTTCGCTTCATTTCCATAAGTTGTATTTGCTTTGTCTTAAGTTCTCTCTCTTTGGTTATGATCTCTTGTTGCTGCCTTGCAGCAAATTCTTTCAGTTCATCAACAGAGATTCTACTGCCACCTAAAAGCTGAAGAAAAAAAGGAAAAAGTGTTCATTAAAATAAACGAAGGTTGTAGGGAAAGTCATTCTGCTATACAGCTGGGCTTTTTCCTCTCAGCAATTGTTTTAGGAAAATAATGAAGAACATGGTAGCCCTCCTTCCCAAACGAAAATCTCTGCAGTAGAGTCAAAGCCTATTAATGTGGAGACTGAGCTAAGGGGGTGACAAACAAAGAGCATTATGGTATGTTATGGTATTTTCTGGAGTGGTCAATTGTAAGTGATTGGAAGGGCGGGGGTGTTTGGGGGGCACCATATTCTTGCTAGAGCACAGCCCTGTATAATAGACAGTATCAAACAGTATCATACTTAATATTTTGATTAAGTGAACTGAAATGCTCTTACTACATCTCTGGAAACTGGCACTTCCTTTTTGAAACCATTAACTTTGTGGCTTAATGCAGGTCCTGTGTTAAAGAAAAAGTAAAATTTACAAATTAAGGTGAATTTTTAACCCAAACTTGGTATGGTCTTATTATTCCTTGAGGAGCTATGGCTATGCTGGTGGAAAGGAGGGAAACAGAAGCCCAAAGAAGGTTCAATAGGCCATTTCTTAGTTCCAAAAGACCCTGACTTTCAAAACGAGTTCAAGTTCTAGTCCTTTAATGAGCTTTATATGAATGCGACTAGGAAACTTGGCAAATAATGAGCTATCCTGCCAGAAGTTAAATTCATCAGGGATGGTGGGGGATGAGACAGAGAATAGTCACAGGGCCTCAAGTTTGGAGATCAGCCTGTCACTCACTGGCGAAAGGGGAGTCAAAACAGAGAGTAAAATTAGCCCAAGTCAAATTTCGACAAAATTTCCAAATTTTGTTTGGTAAAATGCTGAAAAGCAAATAGGACTATGTGACTGTACTTACAAAGACAGTTCACATGAATGGTCACACCACAGGATTTCATCAATAGACTCAAAAGTTAGAACCACCTTGTACAGCATAATAAACAGTACCACAGGAAGGTACCACTCAGCAGCTTTCATTTGAATGGTCATACCATAGGATTTCATCCACGGACTCAAAAGTTAGAACTACCTTGTACAGCATAATAAACAGCACCACAGGAAAGTATTCCTCAGTAGCTTTCATTTGAATGGTCACACCATAGGATTTCATCCACAGACTCAAAAGTTCGACCACCATGTACAGCATAATAAACAGCACCACAGGAAAGTACTGCTCAGTAGCTTTCATTTGAATGGTCACACCATAGCAGGGTTTGCAAATTTTATTGATAAGTGGAGTCACTGTGACTTCTGCTTCACAAATTTTGGAGTCATTTTGGAATATTTGGAGTCAAGTATCACAACGAAAAAAGCCATTTTCAG
The DNA here is from genome assembly GCA_942486035.1 of Porites lobata. Lineage (NCBI taxonomy): Eukaryota > Metazoa > Cnidaria > Anthozoa > Scleractinia > Poritidae > Porites > Porites lobata. The sequence continues at coordinate 1,163,385 of CALNXK010000033.1, forward strand.
ACTTTCCAGCACGTGGTCCTGGCATGTATACACTATCATGAGGGATACACGAAGTAGCTTTGGCGGTCCGCTGACCTGGAAAGCTTAAATCCATGATGGCGGTCATCGAGTAAACTTTGATCATAATTTACCCTGTTTTGTCGTGCAGTATAATTCTTTAATTTTGATGATTTAATTAAGGTTTACAACGTTTACAATTAACGAAATTTGTATTTGTTGCGAAAAAAGGTCAGGACAAAACTGTGTTTGTTACCGAAAATTTCTGGAGTCAAAGTGGCTCCCTGTTTGTTACCGAAAATTTCTGGAGTCAAAGTGGCTCCCTGTTTGTTACCGAAAATTTCTGGAGTCGAAGTGACTCCCTCCGTAACCTCTGTGGAGTCATCTGAACAATTTTGGCGTAAAATACGCCAAATTTGGCGTATTTGCAAACCCTGCCATAGGATTTCATCAATAGACTCAAATCTTACCATTCAATGTTTGGGTAAAAGCTGGTGTTTCTTCTCTGCGATGAAGGTAAAATTTCACATCTTCCAGATCACTGCCCCACTCTAGCAGAGTGGTAAGGATAGATTCATTATCAGGCACAAGACGCTCTTTGAAGAAAAATAAACACAAATTCAACAGGTCATTTGATAACCATAAAATCTTACATCATATGATAATAATTAAAGCACCAACAGTCTAAGAAATGGGTGTTTTTGTATTGTTCCTCTAGAGACGTACATGTAACTTATATAACATGATACCGTAAAATTCCGAAAATAATCCCCTCCATGTATAAGCCCATCCAAATATAAGCCCCCCAAAATCGCAATGTAAAAAACCCTCCGTTAAATCACCCCTAAGAATATAAGCCCGCCGGGGGGCTTGTACTTGGAATTTGCTCTCGAATACAAAGTAAAACAAAGCAATAATGGTAAATTTCCTTCCCACTACAAGCTAGCCCAATCGATTTTGAAATGCAAATTTCCCTCCGTACATAAGCCCCTCAAAAAAAAAAAATTGGAAAAATATAAGCCCCGGGGCCTATTTTCGGAATTTTATTGTATTACTCATCATTTTATAGCAAGGTTTGAGGCAATAGCATAAAACTTTATTATTGCAGAAAACTACACAGTTTCAATACAAATAATGGAAAATTAATTTGCACAACAGAGTACATTGTATGAACATGCTTGAATAAAGACACCATCAAAGATTGTCTGCACTGCACACTGGTAAATTCAGTGACCCATATTTTTATGAAGAACCTGGTTGACTGCATCATACTATTATTGTAGCTGTATGTGTCACCATAATTTACATAAATTAATGGCTTTTTGTTGTTGTATCTGTGCATAATAATTGGTGCAGGCAAAAATAACATACACCTTTAGCAAAGTCACAAAACCACAGTCTTAAAACAAGCAAACTGATTAGTTAGTAAAAATGAGGCAGTACTTCGACTGAAAAACACCAACAAGAAAATGCATGGTTCTCAACTGGCAAAGAATATTTATGGAGGCTGGATTGGAATATTTTTTGATAAAATACAACAATTTTTTCAAGACCGATATTGCAGACAGTTCTATGAAAAGACGACAGTGTTCTAATGTAAACCATTTCTATTTTCCTGAATTCAACTTTCTAAAACTTGACCTTTCCTTTAAACACATGTAACAATTAAATTATTTTTCTCTGTCACTTAGAGTGCCAAATACAGCTATAAGCTACCCCATCATACAGTTCAAATCTAATTATGTAAAAGAGAGCCATGTTGTATTCATTCAAAGTGATAGCTCCCAGGTATGAGTAATGTCATAACATGCATGGGCTTGTTTCTCAAAATCTGTGAGAGTTCTACTGGCATTTTGCTGTTCATGAACTGAATTTAAATTCACTTATTCACTTGTCAGCATGTAACTTACCACATCCTTGCCAAACTTCAAGGAGAAAGCAATCTGTGGCATGGATCTGTCTCTGAAGCCTATGAACTATATCTTTGCATTGTGTTGCTGCAGAAACAAATATCTCAGCTACTCTATGCCCTTCATCCAGATAAACTTTGAATCTCATCTGAAATATCAACAAGACAGCATGAGATGTCAGTGGAAAAATGCATGGCATTTTAAGACCCTTAGACCCTGTCAGTGTACAATTTGTTTAGGAAAACAAGTCTGCATATATTATGAAAAACAAGCATTGCATGTACCATTTTTACTACAACAAGACTAACAAAAATTAACACAATAACGGCCTAACAACTGAGCCTCTACAAGGTAATCAGAGCACTGGATCAATTTTTAAACTGAATTTATTACTATCCAGTAAAAGCTACTTACAGTACATATAAAAAAATACCCTGCAGAGTATTAAAAGAAAACATGTATGCAAAATTCATGACAAGTGCTTAAACAAATCACAGCAAAATTTTGCACATATTTTCCATAAAAGCAATGGACTAAATTGTAATCAATAAATATTAATTCACTATTTTAGCTTGATTGATAATCAACCATGACTAGACTTTTCAGAGAAAATTACAATTTTAAATCGTCATAAAATATTTATGACTGAAAAACATCAATCTTTTCCTATATTGGTTCTCACAATGTGATGAGAAAAATGAAGAATATCAATGAACAAATGGAAATATTGTGGAAAAACCACTTCATCAATTTGATCACAGGTAATAAAAACTAGTAAATTTATCCCTCCACAACGTTTTTTTCAGTAAAACCGATTAATTAACACTCAATCTTAATTTGACTTTCAAAAGCACGTCACCGCATGATAAAATATGTATCAAGCCTGCCTACACGATAACATCTAATATCAATCTAAACATCTAACTTGCATGAAATATTGGCGCAATGGCAGAGGAAAAGAGTTAATCTACATGTATATATACATAACTTGGTTTTTTTTTCTTTGAAAATATATTTGATCGTACATCCACAATTGCGTGCAATTACAAGCTTAACTACAGCTACGTTCTAAGAAAGTGGTTAAAAGACAGAACATGCAAACACAGAACGGTTTTAATTCAGCACAAAGACTAAAATCAGAAGTGTCAGAGTTAATCGTCACCTAACCTTTTTGACCTCTCAATTAATTTGCTCCTTAGCCAAAAATTCCCAGCCAATTCCCTCTCAACACGGGAATTCACACTTGGACGTGAAAACGTCTATAAGTTTGCTCTCTCGCGTAACAAATCAAAACCCTTTGGGCTTTTGTTTTTCCTCTTGGGACGTATCAGTGCTTTAAATTGTCGCATTATTAAGTTCCTTCTTAAGTGTCTCAGCTTCAGGTGGCACAATTGACAAAGAAATCCTTTTTAGATTGATTCATTCAACCATAGCGTACAAACAAAAGACCTAGAAACAATGTTTTTCTTGCGCTGGACCCACAGTTACGATATGCGAATTTTACACCTCAGCATAACCACAAAAAATATCTTCTTCATAAGAAGTATTGATTAACGTGACAATTCTCTGCATAGTGGTTTTAGATTAGGTTTTGGTTAAAACAAAACCAACGACAACTATAGCACTTCAAATTATACTCACTCGGCTTTCCGCTGCCGCCATCTTGTTTACAATCCACAGTGCATTGCGAGCACAGTTCGAAGACTTTTACTGTCCGGGTATGGGAGAGTAAGGGAATGTTTCGTCAGTATATTTTCATTGCATTTTAGTTTTGTTGCAATGAACTGATCCTTACTTTATCAGACATGAATATAGAGAAGTTTTTTTTGCCTAAATTTCAGATTTATTTTTTTTTAGGCGCAATGGTGACCTCTTTTATTGAGGGGTCTTGTTAGCGTTGCCCTCCCCTCCCTATTCAGTAGAAATCACCTTTTCGCGGGAGAACCAGAAAATTCAAAATGGCTTCTCCCGGTCGTCCAAAACGATTCTCGTCGTAATATTTGTGGCGTCGTCGTGCCTGGGTGTTTAGGACAGATGGCGTTAGATCGTATCGTAGCGTTGGTTGATATGGATTGTTTTTACGTCCAAGTTGAACAGAGACGGAATCCTGAATTACGAGGAAAGCCTTGCGCCGTGGTTCAGTATAAAACTTGGAAGGGTGGAGGGTAAGTTGAACTTCGATTAGGTGTTCGATTTTTAAACAAAGTGTATTTGTTGCATTAGTTAGCAAAAACAAGCGATAAGACTCTTCCGGTAACTAATAACAACAATATTTTTAACAGATGTTAAACTTGCTGCGTTTTTATCTTGCCTTATTTGGCAAATATTATCATTTAATATCCTCGAATCAAGCGTACATACGTGCATCTTGCCTTTCGCCCTTCTTGATGCGTAAAAACTCGTTCAAAAAACGTGCACAGAGTCCTTTTAACCTCGAACGTACCCCATTTACTCACATATCATGTTTACATGACGCCAGTTATTAGTAGGCAAAACTACGAAAGAACAAATGGGCAACTGACAATTTGACTAACAATAAACGACTATTAACTGTGACAATAGACGGATCGAAACGCGCCAATGACATTACGAGTCTTCATAGCCAAGAACATCACGGCTTAACTGACAGGAGGGGTTGTGAGGGTTTGCTGTGATGCGGTTTTCCCCGATTTAGTGCGGTTTTGCGGAAATTTTTATTTTAAGTTGCGGTATTGCAGTTTTACAAAACCAAGAGGTTTGCGGTATTTAGAAATTTTCGGGTAACTTCAATGACGTTTGCAGTTTTCTTATGTTATTCTTTGTGGGGTCTATAAGGAATTCTGTATGGTTTTGCGATATTTGTACCCCCCTTACTCCCCCCTTTGACAAAAGGCTAATAACATTTTGACTTACAGCGGTGATCATATTGGCATGAACACCTGAAATATGTCTGGAATGTTTATTGTGATGTAACCAATCACAGACGAGATCATCACACCACAGAAACCACAAGCAACGAACGGTTTCCTATCTGTCACGGAACAAATTATTTTCATTTTGTTTTAACATTCAGTCTTTTTACCAGTAAACAATTGCTTTTCCTTCCTATTTGTTTACAGTATTTGCTAGCGAAGAATACAGGTTCGAGCGATTTTGAAATAAATTACAAAGCCGATGTGCCGGGCCTACGCACGCGAACACCGCGGCAAAACGCAATGCGCATGAGCACAAAATTTAATATCCGGTCAGCTTTTTATTTCCGGTCTAGTATATAAACCAATGGCGAAAGCATAACTTTGCCGTCGCGCCAAGTTTAAAAGCAAAAAGGGCGAAACAGACAAAAAAGGGGGCCAAAAAAATCACTTCATTCGAAAGCTTATATATTTTTCTATTCTCAAACTTTTGCACCACATGGTTATCTGTTTGCACCAACGGTGAAAATGATGTTTGAAGTTTGCAGGTCGCGAGCGCTTGACAAGACGAATTTGTTTTTACTGGCTTTCTTGCATGCTACTGGTTTGGCATAAGTTAATTTGGGAGAAGGCGACAACTAAGAAAAGAATAACAATACTTATGAAAGAAACCAAAATAAAGACGTCATCATTATCATAAAAACACTAAAACCAGGAAATAAAATTTTAGTCCGTTCAATAATTTGTTTTATTATCATAGAAAACAAGAACTCAAAACAAAAGATGGGCGGGATTTAATAACAACTTTGACTTTGATGACTGCAGTCACCGGAAACTAAACATGCCTATAAATGACTTTCATTCAAGAAAATGCCTATTTAATTCTTTTACATGGTTGTTCTTTTGTTGACGACTTCAATAATTTCAGACTGTGCGGCTCGGCTGCATCTCATGCAAACACGAAACTTCTAGCTGCTAAATACATGGCATGAAAAGTTCGACTTCTAAAAGCCACTGAACCAGCTTTCGCTCTCTGATTCTGAGAATGAAAAAATAAATAAATAGAGTTGTCAACTTGCTGCCAACCGGCTCAACAGTATAATTAAGCTTATGTTTCATGGCAATCAACCCAGAAGAGTTTCGTTTTAAAACACGGTAAAACCCACTGGTAAACAAAACTACAAAGCGATTGTGTGTTGTCGTTTTCCAAATAAAGTTTGAATCGGCTTTAACACATGTAGACTGAGAAACTGAAGAACTGAAAATTAGAACTACAATACACAAGCTTGCAATGATAACGTTTTAATTTCATGTCTTAGTTTCAGCCAGGTTAAGTGAAAAATAACAGTCAAAAACTTTAATTTTGTGAATGAAAATCAGTTTACCTGACGCTCTAGCCAAAATTACACACTGAGTTATTATCATCTTACCTTTTCTGAATCTAATCGACTAATTGTTTCAGTGATTTGTGCCTGGTTATCCATAAAAGCAATTTCAATAACTACAAAATAGTCAAAAACACGAGCAGCATAAAGCAGAACAACTGAGCCACAAGCTGCACACAGAATGAAGCGGAGAGAGCGCGGGAGACTTTGATCTGACTGGAAAGTGTGACTGAAAAAGAGACCGGAAATGCTCAAACTGGCGCATGCGTTGACGTTTTGCCGCGGTGTTACGCACGCGACGGTTTGGCACGCGAGTTTTCAAACTTTTTGTAACGATCGAAATCGGTAGTTACGTCTGATCGCAAGTTACAATGTTGCAAGGTAAGCCGCTAGAGTTTTCTGATTTCCATTGCTTCACAGCTAATGCAGTAAGCGTAAACACTTTTTCGTGAAAAATCGAAGCAGATCGAAGAACTGCGATCAGAGATAATCATATTTTTTTTCTTTTGCGTGCAAAATGTGCTAATTTGGACTTGAAATCTTCCTGGCTAAATCCCCTCATAACTAGCTTCCTATAGCATGTAATCCCCCAGATATTAAATGCGTAAATGCTTTCAGAGAAAAAGCAAAATTATATTTTGGAAGGAATACCGAAAATTGGAATGTTTACGTTGCGCAATGTGCCAATCATTCCATATATGTTGAATTTGGTCGGTGGTCTTTCCAGTTTGCGACCTTGCGATCAAGGGACTTCTGCCAGCACAGTAGTTCGAAGGTTCAATCGTTAGTCCACACAAATCGAATCCCCTTGTTCTACAAAAAAATATTAGCAAGGATTATGCTATCAGAAACGAAAACATCAAGATTGTTCATTTTTTATTGTCTTCATGTGATATGTCGTTACATGGAAAGCTGGTCGCCGTCGTGTCGCGTTGGCTTCTAAAACTTTTCTTTCTAAAATCGAACGATGTACTGGATGCGGTCCTCAGCACTGATCCTGGGGAACAGCGGTGTTTTAAATTCCTAATAAGGCAGTTTGTATCCTTAAACAAAACGAAAATAATTTTTTCCATGACCGATCGGAAACTGTCGTTGCCTGTGGTTTCTGTGGTGTGAAGATCTCACCTGTGATTGGTTGCAATACAATAAACATTCCAGACATATTTTAGGTGTTCATGCCAATATAATCACCGCTGTAATTGACCAGTCAGGTCAATAGCCAGAGTTAAATACCATAATTTCCCGTGATACAACTCACTTTGACTCTGAAGATGACTATCACACTGGTTGTCAGAACGTCAGTCACTGTCAACAACAACAATCCTATTCAGGACTACGTTCACCCAGACGATCATACTCAACCTACGTGTGACATGACTCCTTGGTTCAAACCTTTTACAGACATGAGCTTACTTGTCTGTTTAACAGTTACCACTGGATCAGTCACAACATTACATTTCCGGTCATTGTCTGAAAGAGGTCCCCTTGCAACTCAACTTTATCATGTAAAGAAATACATTGTAATATTACAGTATACCTGCCAACTTTTTCAGAGTCAAATGTGTGAGGTTTTGGTCTTGTCATTACCAGAGTTTCCGAACATTTCCGGTGATTTTCTGAAGACTTTCAAACGTTGCTGAAAATGTCCGAAGATGCTCCGATAACCTTTGAGCACTTCTGAAGCTATTTCAAAGGTGTTATTTTAGTGTGTTGTGATAAAATTGAGTGCCATTTTGGATAGGCTCGATTACGCACTGCTGTTCGGGAAATGAACCCACGCTCCTCCCCTGAATAGAGTCTCTTCTCAGGGAGGACTGAGGGAGCAGCAGAAATCGAGCCTACTTTTTGGAATATTTTTGGGCATATTAAATTTAATTTTGTAATCAATCATGTGTTAAAGAACAAATCGTCTGGATTTGTGAGTTAGGCATGAGAAATTGCCCTTGATGCGTGAGTTTGATGTCTTTAATCCACAAGCATGAAATCATGCATAATGCATTAGAGTTGACAGGCATAAGATATAAATTATGATCACTATATGCTAAACACCTGATTTTCCCCAGACAAGGTAGATAGATATGATATTATTATTATAGGAGGCTAATGTAGTAATAAGCCTGGTTATGCACTTATCAGTGGTCATCTCAGGGGGATTTCGAACCCCTTGGGACCCCCCCCCCCACCCCTAGCATTTGCATAATGACATTTACAAATCTCCCAGGAACAAAATTTCTCCACAAAATGCTGCCATCGCTTCTCCACCTGGAGCAGCAGTTGGTTCAGATGAAGATTATAGTCACAAAGTGCAGTGAGTTCATGCTCAAGGGACTTCCACATTGCAAGGACACGTTCCTTTTGTTCTTATAAATACCTCTATTATAGAGTTGCAATCAAAAGGGTTTATAGAAGGTTCACAAATGTCAACAAATGCAGAAAATGCAGCAAATGTCAACAAATCCTGTGCCATGTACGAGTATGTCTCTGGGATCGACCCCAGGGGTGACCGCTGATACATGTAAGTTAAAGCATTATTGTCATAGCCTGTTTAAGGCATTCAGATATATGATTGCCTTCATTTACTTCACAGTATAATAGCAGTGAGCTATGAGGCACGTGATTTTGGAGTGACTCGAAATATGCGAGGAGATGAGGCTAAGGAGAAATGTCCAGAAATAACTTTGGTGCGTGTTCCAGAAGCCCGTGGTAAAGCCAACTTAACTCTTTATCGGGAGGCAGGAGCCGAGGTTATTGCTGTGCTTTCACGCTTCTGTGATCATTGTGAGAGAGCAAGTGTGGATGAAGCTTATCTTGATCTGACAGAAAATGTGAAAATGTAAGTTACTGTAGAGTGTAAGAATGTGCAGTGTTGGTAATGGTGAACTGTCCACAATAGAAAGGTATCTGCATCGTATTCTGAGGTCACCTTAAATACATGTGAAATTATATTTTATAAATATTTTACAGCTCCATTATTTGAGGTAACTTCTCGGAGCACTAAGTTGCTAATTTGAACAAAAATATTGTCCTATTGGAGTAGTAGATTTTCACCTTTCCATGTAACAATGCTTTCCTTTCAATATTTAAGCCAAAGCAGCAATATTATCGTCAGTAACAATTCGTTTTAAATTAATTGTTTTTAAATACCTGAAAGAAGGCAATGGAAGTAAATGCTGGTTCTTTTTCCTCCTTTAGCTTTATTGCATGTTAAGGGAGATGGTAAAAATTTATTTGTTTTTTGAAAACAGGAAGACTTACTAGAACAAATGCAGCTGCTCTTCATTATATTTTTGACAGCTGAAAGGCAACTAACAGAGATCAATATTCACCTTCTCCCTTACTATTACTGCGTTATCAGACACAAATGTGATGAGAACAAAAATTATCATTAAAATAAGAATGTCTCACAAGTTTAAGAAGTAAATTTTTTCTAATATGCCATAAGTCGAACCATCATTCTAGTCCTTTAAAGGGCTATATTTAAAAACATAACTTGGAGATGCTAGTTATAATACTTAAATTATTCAGAATAACAATAAAATGTCTAGCAAGCTGAACTCTCTTTAGTTATATGCTTTACTAAATACAGTAATTCTTCCCCTTAAGAATAGTCTTCTTTTAGCTATGCTTAGTTGTTGCCCTGTTTGAGGGCAATGTGATGTTATCTAGAAGTGGTTTTTCCTCTGTCTGTTTTTTTTTCCATAAATTATCAGGCATGTAAATTAGGGTGAAAATTTAAAAACAAAGAGCTGGCTAGAGAAACATCAATGGCTTGAAATGGGAAAATAAAAAATCCAAGCTAAAAAGGTGTTATACCATTTAACTATTTAATGTAACACTCATAGGTTTATTATAATTGTTATTTTTATTATTGTGGTACATAATGTTGATACACGGTATCTAAAAATAATATACCTGCACAAATATTATCCTTTCCTTTACTTTCTTTGTGGCCTTATTTAATTACATTGTACAAGGATGTCACATCTATTTGTACTTCCTGCTTAGTCTTAATGTAGCTCATGGTAATATAAATGCACATCTGAATTTTGAAAATAAATTTGATATCTCCAGAATAAAAGTAATTCTGATTTTAAATTTTAAGAGTTCAAATTTTAAAAATTTTCCTCCCATGCGTGCCCTCAGAATTCTTCTACAGTGGAACCTGGATTTATTGAAGGGCCAAGGCAGCCAAGAGACTGAAAAAATTTGGTGGCTATAAAGAGGTTTAGTTATATTGAGGTTCTTTTTCAAATATTTACTATTATTGGTGTAAAGAAAATCATTTGTTATATCAAGGACTTGGTTATAGATCGTTTTCACTGTCACGCAACAAAACATTAAATTGGAAACCGTGCGGTGGAAGAAACCGAGAAAATGAAATGTTATTAAAGACTAATATATAAACAATTTGTTTAAGTCTCAGGTCTTTGCGGCCCACAGTTTCTGAGTTTTTTGCTGAAACGTTTCACACACCTTTGTAGAGCTTTGCATGGCGACGCCAAATTGGTGCACCGTTTTGGTGCACCAATATGGCCGCCGGAAATCAACAAAAACATCTGGAGTTCACTTTTTCTATAAAAGCTCTTTCTTTTCACTTGAGAACTAGCATACGTGCGCATAAACATATCTTCTAATACTTGAAATGGTTATGCTGCTAAAAATCAAGAGGAGAGACCTTTTTTCAACGAGACAACATTCCTATTTTGGTGTCATGCACTGTGAAAAGTAGGAAGTTCAAATCGCTGCATTTTCGCGGAAATGAAACATGCTACGGGAATGGAAACTTGTTTATCTTTAACCGAGTGTAAATAAGAATTCGTAAAACCTCGATATTTTGACTTTACAATTTGATGACATCACTGTGAAAACCACCTATATAGACTAGGTTCGTTAAATTGAGGTTCCACTGTAGACAATTTTGACTCGGGCTGTCACAGGTGGAAAATGGTCATTTATTCTGCATCAACACCTTTGTGATATAAACATGTAATTTTATCTTGCTTATTTAATATTTATTTTAACAGGAAACTAAGTAGCATGGACATTAATGAAATTGCTGAGAGGTCTGCTGCATCAACTTTCCTGGAAGGGTTCATGGTTGACAATGGTGATACCCAAACTGTTGATAAAGATGCTTGGAAGGCCTCGTTGCAAGAAGATGAAAACACCCGAAAGCTGGCTGTTGGTGCAATTATTGTGTCAGAAATGCGTGATGCTGTCCTTAAAGAGACACAGTTTACATGCTCTGCTGGAATTGCTCATAACAAAGTAAGGCAAATTCTTCAACATCCCACAGTTGATTCTTTTTTTATTTTACTGCTTCTAAGTAACTTGTGAACAGGCTTCAAAGTGGAGCAAAGAGAAAAAGACAACCCTCGAACAAAGCAAGCCAAGTGTGGCCCTGCGGAGAATTTAAGGCAGGATAGCCTGTAAACTTTTTTCTGATGCCACCCATCCATGATACCAGATTCTGGTATCATGATCTGATTGGATAATTGTAAGTGAGTAGATGGGCAGCATAAAAACAAAGTCTACAGGCACCCCTCCTTTTTCACCCCAAGGCCATGCCCTGCTTCACTTAAGAGCCAGTTCCCAGGCAGGGTACTGCTAAGTAGTGTGTGTGCAGGCAATTCCGATTTCCTTCGGCTAAACTTAGGTTGAATAAATCACCACATACATTATGGGATCAGTTTTTCATCACAACCGATTAGAATCTTTCAGACAATGCCCACAGTGAGACAGCCAATCAAAGTTCTTTTCCAAGAGCTTGGGAAGCCAGAACATGATTAGCAAATGGCATTACACAGACTTTCCTTTTCTGTGAAGAACAAAGGAAATTGGAGACAACTGCAGGCAGGCTACATGTACTTATAACTTTCCCCCCAACTTTTCCTGGCCTTATTGCAGCTGCCAACAGCCTGCCTACACCTGTCCAGCTATAGCCCGCAGTAACATTTCCAGATATAAAGAGAGCACATTTAAGTTTTCAGACAAATCAAAACTTTGGAAAGAATGGCTTAAAACAGGTTAAATATCTAAAAAAGAGAACCAATATTTAAAACACTCCCGTGTCTGTAGATTTAGCTTTTGCGACCTTGCCCCCGTTGTTCAAACATTAGATTGTGATATCCAGTGGACAAGTATTCATGAAACTGATTGTGTTATCCAGTGCATAGAGTGGATAGCATTATCCACCTTTTGAATAACTGGGCCTAGGCGATCTTAGTAGTATAGGAGGGACCGGTTAGGCCTCTTTTTTGCGGAGGATTCTCATTAGAGTGCGGAGGAATACATTAACGCCGATGACGTCATAGGCTATTGTCCTCATCTCATGAATAAAATGTGGTGGATTTAATTAAGTATACTGGTGACTTAAAATCACTGAGACGTAACGTAATTATGCACTTCCTATTTCCTGCTGCTGTGATTGTCCTTGTTCCGGTTCACTGATTTTTGGCGGGCAAATCGTGTATATTAAAGAGGGTAAAGGCAAACTAGCTCTTTTTTACACTGCAAGCAATGTTTTATTTACCCCTCTCCTTTTCATTTTTTATTTTCCTCCTCCTCCACAATTTTATCATTTTCCTTCCTCAAATTTTTTATTCCCTCCTCCTCCTCCTCCTCCTCCTCCTCCTCCTCATTGTTATTTTTCCTCCTCCTCGTCATTTTTATTGTTTTCCCTCCTCCTCCTCCTCATTTTTATGGTTTTCCCTCCTCCTCCTCCTCATTTTCTATTGTTTTCCCTCCACCACCACCACCACCACCACATTTCTATTGTTTTCCCTCCACCACCACCGCCACCACATTTCTATTGTTTTCCCTCCACCACCACCACATTTCTATTGTTTTCCCTCCACCACCACCACCACCACCACCGCCACCACATTTCTATTGTTTTCCCTCCACCACCACCACCACCACCACCACCGCCACCACATTTTCACTGTTTCCCTCCTTGAGTTTGGCCTTTTAGGCCTGATTTTGGCCTCTTTGGCCTTTTGAGGGAAACAATGAAAATGTGGTGGCGGTGGTGGTGGTGGTGGTGGTGGAGGGAAAACAATAGAAATGTGGTGGCGGTGGCGGTGGTGGTGGTGGTGGTGGTGGAGGGAAAACAATAGAAATGTGGTGGTGGTGGTGGTGGAGGGAAAACAATAGAAATGTGGTGGCGGTGGTGGTGGTGGAGGGAAAACAATAGAAATGTGGTGGTGGTGGTGGTGGTGGTGGTGGTGGAGGGAAAACAATAGAAAATGAGGAGGAGGAGGAGGGAAAACCATAAAAATGAGGAGGAGGAGGAGCGAAAACAATAAAAATGACGACGAGGAGGAAAAATAACAATGAGGAGGAGGAGGTGGAGGAGGAGGGAATAAAAAATTTGAGGAAGGAAAATGATAAAATTGTGGAGGAGGAGGAAAATAAAAAATGAAAAGGAGAGGGGTAAGTAAAACATTGCTTGCAGTGTAAAAAAGAGCTAGTTTGCCTTTACCCTCTTTAATATACACGATTTGCCCGCCAAAAACAAGGACAATCACAGCAGCAGGAAATAGGAAGTGCATAATTACGTTACGTCTCAGTGATTTTAAGTCACCAGTATACTTAATTAAATCCACCACATTTTATTCATGAGATGAGGACAATAGCCTATGACGTCATCGGCGTTAATGTATTCCTCCGCACTCTAATGAGAATCCTCCGCAAAAAAGGGGCCTAACCGGTCCCTCCTATACTACTGATCTTGCCTGATCAGCATCTCTAGAGTTTGGGGGACCAGTAGCCCCACTCACATCAGGGGCACCCAACGTCAATTTTCGGAAAATATCTGTTCCGAAGACTATTTGATATCTAGAATTTTTGCAACATTTGTTGTAAAATTTCTTGCTTGCCTGCCTCTCCTAGGATTTTCAAATATTTAAAAAATGGTATAATTGCCCATTTTTAACCGATTTTTTACCCTAAAAAGGTCACCTATAATTTTCGGGAGACTTTTCTCTGGATGAAATTTTCGAAAAGGTAAGTTTTGATCCCTATAATTTTCGGATCACTAGACTTTCAGATAGGAAATCCGAACATTTGAAAAATTTTTAGGGGATAAAAAAGGCCTATATCTACCGTTTAAATGCTAAAATACGTTTAACAATGCTATGTTTAAGTGGTTTTTAACTATATTCTCGTTGGGTGCCCCTGTCACATAGGAAATTTAAGAGAATACCCCTATGTTTTCATCTCCTTTTTTTCAGATGTTGGCAAAGCTGGCTGGTGGTCGTCACAAACCTAACAGACAAACATTACTTCCTCAATGTGCTGTGCCCAAGTTATATGAAACTGTGCCAATCAAAAAAGTGTAAGAAAAATTTCTCATGGTATTGAAATGTTTAAGTACAGCAAAACATAAATGTAGCTTATAAAAAAATTTCCTGGGTCAAAAATTAGACACTGACTCGTTTAAAGTAGACGACAATGTTCTTGACCCAAGGCTGTTGACTGATGAGAATTTTAAAGTCACTGATAGTCAAACCCCGCTTCATGGACACATGCTTAATGCGGACATCTCATTATTAAGTAAGGACAGTTTGCTAAGTTGTCCCTGGGGAAAGAAATCCCTTACATTTTCTCTAAATTCAACCCGCTTAATATGGACACCTCATTATTACAAACAGTTTGCTTTGTCTCTGGGGAAAGAAAGCCCTTACATTTTCTCTAAAGTCAACCCGCTTAATATGGACACCCCGGTAATACAGACACTTTCTATGGCCCCTCTTAGTGTCCATATTAATGGTTTAGACTGTGCAAGTCAGTGTACGGGTCCCGAACGAATAGCCACTGGGTTGGAAATATTGCCCCAGACATAATTGACGTATGATCATGAAAGTTATGTTTGCAAGTCAAGTGGATCCCTTTGGGTTAAAAAGCTGGAGCTAATGTACACTGTCTCTACTCTTGAACCGCAACAGAAATACGTGCAGTTGTTTTAAACTGTGCTATTTTTTGCTACTGTAAAAAAGTTCTGAAGTTTTTTTTTTTTGTCGAATACATGTAGTATCGCGCGGAGACTGTAAGTTTGCTTTTAAAAGGGCCATTTGAAGTTTAAAACTTTTTCTTAGTTTCTTTTCGCAGAAATGTAGGGGCTTACCAACGAGACATTACTTGTTAAGTCTTGGTTGATTTAGATGACTCAATCTCTTTGTTTACCAGTTGTTTGTTTCCTTTTTTCCACCCAACGGGGAGTGTTATCATTTCAAAATACAGGACTTAATATAAACCAGTAAAAAGTTAAGACTTTGTCACCCTTTTAGGCGAAACATGGGAGGCAAGCTTGGTTTTGAAGTTTCTTCCAATTTGAGAGCGGAGAAGATGAGTGATTTGGCCAGATACTCTCTGGCCGAACTGCAGGGGCGATTTGGTGAAAAAAACGGGTAAGATTTCACATATTAGCAGTATCTTTGTGTATCTCTTTCCAGCCTGCGTGGCAGGCCGGCGCCGGTTAGTTTTTTATAAACTTCGAAATTTCTGCCTTTGTGTTTAGAAATCTGTGTATGCTAAGCTGGCTAATCGTTTTCGTGCCCTTATGACGAGACTAGGCGATTTATTATGGTAAAATATCACCGGCGGAGACACTGCCTAATGTTACAAATTCGTCCATTTCGGAAAATCCTCAGATCGTGATAAATTCTGTGATTGGTGGATTTAGCTGAGTGCACTTAATATGATTGGCTGATGTAACTGCCCGATTACAGCCAACAGTCCGATTACACTGTCAGATTACAACACTACACTTTGACAGTGACGGGTGAAAAATAAAGCAGTCAATGCACTAATCAAATTTGAGGAAATTGTAATGGTTATGATTAAACTATTAAAGCGTTTTCTACCATTCGATACCCTGGTCCCAGAAATTTTCGTTCTTTTCTTTCCCAAAACGAATTAAAGCCGTAATGCACTCTTGCTGACAATTTTAATTTTGTGTACTTCGTTTTTTGGCACATTGGGCACGCTTCAGTCGTAAAAAAAGGTATAGAAAGAAATGGGTGAAAAAGTGAAAATCGGGCGTTCTTTTTTTCCCTGGACTACGAGTAAGCTAGGGGGAATCCTCAGAGGAAGTCTCCCGCGAGAACGGTAACACGTAGAAGGGGTGGGGAAGGGATTCCTCGTGCGTGGCGTTTTAAATGTGCGCTGGCTTGTTGCGCTCGCTCTGCTCCCTGAGGAGAATGAAGAACTATGTTAAGAAGTAGTCTAATATTTCCTCTACACTTTGCACCCGGACTACTAAAGTGAACTTTTTTGGGTTCAAATCATTTACAATATAATAATTCTTAATTTCTTTGTTTGTGTGTTATTCAGTGACTGGCTGTACCAGATTAGCCGTGGTGTAGATCATGAACCTGTTAGACCGCGACAACTGGCGAAATCTACTGGCTGTGGCAAAAACTTCCCAGGAAAATCAAAACTGGCAACAGTTGAACAGGTACGGTAAAATTTATTATATCTTTGATAAAATTTCCCTGGAAGCAGAGGTCTCTCACGCCAAGAGAAAAATGAGAGAAAGGAGAGAAACCTCTACCGGCCGCTGACGCATTTTCCATCACGCATGCTCTGGCGTTTCCTTAACAACCAGTGACGTTTTAGTCACGTGCGACATAAGTTGCAGAACCGGTTTGCACAATAACAACTGTAAGCTCAGAAATTTCCAGCGTACAGTCTCAAAAAAGGCACCCGGATTCCGCGCATTCCACATTTAAAGTAACCGGTTTTGAAAACCAGTCAGTTTAAACTACAATCTGGTCGGAGGCTACATAAAAGAATGCGTGGTGCGCCGGCAGAGGTCGGAAATGATAAAACGAATGGACCATGTAACTTTTGAGGAGGCGGTGATGGTTGTTGAGTGATTTAGTTTGGGTAAGAATTTTTTCCTTGTTTCTGTTTTTTTGTAGTTGTTTTTTGTTTGTTTGTTTAGTTGTTTATGGGTATTTTGTTCAGCTCAGCCTCAGTCGGTTTCCCGTGATCGGACCAATACTCAGGGTCTCAAAATAATGATACCAAGGTGCTGCCTTTGCCTTGATTACCACGTTAAATGGCGGTCCCATCTTCAATAAGTGACGTAAAAAATAACGTCTTCAATTAGTACGTTCGTGCTAAGTACGTAAACACAGAAACAAACTGTGTTGTTCTTGTTGTTTGTTTGTATCTTTTTTTCTGTTTTGATGTTGATATAAGCCTCTTAAAGACAATTCATTCTTCTTTGAAATCACCCAACCCCGCTACGCTACGCCCCCCCCCCCCCCTGCAAAAAGCCATTGGTTGCAAGACGTGAATGATGTTTAACCAACTGCCTCGCTTAAGTGGAAGGTGGGTGCCTGGGATACCCAGGGGCTTCCACTGTGGCCAGCCAGCCCCTAGATAGAAAAACTGCCCCCATGGCTGGCAAATCCCCGCAACCCAGCCATGAGCCCCCATTCCAGGCACCCGTCACACTGATCAAACAGTGGAAGGAAGAAAAATAGGGATGGGAGGGGGGGAAGACGCTAAATGAACCGCTCCACAGACCACTGCACAAACGCTCGATGAACAACTCGCAGATCCTAGCCATGTACAAAGCTACCACACACCATGTGAGCCTGCACTTATGGGATTGACCGCTGGATGCCCGCCACGCTCGTGGGCCGCTTGACCGCTAAGCTTGTAGACCGCTTGACCGCTAAGCTTGTGGACCGCTTAACTTGTGGACCGCTCAACTGCTAAGCTTGTGAACCGCTTGACCGCTATGCTTGTGAATTGCTTGACCGCTACGCTTGTGAACCGCTTGACCGCTAAGCTCGTGGTGGTTAACTTAGTTAAATTACATTTAACCAAATTTAACCAACTGCCTCACTTAAGTGGAAGGTGGGTGCCTGGGATACCTAGGGGCTTCCACTCTGGCCAGCCAGCCCCTAGATAGAAAACTGTCCCCATGGCTGGCAAATCCCCGCAACCCAGCCATGAGCCCCCATTCCAAGCCGAAGGGACTCTTCGAGCTGACGCAGCCAGATCGGAGAGGGAAAGAGGGGCTCAGGGCTGGGGGAAGCCCTGGCCCCGAACTACCCAAGTCCCGAGGCACCCTACAAGGACAACTAGGAAAAGAGAAAGATACGCAAGAAAATACCTGTCAAGTGAGAAGGCTTGCTACCCCCACGATAGTACTGACGGGAGTGTGAATATAGATCTGATACGCATCGCTGGACCATCTGCCAAGTGTCTTGATGAGGTGATCTGGTAAGCCACGAGAGGCTGCTGAAGTAGCAGCGCCAATGCGGAAGCTATGACCGGTGTAGCAACCAGTGACCCCAGCAGCGGAGAAGATAGACTGAATACTGGATGTCAGCCATTGGCGATGTAGAGGTGCCATCAGAGAGAAGGAAGAGTGGGCCAGGAGTTGAGCCACGGACGTGTAGATACTGGGTAAGGGCGCGCACAGGGCAGAGATCACGTTTACCAGCACCAATGTAAATATGGCAACCTTGGCGAAAGGGGTCCGTCTTAGAGCACTTAATATGAATCCTGAAGCTGCTAGGATTGACTAGGGAATCTGCTTGGACATCACTGACAGCAAGGTGGATGTCAGGATTGAAGGGAGAGTTGACAGTAAACTCACCAGCACGTAAGAAACCAAAAACCCGAGACAGCAGGCAGCCCAAAGCATTGTATGGTTGTAGTCAGAGAAGTTCAAGGACTGGAAGATAATGTGCATCAGCTCGATTGTGATGGGTTGGCGCTGACGCTTATTTGAGCCTTGGTGACGTTTGATGCCCCGCAACACCCGCTGTAACCGAAGGCAACCAACCAGCGGAGAAGGATGACCCTCCTCAATGTGAAGGGACCGAATTGCTGAAAGGTAAACCTTTATGGATGAATGGTGAAGAGTATCAGCAAGATGACAGCAGAAACGGATGAGCACGTCTTCACTGGCTGGAAGAGCTGATCCCGAAGGAGATAGGCTATTGTCCTGAGCACAGAAATCCAAGAAGCGGCGTTGGGCAGAAGCATAGACTTTCCTAGTGGAGGGGGCAAGACCCTGAGTCAAATAGAAGTGGTATTTATCTGACAGCGAAGATCCAAGTCCGAGAGGAGCTGCTGCGGAATCTGGGTTGGAATGGAGTCTGCAAGAGGAGCTAGCCGGCGAAAACGCTGAAACTGAAAGCGAGACAGGGAGTCAGCAATGGGGTTAGACTTCCCTCTAACTGGGGAGGCAGTGAAGGAGAAGGAGTGACGAGCTGCCAACAGGGACAGATAGCGAACCAAGGACATGATGGTAGGGGCTCTTGAAGTGCCAGACCGCAAAATGTCCACCACTGAGCGGTTATCTGATAGGAAGTTGACCCGTTTGGAGGCCCACTGGGGACCCCAGAGGTAAGCTGCCACGACGATAGGGAAAAGTTCCTTGTACTCGATAGACTGAGAGACCTGTGATGGGAGCCATGCACCTGAAAACCAGTGACCCTGGAAGACTGCTCCATAACCAAGAGCCCCAGAGGCATCTGAAGAAACCTCGAAGTCAGGAATTGGAGCCCACTGGGGGTACTGAAGAAAGCTGCAACCATTCCAAGACTGGAAAAACTCTTGCCACCAGGCTAGGTCAAGAAAGAACTCTTGATTGAGACGAATCGGGTGGTCATCGCGTCGAAAGGCACATAGTAGGTTAATCATTCGGCGCAAGAATGAGCGACCTTGGGGTACGACTTTGCAGGCATGCTGAAGGTGACCTATTAGGGACTCCAGATCCTTGCGTTTACACCAACGCTTTTGTGACCAATCTTCCAACAAGGCAGTTATCCTATCAAATTTGTCCTGAGGAAGGCGTGCCAGCAGATTAAGAGAGTCCAGTTCAATGCCCAGGATGGTTAGGCACGTCGACGGCCCTTCTAGTTTGTCTGGATGGAGGGGGATGCCAAGCTTAGAAAAACAGTCAATTGACCTGTCCAGATTATGTTGACAAACAGAGGAGCCGGGAGGGCCAAGAGTGTGGAAGTCATCAAGGTAATGCATCAGGAAGGTGACATCGTAGTTTTGCTTGGCCACCCACTCCACTAAGTCTGCTATACATGTGAAGATATATGGAGCTGACCTGACACCAAAAGGCAGGACCATATCAACATAAAAGGCACCACGCCATTTCATACCCAGCAACTGGCGATCTTCTGTATGGACTGGCACAATACGGTATGCATTTTGCACGTCAAATTTTGCCATGAGGGAACCCCGCCCCAGCCGCATTATGCCTGCAATAATGTCATCTACCTTCATGTACTGCAGAGAATAATCCTCGCCCGCAATTCCGTCGTTGACACTGTGGCCCGCAGGGCTAGACAGGTCCAGGATAAGACGCCATTTCCCAGGTTGGTGGCGTTTGGGGATGACGCCGAAACGACTCACATGGAGGACAGGGAGGAGAGGCTGGGAGAAGGGGCCCGCCACCCTGCCTGTCTGAACTTCCGATTGCAAGTAATTGTCGATGACCTGAGGGTTTAGGAGTGCTGACGCCATATTTCCCGTTGCCGACTTCAGGGAAGTACTGTAATTGAAGCCTAGGTTAAAACCATCGCGAAGGCCTTGGACCACGTATGCAACTTTGTCTGGGTTAGGATGATGACAGAGTTCATGCTGGAATCTATCCACATTAATGGGAGTAAGCTGAGAAACTTGTCTTAAAGGACAAACGGCTGGAGAACACAACGAATAACTGGAACTTGGCAGACCCTGCTGCGGAGAGAGTAAAACAAAAGGAGAACGCAACTCTAACGCTGAAAAATTACCATGAGAACCAACGTGAACAGGAACAAAACTATTTACAGTAGAATTGGCTAGAGGTTGCCTAGCGACGGCGGAGACCCCCCTTTGACTGAGAAGGGGAGCGGGACCGTTCTCTCCGCGCGGACCGGTGAGGGCAGTGGATGCGGGGGTGGTCCCCGTGGCACGATTCACAGGAGTGACGAAACCGACAGCGACCAAAGGGCCAGCGACAGCGCCCGTCGTTCCAGGAGTGGCAATACTGGCTAGACCGGGCATTGCCTGAAGACCCAAGAGGCTCTGATAGTGACGAGGCAGAGGAAGTTGAGGAGCCTGAAGCAGTTGAGGTGGTCACTGGAGATCTGGTGTGAAAGTTGTAGAGGTCTGGGTGCATGCGAGACCAGTCGGTTGAACCTGAGGCTGCGGCTTCTTTTCGGAAGGCGATGTCGTAGTGGAGCCACGATTTGTCAGAAAAGCGCCTTGCTGTCTGGATGATGAGTAACTTGTACTGATTTAAATCTTTCCAGCGAGAGGGGAAGGTGTGGCAAAGAATCATAGAAAAGATTGTGAAGGCTTCAATCCAGGTGATGATGTCTGCTATTTCAATGACCCGTTTCTTCGACCCTGATACCACCAGTTTTCCCTCCAAAAACGCTTGGGGTTCGATTTCTTGAGCTCTGATGTTGTCCGGAAGGAGGTCAGCCAAGTCTACAAAAAGCCCTGCGGTAATTTTAGAAACAAGCTTAAAGGGGACTGGAGCATAGCCAGGGCCCACCACAAATGCTTTATTGAGGTTTGGAAGCGTAGAGGACTCGGTTCCGGTCGCGCCACCACAAGAGCCCCCAACCACTACAGGCAAGTTGGCGGAGGACGTGGCGGGAAGAGAGGAGACTACCGAAGGACCGCCAGATGAGCTGTACGTTGAAATAAATGAGGGCACAACAAGCGTACCTGAAGACTGGGAGGTAGAGCCAGGGGTACTGGAGCTAGAGGATGCCGGAGACTGCGTAGAAGTCGAAGTCGAGGAGAGAGGAACAGACGCCGCGGCCGTGTTCGAGTTCCCGCCACTGGAATCTCGAAGGGAAGATAGCAGCGGAGGGAGGGATTCCGCGAGAGCTCTTGAAATTGCCTGGGCTAGCGCGTTGGTGTCCGGCAGGGAAACAGGTTGACTTGGCGGAGAAGCCGAGGTGTTAACTGTAGGAGCTGGGGTAGAACCGCTAGAAGAAGGCGAAGACGCGGTAACCGGGGAAGACATCGTTGACAGGCTGTTGTTCGTGGTACGCATCCTGAACGAACGTGACGACCCGCACGCTTTGAAAAACAAATGAAAGAAAAAAGGATACAAGAAAAAGCACACTGTAAGACTGACGCTCCAAAGATCGCTAAAAAAGGCGAAAGACGCTAAATGAACCGCTCCACAGACCACTGCACAAACGCTCGATGAACAACTCGCAGATCCTAGCCATGTACAAAGCTACCACACACCATGTGAGCCTGCACTTATGGGATTGACCGCTGGATGCCCGCCACGCTCGTGGGCCGCTTGACCGCTAAGCTTGTAGACCGCTTGACCGCTAAGCTTGTGGACCGCTTAACTTGTGGACCGCTCAACTGCTAAGCTTGTGAACCGCTTGACCGCTATGCTTGTGAATTGCTTGACCGCTACGCTTGTGAACCGCTTGACCGCTAAGCTCGTGGTGGTTAACTTAGTTAAATTACATTTAACCAAATTTATGAATGATGTTTTTCTTAAAGTGTATTCTCTCTTATTAGGTCAAGTACTGGCTAGAACAACTGGCTGGTGAACTTGATGAACGACTCACACGAGAAGCTGAGTTGGTAAATATTACTTTCTTTGCAGTTGTGCAGTAGTTTACGAGCGTCATAGTAACAAATAGACTTGTCATGGTTTTGAAAGCCATGTTGACGAGTAAGCAACCGCGTGAGAAATTACAGTGTGTGTATGAGAACCTACTGTCGAATACTTTCCGTAAATCGACTGTTCTGAACAAATATGAATTGTAAACTAAAGCTTCACTCCTAACGATTCTATTGAAAAAATTTGAGGGCGTTACATGTAGCTACACGTGCTAGTTTTTAAATGGTCTTTACATTTGTCTGTAAAAAGTTTTCTTCCTGCCGACAAAAAATTCCCGGGAAAAATTGCAGACAAATATATATTTTTTTCAGAACAGCCGTTTTACGGAAATTTTTCGACATTAGAATCTCATACAAACACTGTAATTTCTCACGCGCTTGTCTTCTCGCCAAGATGGCTTCCAAAACCGTGACAAGCTCTATTCTCCCACACTCAAGGGGTCGTATGTTTTCTAGGGGCTGATTTGTACATCGACAGGATCAAAATTGGAATCGGCATCGGAGTAGCTTAAGAAAACACTCACAGCCGACATTTCGCAACATCACCATTAATTTCCCCGCGAAATTACGTCTGACAAACGAGCGCTGAAATTCCATACTGATGACGCGTCACTACCCAGATCTGGGTAGGCGTCATCAGTATGGAATCTCTGCGCTCGTTTCTTAGACGTTTTTACGCGGGGAAACCATTACTGGCGTCGTGAAAGGTCGGCTGTTTTCTCAAGAGAAATAGGAGGCAAAAATCTCGCTATTAGGTTTATATCCTTGAGAATAAAAATGTTTTTGAAAAGAAAGAGAAAGTTGTATAATTAAAAGTGAATAGTAATATTACTTTATTTTTTTCTACAGAATAACCGTGAGGCAAGACAGCTGGGTGTTGGTTTCAGAAATGAAAATGATTCATCCTTCTCCCGCTCCTGTCACTTGAGAAGTTCAACTGCCAGTCAAATCGCTAAGGATGCGTACAATCTACTGCTACCATTCAACTCGATCAAGGAGGGCAAAACCGATACATGGTAAAGTACATTTCTGTGTTAATTGATCCTTTGCGTGTGTGATTGTCCCATTCTGTAGATCCAAGATGTTCTCGACTCGACGTCTTGAACTACAGGCTCTAAAGCTTGGTTTTCTATTGGTCATTCTGGGATTGCGCGTAGATACTGGGTAGGAGTGACGTCGAATTCCTGTATGGGGCCATTTTGGGGGACGATTTTTTGCCCAGTCTCTTAGGCAACTTGGTGATAGTAAAATAATAAAGTTATAACGTCCCCAGGACAATCCCATAATGCAATTCAACACAACACTGACCCAGTGTCTCACGTTAAACAGACAGTGGACAATTTATCTCTAAAAACGTCTAGCGATCTGAATCATCGTTGTTTTCATATAAACCAGGTTCTCTGTTATCTGCCTCACAGCCGTTCTTTATGTCGGCACGCAACGCTCCTCCCCGACACAGAGAACTGCTGTGAAGCAGACTAGGTTTTCTGTGAGCGAAGAAAGTCAATGAAAAAAAGAAGAGAAAAAAATTCTGATGAAGTCATTTGAGGCGGGTTGGTGTGCTTCATTACGAAGCGCTCTGGTTTACGCTGTATGACTGTAATGGTTATTGTCGTCATGGCTCTACTGGGAAACAAACATAAATAAGAGCTGACGTGCTGTCCTGTCCAGTCGTAACCGACCCTTGTTTCATTATAATTATTTTGAAAGGAGGAGAAATCTAACACCAGAAAGCTCAGAAAAAAAATTCCGAGCTCCAGGTGCGAATCCAGCCTCGTTCACAGTCGTCCCCGGAGATTATCTCGCTCGGTTCCAAGCTTCCTGTGCTCACTCGGACAGCGCGAACTGGAGGGGAGACGAGGCTGGTGAGAATCGAACTCACGACCTTCGGAGTTCTTCTTCGGGTGCTCAAACCACTGAGCTACGGGAGGCTCTGTGGAGTGCAGTGTCAACTGAAATGTAATTATAATGGCTAATGTAATTATTACATCAGCCATGTGCGATAGAAGCCTGGCTCCCATTGCTAGGTCTTTATTAAACGTTTGCCAAGTTTACGAAAGAAACTTGCGA
Organism: Porites lobata; assembly: GCA_942486035.1. Classification (NCBI taxonomy): domain Eukaryota; kingdom Metazoa; phylum Cnidaria; class Anthozoa; order Scleractinia; family Poritidae; genus Porites; species Porites lobata. The sequence goes on from CALNXK010000033.1 coordinate 1,188,270, forward strand.
AGAAAATTGGTTGTCAAATTCCTGGCGTTAAAAACGACTTCTTTTATAATTGTTCAGGTATCCAGCTATCGTTACCTTGAATATTTCGGCAAGCAAATTTGAGGACTTATCTGAAAATAGCAGTACACCATCAATAAGCTCTTTCTTCAACAAGAAAAGCAAAACTGATGCACTCACAGTAACTTCGGTCGAAAAGGAGAATACTCAAGATCATGGCGAAGACGATTTCTCTAACTTGCATTCAGTAGAGAAAGAAACTGTTAACAGTGACTCAAAGTTCTCAAACAACTCCAAGGCAACTTCTTCAATCATTACTCCGATTATTTCACTTCAGAATAGAGGTGAAAGTTTGAAGGGCAGCAGCAGCGATAACGCTGCTTGTGGCTCAAAACTCAGTGAGACTCATACCTCGAAGAAGAAAGGCATAGAAGCTTTTTTCTCGGGTTCTGGGGCGAAAACATGCGAGGTGAAAGACAAAAATGGTGGACGGACTCCAAGGAACCCTTACCAAGACTGTGAAATTGATAGCTCCGTTTTGGAGAGTTTACCAGACGATATTCGCCGGGAAATTCATCAGTCTTTATCAGTAAAGAATGAGCCAGGGAAAAGGGCGAAAGAAGGAGGAGATTTCTTCGGTGTTCACGCCTCGTCGACCGAAAAGAGGAAAAGATCGGAGGACAATGGGAACATGGCAGTTACTTGTAATACAGGGAGTGACAACGTTTTTGATGCTAAAATGCAGGTTATCGGCAACAACCGAACGGGGGATTGCACAGATTTGGTAAAGTGCGAAAAATGTGGAGAATCTTTGTCCCACTGGGAAATGCCCGAGCATTCAGACTATCATTTTGCCCTGGAATTGCAACAAGGAGAAAGGACGTCATCTGCGGCTAGGAATACGCAGTTGTTAGTTTCTGAGCCCCCGAAGAAAAAACAGCGAACCACAATTCAGTCGTTTTTCTCGCCTAAATGACGCACTCCTTCAACCGCAAAGAAATTAAAAGAAAAGGGAGATTTGAATTAAGCGTGAAAGAGAATGTGAGAATCAAAAAACATAAAATTAAAAGACATTTACTGTCTTTGAACTATCTTTTCCCGCCATTCATTTCTATGGTATTTCCTGTCGTAGCAATTTTTTTGTGAGTGCATGCAATGTAAGAGTTGTAGCATCCAGTATCCCTATTGAAAAACCAGCAACCACTTGGCATAAATTTGCTGTTTATTCATGTTTAAGACACTGCTAGGGAAAAACGATGAGTCGCGTCACGTTCCAAGATTATAAGATCGTATTGCACCTCTTTCAGCTACTACGAAACTCTACATACTTTGTTTGAAAATCAAACCTAAGACCTAGGAACCATAAAATGTTATTTCCGTATAAACAGTATGACCTCATATATGTTTTAACAGTTGGACTTCTAGTTAGTTCTCTTTTTTCTCAGGAAACGTCAGTGCTATTTAACAATTATTCCTCGAGCCCGAATGGGCTATTGACTCAGAGGCCATGAGGGCGAGAGGAATAATTGTTTTAGTGAAATCCAACTAGCTGGTCAAAAATATCGCGACAAAACAACGTCAGCTGGTTAAGACTGGACTTTAATCCTTTTTTGCCGACAAAAAGCCGGCGCTTTCGCTACTAGTGGGCTATAACATATAGCCTAGTGGTAGCTCAACCAACCAGAACGCAGCATTGATAATAGGCCACTAGTTGGATTTTACTAATATGTTTTTATTAAAATTACACTCGTCTTGTATTGTTAATCGTGCATGCATTTGATTGGCCCTCTCTCTATTTACCTACTGATCTATCAGCTCATAGAAAGCGAGTGGTTGCTACAACAACGGTTGTCATGGTAGCGTACGTCTCCTGTAACTTTAGACGATGGCGCAAAGTATGTGTGGATTTATAACAAGGCAGTAATGATGATCGTTGCTTTAATTTTTGACTCACGGATGTTAAGCTAATGATGGAAAATTTACAATGGAGTGTTGTGTCACTTGGTCTCTCTTCTTACTCGGTTAGCATTAGATCCCATTGGCCTAAAAACCCCTTGGACAACTTATGAAGTTTACACAACGTGGTATTCCTTATCGCTTCCACACTACTTTATCTACAATGGAAGGTAGATCGAATCGATAAGGAATACCACGTGGTGTAAACTTCACAAGATGTCCAAAGGGTTTTAGGTCGATGGGAACTAACGCTAACCTTCTTACTCACTGCACATATGTGTCTCCTGTCTCGTCTTTTGTTTACTTTCCCAAAACAACTCCCCTAAAACACATTTGTCTAACGAGGAGGAATTTGCTGTGGGAAATATTTGCCTCTGGACGAAACAACTCGGTTACGTTGATTATACCTCAGATATAATTCAACAAACTTTTTTTCTGACTTGGCATGTGTACAAGCAACGGACCGAAGCCGAGCACGTTTTATCGCATACTACCTATTTTGATTAGTTTTCATTTACAGATACTACTGTTTTAACAAGTTTCAATGCCGTGCAATAGTCCAGTTTCGAGTTCGCCATGACCGCTGAATTAAAGAACAGAAGACCCATTTTTTATAGCCTTAGCCTCCATCTGAAGTAATATATTCACAAATTCCAACGAGAAAAAGACCTGTTTATTACTCAGTCTATTGCGTATATTCAAATTTCAAACACTTACTTGCCGGAATTTCTGAATATTTTACTTTACGTCGAGGCTAACCCTGTATGAATGTGTTGTTAATGTTTGTACTCAGCGGTAATTTTTAATTCGAAACTAGACTATTCGGCACTTACTGATAGCATTACCAGTTTATTCTCCCACGTGGTTTTAACAGCACATATCTACCTTCTAAAAATGTTTGTATGGTTATACTTATCTGTCTTCGAACCAATTATAGCATCACATATCTATCTCTAGTTTTGACCGTGCCTACATTAGAAAATATCTTCCTGACCGTTAGGTATTTACTTTTAAAGCTTATGTTAGCAGCACTTATCTACCTTGTGTTCAGGTTAATGGCAGAACTATCTTTAGTATGTTTACTTATCCACTTCTAAATGAATTTCAACAGTTATAGTCGGTGATAATTACTTCGCTAGGATGAGGAGACACTTGAGAGATTCTTAACCAGTTATTGGTTGTGGAGCCTTTCCTTTGCAGTTTCCAAAACTTTAGGATTTGTTGCCGGTGTTTTTCTCCCAACCTCTGCTTTATCTTCTTCGTGCGCTGCATAAACTCTTCCACTAAGTGGCTCATTTCTGCTTGAAGCTTTGTCTTGAATTGTACTGAAAAATACGAGTTAGGAAGTGAAATTAAAACTGATCTTAGATGAGAGAGATGTCCTTTTCAGTTTGTGAGACGAGCGACTCAATGAACGGAAAATTATTGTGGGTGAGTTATGTTCAGTTCACACTTGCTCCGCAATTGCAAACGCTAGGAAATAGACATGTGAACCTCCGTAACGCAAACGCAAACTCCACGAAATAGACGTGTGAACTACCGTAACGCAAATGTGTCCTTTCATTTGCGCTTGGGTTTGCATTTCACTCGTGTGAACCAGGACAACGCAAACACAGAGACAATCTAACAAAAACACAGGCTCCATGCCACCGCGGCTCAGGTCCAAAAGAATTGGACTGCGCTTGCGAATAATAGCTTGCTTGTGTTTGCATCGGACGTGTGAACGTCGTTTGCATCTGCATTTGCACGTGCGTTTGCATTCGCTCCCCACGTGTAAACCACGTCTAATATCGAATTAATTTTTCCTCATTGTAGTGCACAGCAATGGAAAGGTACAGATGAGGTTAACGGCGTTCAGCACAAATTTCCAGTTCTTGTAATTTAATACTCTTTGGCTCCTTTCCTGCTCCTCACAAGCAAATAAGTCGTTGTTACTTGAGAAGACACAATAGGGCCATTTATAAGACGAAAAATAAGACGCGCCTTACATAGGACGCGTCTTAAATAAGAAGCGAACTTTCCGTATAAACGGCACATTTCCTCTGAAATAAGACGCGGCTTAGCTAAGACGCGTCTTATTTTAGAACAGCCCTTAACACCTGTTCTTAGACAAGACGCGTCTTAGCTAAGACGAGAAAAACTTCGTATAAATGACCTTCGCGTCTTACATAAGACGCGAACGCATAGGACGCATGCGTTAATTTTTGGGGCGCCACTTTGGATTGCCGTTGCTACGGGCAACATTCACATGAAAACGAGTCAAGAACAGAAATAAGACGCGAGCCATTTATATGAGCTGTTCTCGTCTTAGATAAGACATGCTCGTATAAATGGTACAGTTCGCGTCTTATTTAAGACGCGTCTTATGTAAGGCACGTCTCATTTTTCCTCGTATAAATGGCCCTATTGTTAGTGCTACTGCATCAAACTACAAACTAGAAAAACAGAAACTACGCGAAACGTCGACGCGAGCCGAACCGTATAATCTGATGTCACGTGCCACCAAGACAAAGAGCATATATTGTCACAATTATAAACGGCGGAAAAAGGCATGACACTCACCTTGTTGATGCACCTTGTGTCTTTTTCTTACGCGACGTATGACCTCGTAAGTCAATGACAGGAGAATAGCAATACCAAAACACACGATCGCGTAGTATAAGCCTTTGCGAAACTGCGGAGAGTTGTTGTCAAGTATGCCTCCAGCTTGTTCTTCACTTGATGTAGTGGAGTTACTAGTCTGTATAGAAAAAAAAAATTAATTTAAAAACCGAATGAGTTGAGAACGCGGAAAGTATTTTTAGAAAATGTGGATATTGTATTCATTAGGTAAATATTTTATTTATTATTCAAACACAAAACTGGATTATTTCAGACTAACTTAAAAGTATTTAGAAATCGAATGAAACACTCTTACTAGTGTTTGAAACAGCTTTGCTAAAGAGCTGCTAGCTTTTCGTGTCGACACGCAAAAATATCCCGTCTAGTGTAGACATAGCAAATTCTACATGGTAAATTCTACAGATAACGGAACACTTCCGAGGCGAACGTCCCACAGCCCGAAATGGGTAACAAACGTACCCCACCCCCAACAGGTTGCTGAGAACGCGCGTGAGCCGCACATCTTCTGCGAACCCTGAGCTTAACCACAGCAACAAACTTAAAGTAATCCAGAAAATGGTTTGAACCCAGGAGTAACTTCCTAAGTTGTTGGAATATGATCGTCCTGGTGAGTTTGGTCCTGAATAGGACTCTTGTTGACAGTACAGACCTTTAGATTCTAAGACAAGAACGACTGCGAGTACGAGATTTTCTCAATAGTAAGTAGTGCTCGCGAGTGAGGCAGGGTCATTTTGGCGGGAAAACGTGGTAGCCTTCGTCATTCTACTACGAGTCTTAGCGAGAGTGTCGTAGTGGCGGGAACAAGTTATCAAATGTCAGAAGTTTTAGCATTTTGCAATCTGGAGAGGGCTGAACCTCCTTCAATAACGATAAGAGTGCTAACTTTTCTGGTTAAAAAAAGTACAATGAAGAATTCTGGCGTATCTATTTTTTGACAATATGCGAAAAAACTTTAAATCAAATCTCGTACTCGTAGTTGTTCTCGTGTTCGAATCTAAAGCTCTCTTTTGACTGACGTTTCGAGTCAAAGTGAGATGTATCACTTCAGTTTTTGGTATTAAACTCTGGTTATTTGATTGATTGGTCAAGTCGTGATGTTATTGGTCGTCTGTTAGTTAAGCTGTGATGTGATTGGCTATGAAGACTCTAGGTGTGATTGGTGCTTTTCGATACGTCTTCTGACTCAGTTATAACGGTCCTTTAACTCTCCGTCAAGTTGTCAGTTGTCCAGTCATCCTATCGTTGTCAGTTTTGCTTGAGTCCGTGAGTAAAGTGTCGGTAACTACCCAGTTCGATTCAGCGGCGTCTGTTCTAAGTTAGTAAACCCTCTTTCCTTCCCATTCTAGTAAAGAATTACCTCTATCGGCTTGACTTTCTTCTTGACCATCTCAAAAATCTCTGCTTTGTGTGAAACCATGTATCTTTGGAAACATTTCCTGAGTCGATTGGTGCTGCTACTGAACACAACACCGTAAGCAGATTTGTAATCAATAATCTTGCTGACGAGTAACTCGGGTCGGTTAAACAGATCTCCTCTCAGGCCTGCGGAATAAGTGTCCACCAAGATACCGTCGACTTCTTTGTTGATGAGAGCCTGTGCGACCTCGTCTATGTTGTTGTAGTGTTTGTCTTGAAATTTGGAATAGAAAACAAAACACGTGAGCTGATGACGATGGAAAAAACAAGGACGATTATAGAGATAATGGTAGTTATTATCTTAGTGATAGCGTTGCTGATATTCTTGGCGGTTATGGTGAATTCCGATGGTAATGTTGGCGGCGATGATGGTGAGGATGATGATGACGACGACAATGATGATGACGAGGATGATGATGACGACAATAATGTTGGTGATGACGTTGATGAAGATGATGATGACGTTAATGGCGATGATGATGATGATTGTGATGATGTGATGATAATGATGATGCTAATGATGATCTTTAGGTTCACCAATACGTTTATTTAAGGCAAAGTAAAGGCAAATGGTAAATGTTAGGGCGTAACATGGCGTGATGGTAGTTAATTAATGTAACTACGGGCCATACCTTTGTCAAATTTTGCGTTCCGTCTGGTTCCAAGATTGTATTCAGGGGAGTTATATTCAGCGGCAATCTAAAGCGAATAGATATATATTACAGACTCCAGATATGGGAAGACAGACTTTGAGATACCTGATTTGGTAAACATCAAGTGATCACTCCTTCTCTGCAAAAGAAAGCTTTATACTACTTTCCTGATGCTCACCTTGGTTCCGTACAGTTTGTATTCTTCCTTGACAGCATCCGCCGTCAACGCTGTCGTCAACATTGCCATGGTAAGGGCGATTATGACGAGTCCAAATAATATCCACACAATGGCAAACAAACGTCCTTTGCCACTCAAAGGGGCGCGGTCTCCATACCTGTTTAGTTGAAAGAGTCATTGGGGACGGTATGTGAGATCCTGCACAAATTGAATATTCCAGGATGGTAGTGATTTTTGCGCGAAATGTGATGTTATGCGCGCAGTTTGCGGTTCAGCGTGCGTTTAACTACGCACCTGTGTCTTCCATAGGTCGATTTGGTGTAGTGTTAGCCGACAAGACACTGAAACTTAGTGGTGTGTCAGTTTGTGTTTGCACGTCTCCAAAGAACTCTTGTTATTGTTTTTGTATCAATAAAAGCTTACTTTTAGGGGAGTCCATTCAACTGTCAAAGAAGGTACTCTTATGGGTGGAAAGCGGTGGTTGACTCGTCTCAAATTGGTATCACTTGTTATTTGCGCGTCGCCCAAATAGGGTAATCGAGGTCGCTTGTTTTGATTCAAAGTTGAAATAGACACGCAATACGTGCGAATGTAAACAAGTCAAGCGACCCGACTATAATGTCTGCCGCGCGAAGTGTCACGACACAGCATTTATCCTCGTTACTTACGTTCCACAGATAACACACGGCAAACAAATCGGCAATAGAAATCAAACGTATTGAAAAAACAAGGTACACTGAGTGAAACAAACTATTAAATAATTTAAATTTTCCCTTTGGAAAATAATTGTCCTCGCAGCACACGGCGTGAATGTTTTTCTCCCGGTCCATAGGTGCCGGTCATTGCGCTTTTTCATTGTAAAGACTATTAGTCTAGTCATTCTAAAGTTAGACCTTGAACTAATTGCAACAGAAAGTCCGTTTGCGCCAAACAACTATTTAAGTGACCCTAACCAACAAATTAAAAGTCTACCAAAATCTACCCGGCGGAAAATCGTTAATTTACCGGAACATTTTCAACTAATTTGCATAATTTCAAAAGGGCTGCTTGTTTGTGTTTTTTGGAATGTTAAAAAAGCGCAGCTGAAAATCAACGTCATGAAATAAGTTATTTAGTTGCTCTAACCAACATAACAAAAATTCAGAAAAATCTATCCAAGAGAAACGCTCTCATTCGCTAAGAACTATTATGAATAATTTAAAAATGGCGGCTTGTCTGCTTCTTGAAACAATTTATTGGGAATTCGTTGTGAATTTAAAGTAAAAATAGCAACTTGGTAACGTAAATGCAAAACATCCACAACACTATACTAGTTATTTAACTCTTTTTTTTAAAAAAAAAAAAGGCAAAGCCTTAGCGGCAAAAATGTTATCTTATCACAGTTGCACTTATAACATTGTACTAATAACTTGTACTATTTCTGTTCTTTAAAGTGGAACATCCTCCACATTTAACCACAACTTCGTAAATAGTAATTTCCTCAAAAACTGAAGATATTTAAATTGGTACTACTAATAACATTGTATTATTTCAGTTTTTTACCGTGGAACTTCCTCCACACTTAACACAACATCGAAAATAATAATTTCACATTTGCAACTGAATTAAGATAACTAAATTGTTACTGCTACTTTACTAAATTGTATTGTTTCTGTTCTCTATAGTGGCACTTAAAAGTCTTCACATTCTACACAACTTCGGAAATAATAATCTCATTTACACATTTGCAACTGAAGATAGCTAGATTGGTACTACTAAAAACATTGTACTAATTCTGTTCTTCACAGGGGAACAACCAACAAGGCGTGGTAGGTACTATAAACCTTGTGCTAGTCCAGTTCATTTAGGGGATCACCTTCCACATTTAACAAAACATCAGAAAGGTTGGTGCTTGAGTTGCTACAATTGACACCTCGGCACTCACTACACGCTATTCCGATATCGCCAGCCATTAACCTTTCATACAATTCGACTGCCTTGTGAATTAGATCGGGAACTTCCCTTTGGATTACAACACTGCCGGGCGCTGGAACGTTTTGACTTGGGTCTTTGCCTTTCACTGGCTCTGTTTCTTCAACATTAAGAACATCACTCTCCATTACAACTTTTTCGGGTACTGGAACTGTTTGCCTTGGTTCCCCGCGTTTCACTGCCTCTGTGTCTTCAACATATCGAACATCGCGCTCAACCACAACTATGTCGGGCACTGGAACTGTTTGCCTTGAGTCGCTGAGTTTCCCTGGCTCTGTGTCTGCAACATTAAGAACGTCGCGCTCAACTACAACGCTGTCGAGTACAGGAACTGTTTGCCTTCGATCTTTCACAAGCTCTCCCTCTTCATAATTCTTGGCAAAACACGCCTTAGGTAGACTTAAATTGAAGGCATCGGCGGTGAGAATTGCATTTAGAGCATTTTCCACTAGTAAATGTCCTCTGAATGCCCTTTGAACAGCTTTGCCGCTGAGCATGTGTCCCACCGTATTTGAAGCATACACACACTCTAAAAGTTCTTCAATACCAGAACCAGACATAATGCTGCCTATGCAACCAAGAAAACTCATTTCTGCGTGGAATCCTCCAAGACGAAGTATTATAGAGCGCAGTTCACTGTCTGGTGGTTCACTCTCTACGATAAGCTGCGCTTTCCACCACAAGGGTTGGTCGAATGTAATAATAGGCGTGGTATGTTGTCTTTTACATTGTGCTTCTACAAATTTAAGCGTTGAATATATACAGCTCATGTTTGTTGGATCCATGTCAATCATTGGTAAGAATGTAACAGAAGATTTTCCGGGATGGCTTCCTTTGCTTATAGTCTGCATTAATCCAGACCAATTTGGCTTGTGGGATCGAATTGGCCAAACTAAACTGCAGAGAAAGTCTAACTTCCAAGTTTTATTGACGTTAGAAAGACATGGCAGTTTCTCATAAACTAAAGGCACTTTGACATCATTAGCCGTCTTGTAATAGTGAATATCAATCTTTCCAATATTTGCTATCTCTGCAGCTGTGGTGGAACACCTCGGTATTGGAGAATCTGGATGCGTGGCCGGAGTAACAGCAGCTGTTATCCCCATACCATGAAAAGTGTTCTGTCCGTCCAACGTACAGACATTGTGGTCTACATTATCTGCTACATATTGTACAAAGTGACCGGGGGTTAAACCAGGAATATCTGTGCCTTTTGTTTGCGCCGCACTCATTTCAAATTTCTTAACTTCAGTGTAAGAGGAGCAAAACCCATGACTATTCAAGGAATCAATTAAAAATTTGGATCCATAAAGGTGGTGCATTTGGACTGCCAGGCCGATTTGAAGAGGAGCTATCAGGACCCTGGGCCGAGCGGCTTGAATAATGGCTTGCCCTATGGAAGCAATCTTTCGCTCTGCACTCTTTTCGTTAAATATTGTTCTCAGAAACAAATACAACGTTTCAGGTAGAAAAGCGCAGTTTTCATCCAAAGACGAAATCTCTCCAGGTAATGGATAAAAACTTTTAGAGTTGTCCTTACTTTTGATGTCCGTTTTTATGAGATCAGCAGCTGCCTTAATCACTCTGATTTTATCGGCTTCAGGGTCAGCATCTCTAGAAGCGTCATAAAAATTTTGCAAGATGGTCGAAGCTGTACTCCTAAATGTTACGACATCAGCCTTACAATTGATACTAGCAATAACGATGTTTTCTCCAAAATGCTCTTTAAGTTTTTCTTTCATATACCGTGCGCTGTAAGGTTCTTGGTCGTTGAATTCTGCCATCTTATTCATAAGATCGTTCACAGTTATCTGCTCGTCATCGTTTTCCTTAAGATATTTTGCAGCCTCCAAGAATGCCTCTTGCCTAGACGTATCAGTTGGCCTGCCTTTCTTTTGTCGTTTGCTTCCGTTAGTTTGATGAGAAAGCGGTACTTGCTTCCCCGTCCGAAAATTGGTACTGCAAACTTGGTGATAAATTGCACCTGCTGCAATGAGATCTTGGGAAAAAGATATTCTGCCATGCACTTTCTCAGCCCAACCGTCTCTTCGCTCCTCACAAATTCGGTTTAATGTGGTTTGAAAATCTAATGTTCTAACAGGAAAAACATCATGTCCTCTTTTGTTTCCCGTAAGTTTAGCAGGCTGGCTGCAAAATAAACATCGTTCACCAAAATCAAATGTTGGTTCACTGGAACGCAGGGTACGACTTGCACTAGAGGATGTTTCTTCATCAGCCGTATGTTTCTTTATGTAGGAACGAATAACCTTTACATGACAGTATTTCTGCCTGCATTTTTTATGTACACGCTGTCCTGCAAAAGTTTGGAGTGTGTCGCCACGTAGTCAGTACTTGCATTGTTGATGCCATCGCTTCCTTTTTGCCTAAGTTCCACTGTTTCGAGGCCATTGGTTGATAATTCCTTGCAAATTACACAATACTCCATCGTGTGATGTTAACCGGACGATAAACCACATCTTTAACCATCTATACTTTACCTTCACACGACATTTTTCACTAAAGTACCACTCTGGACGTCCAACAATGCGTTTCTACCAATACTCGTCTAAATAAATGTCTTGTGAAGCGAAGAACTTTGTTAGTTTGAAGGCCAGAGAATCGTCCAGAGCAGTTGTACGGAGCAAGAATTTTCCAAACCAAACAATCGAGAGTCTTTAGAGTCACTGATACACATATATACTTATTGATAGAGAACTAATTCAAGGAAAACTGTTGTTTTCCAGTTCTCGAAATAAATTTTCTTCGATGTGATCAAAAAGTTGTTCAAATCTTTACATTTAAACACGTGCACGCATTTTGTTTTCCAATTACGCCTATTGTTTTTAGCTGTTTGCTGTAAATATTTACGCATATATTTTGAATAAATTGCGCGGCAGCCATTTTGAATTTAGAAAAAGAATTCAATCATAAAACTGTAATTTCATCATTTTATCCTTCGAAACGTTTGGTAGACTTTTGACATGTTATTTATAGGCATCAGTAGAATAACTTCCGGCAAAAATAAATTCTGTTGCAATTACTTCAAGGTTCGGTCTTTTTTTCTCGTAGAATGACTAGACTACAAAATATCTGTAAATCGCTTACTCACCCTAAGGTTGTCATGCTAACAAAAGCCCACCAAATTCCTTCCCAGGTCCCTTGAAGAAACGGTGCGGGGAAATCTTTTGAATTACTTACTCTCTCCTAATAAGGAAAAAAAACCGTACACGATGTTCAGTCGGTGCTAGTCTGCGTAGACCCTTGTCTAGCTAAAGGGTCTATGTCACAAGGATATAGATGTTCTGGGTCAATTTTGTGCTCAAGTCATTTCTTAGTGCCTTAACTCATACACGCAACGCTCCTGTAAAGTTATGAAAAAAGATATCAATAAAGTTTCAGCAGGAAGCGCTAATAGACCTTGTCACGGTTTTCGACGCCATCTTGACGAGTAGGCAAACGCGTGAGAAATTACAGTGTTTGTATGAAAATCTATTGTCGAATAATTTCCGTAGAACGTCTGTTCCGAAAAAAACATGAATTGCAAACTAAAGCTTCACTCCTAAGTATTCGACTGAAAAAAATTGACGGCGTTACATTCGCTAGAAGACTTAGAACCACTTTTTACAATTTTCTATACATTTGTCTGTAAGAAATTCCTGCGAAGAATTACAGACAAATATATGGAAAATCTAAAGCAAGCCTCTGGAGAAATTTAAGCACAGGTACGCCCCCAAAATGTTTAATTACAATCCTTCGCTTTGTAGGTTTAGTTTACAATTGATATTTTTTTCAGAAAAGCCCTTTAACGGAAGTTATTGGTCATTAGATTCTCATATAAACACTGTGATTTCTAACATGTTTGCCTACTCGTCAAGATGGCGTCGAAAACCATGGCAAGGTCTATCATAATATTTGTTTGGTGATTTTTGCAGGCATGGCATTAAAACTTGAAAACGTTGGCCCAACCTTTTCAAGTTCCAATCCATCTCCATCCTTGCCATCCGTTGATACAGACGACAGGAAATCTTGTCATTGCCTAAATATAGGGCCTTAAATTAAAAAAAAATAATAACCGTTAGAGCGATTTTCGTGTGACCTTGAAATGAAAACGCGCGAGCAAAACAGAAACAACAAACGAACGGAAATAGAGCGATTTGATGGACTTATCGAACTAATAAAAACACCCGTGGATTTTGGTTGGTTAAGCGAACGCTCGGGTGAAAAAACTTGCCCGAGAGAACTTTTGAGAAATCAATCGATACTTCGCTTTGACGTCATACTGCAACATGATTGGCCAATCAAACAATGCCTTCACCCTTGTTAGAGTTTTCTTTGGCGGGAAAACGAAGAGGCCATGTTTTGATCGTGTCATCCATTGGCTGATAAAACAAACAACGAACACTTACCGAAGCCATTTTTCAAGGTCATACGAAAATTGCTCTGATTTTTTTTCTAATTCTAGTTCAGTTACTGCGAAGGCACAAATTAGCTTTTCAAATAGCGTGACTTAGCCCCTTTAACCATTTAAACCTTAAGATCAAAATTTGAATTCTCATTTGTTGCCCATATTCATTTCCTACAGAAGAAGTGGGAAGAAGTTGATAACAAATCAAACAAATTCATCTTGTGTGATCATGTCCGTAATTCCCATGACCACTGTGTTTTACAAAGCATTGATATTACAAGGAGAAATTTGATGCTAATCACTCTTAGGGATTAACGAGCTGGTATACTTACCAGAGCCCAAATAATCATGCCCGAGACACACGCCGTGATTATGGGCAGCACTAACACGGGAAGGCAGCTGATCATCAAGTCGTACATTGTATTCTGGTTTGAGGATTTTTGAGGGTAAACGATAAATGCTACCCCAGCAGATTCTATGACCGGTATGTAGCCATAACCGCCTTTATAGCGGTCTTGCTCGTTAAATCCATACACAGGAAAGGTAAAATCGGTCTCTTGATCCAAGCTTTCAAGAAGTTCACGGCTTGAATTTCGCAGTGCTGGTCTGTTCTTGCCGTTCTTTTTAAAATCCAAACGTACTCTTTTGTAGGCCGAGCAGTTTCCACAGCATTCGTCCACCATAGACTGCAGAACAACGGGTATTATTTGCCCAGGCTCGCTATCTTCGGTAACGTTTGCGTAGGGCTCGTATCGCCGCCAACTTGTGGAAAATTTTTGTTTGCACTGGCACGTCTCTGACAAAAACACACAAATATCAATATACAATGCAGCTCCTCGATTTGTCAACTGTCGATGTCCCCCCTGAGGTGGATATTCACTGTCGTGCAGCTTTTTACGTACGCGAAGCTTAAAATTTCGCGTGCGTAAATAAATAGAGGCAAACTATGAAAAGTCGCGCGTGAAGGCAAATGTTGAGAGAGGCTCAACTTTTACGGCTTCGCCGCGCAGGTACTCAAAGTGGATCATCGGAGAGGTTTTTGCGCCACTCTTCGTGGCAGTGTGAAGAGGTGTGCATACGAGGTCAGTTTAGGTTTCTGGGAAACTACCCACCTATCCCTCCCCTAAGCCAACATTATCACTTACTTCTCACTTAGGGCAAAATGTTGGCTCAGGGAAGGGGTAGGTAGGCAGTTTCCCAGAGACCTAAATTGATCCTATTTTTCATGTCAACATAATACGCGATTTTTGTTTAAATTGTAGATATAGCACTGATCATAAGCTTTATAGCGGAGCTCTCGCGCAAGAAATTTGGGTTATCTATGCATCCAAGAAATTTTGGTTCTGACAAAATCGTCCTTACGTACTTCCACCCCTTCATGTTAGCGGATGTGAAATGGCACACTTACTAGCTAGATGTCCCTGAGGCATATACCTTTTTTGTTTAACTTGGTATTGGACATCCATGTTATGGTCAATTGACAGCTGTCAAAAAGGGTATCCGGTTTATCTGGTTTTCCATTGATCGCGGGCTCAGGTCCATTTTTAAGGGGGAATTCAGTTTGCTTTCTCTTACTGTAGAAGTTGAATTACTTGAGAAAGCTTCGCTTTTGGCCTTTGCTAAATCTATATATTACCTCCAGAAACAGATGCGCTCGGTGGTCCATACCCTTTGGACGTGCTAGCTGCAACTGTAATTCTATACCGCACATATGGTTCCAGTCTTTCGAGCACCACATCCGTTTTGTTAGCGCTGACTATTTTTTCTTTCACCGGTTCTTCCTCTATTCCTACGTTTCCAACTTCTACTTTCTGGTACGTCACTTTGTAGTTTTGCAATGTTCCGTGCCTGTACCCCTCGGGGACTGGTTCCCAGGACACTCTGATGGTATACGGTGATAACCGGTCCACCGCTTTTAGTTCCACTGGAGGTTCACTGGGAACTAGAAAAGAGTAAATGGATTATTGTTCTGTGTGTTCGTTTAGAATAGGCTCTCTTACGGGTGTTTATCAAGTGCCGTGACCTTGCTTTGGTACAAATCATGTTCTTATACAGTTGAATGGCATTTTCATGAATTTTTCTCAACATGGTATAATGTCTGCAAAAACCTTTTGGTTTGCTATAAAATATATGATTAATGTGATCAATATGATTAATCCAAGTCACCAGTTTCATATAGACAATAATGCACCTTGTATACCTTACCCTGCGCCCCCCAAAAAAAAAACACAAACAAAATGAAAGGTTTTGCATAACCATTGTCTTCGATTTCTCTTGGGACGACTGTCATACAAAGAAGAAATTATAATCAAAGGTTATGCAAAAGTTTGGGGGGGGGGATAAACAAGGTACATTGTGCTCTATGTGAAAATGGTGAATAACGAATTTTAAATAATTCTATTCAATGGGCCACTGAGTTCGTACAGGTCCTGGAAATTCCTGGAAGTTTGCAAACTGAAATGGAAGAGCGAGTTTCGTATGACTTTGAGATGAAAACCCGTGAACAAAACAGAAACAACAAACGAACGAAAATAGAGCGAATACAAACGCACTTGGCTTTTGGATGGTTAAGCGAACGCTCGGCTGAAAAAACTTCATGCCCAAAGAAATTTCTAGAAATCAATCGATACTTCGCTTTGACGTCATACTGCAACACGATTGGCCAATCAAACAATGCCCACTCCATATTAGGGTTTTCTTTGGCGGGAAAACGAAGAGGCCTTGTTTTTTCTTTTCATTCATTGGCTGACAAAACAGATAACGAACACTTGCCGAAACCATTTTTCAAGTTCATACGAAAATCGCTCTAAAGCTTTTCACAAAGCGAAGTAGTTTTCTTCAGTGTTGTTTATTGGTTCCATGTTGTAGGGTGTTTTAGCTATCACACTTGAGCTTTGTTCTGTTCTCGTGTTGCTCTGAAACTATAAATGATCAGCTAGACAGCAATTTGCATGAACTGAAAAACAATTAATCTGATTGTCAAGTCCTGGAAAATTTGTGTAGGGTCTGTAAAAGTTTGTTTACAAAGGAGTCCCTCCCCCTCGTATTAGTCATTTTAAATTTCCTCTCACCAGATTCCTACGGCAACCTCGTCTCCAGGGTTCTCTTTCTTTCTCGAGGTGAGAAAAAGAACCATTGAGCCCTACGAAAGGTTTGATACCTACGTTAATGTAGACGTTTTGGTATCGGAGGAGGGGGCCATTCTCTTACCAAAACGAGGTATCTTGCGCAGCCTCGATCTATTGGGTTTAAAATAATCAAGCGGAGACGTGCCTAGACCTGGCAAGGGTACTAAATCGTTCTTCATTTCGTACTTCTATTACTCCCAATATCACCTAACCATTGCCAGCAATACTATCATTCATTCAAAATATTTCGCCATTACTGATTGCCTCCAATCCTCCAGCTAATTCTTCATAACCAACTGGTGCTTACCATTTTTGAAAGATGCGAGCAATATATCTTGAAATATACCAACGATTCGTTTGTATAAATTATGAAATACGATCGATCAACCTCTTTTTCCAGGGGCGGCAGCTAGTGTTTATTCCCCATTGCGCCGCAATACCAACTTGGGTGAAATACTTACTGTCTTCGCTGGTGGTGAAAGATATATTTGGAAGCGATGGTCCATCTCCTACGCTAGTAAATGCACGCACTTCGACTTCGTATTCAGCGGCTTTATCCAGAGACTTGAGAAGTATTGAATAGGCTCCATCAACTGTCGTTACTGTCTGAAAGTTATCTACACTTCTTCTTCGTCTTTTCCCATTTTGCTTTCTTTTGTACAGGACACGATAGCCAATTATGTAACCATGACGTTTTTCTTTAGGAACCTCGCCCCAATTGATCCTCGCGGAAGTGGAATCCAAAACATCTACATACACACCAGGAGGTGCAGCACCGGGAACTAACCAATGGAAAAAAGTCCATTTTCAAGTTAACCAAGTCTCTTTATAAAAACGTGGCCTGGTGCAGAACAGTTCACCAGAAAATGTGTTTAACTTGCGTGTGAATGAAAAGTTATTTTCATAAGAGTGTTAGAAACAGTGCTCTCTTTGAAAGCGAGGCCATATTTAGAAAAAAATTACATGTCACGATCATATTTTATTAATTTTTAAAAAAAAAAATTCTGAGGAGGTAAGGTTTCCTTAAAGTCAACTAGTTATCAGACCAAAAGGGCATATGATAAACCATTTTCGTCTACCATTAACATCTCAGGAGACTTACAATGTTTTTGTCAATTCAAAGGCCCTTTGTAGGACTTAGTCACCATTTGGATACCACTTAGCAACAGATCACGTGCTAAGATACCAGTTAGAAACAGATAGATGAATGGCAAGCCAGGCAGGCTTTCATTCCGATTACAAAGCTTTGAGAGCGATCGAGCCAAGCATTCCTCGCTTTAGTATTGTTCTGTTCTATTATTCCCGAAATGACTGGACTGGAATAATTGAAAGACGTTTGAAGTAGCCTAAGAAGGCTTCGCCCGACCGCACTCAAAGCTTTGTGATCTGAATGAACGCGTGGACCCTTTGCCATCCAGCGAGCCTGTGCTAAGCGGTATCCAAGTACGTTACCATGTTCTGCAAGGGGTTAGCAACCACGTACCTGTCAGTAAATGACGACAGGAACAGCTTAATTAGAGACGTTTAATAAAATGTTTCCCATATGAAGATATTTAGTAAAGGAAGCTTACCATCTTCGAGCGTTTTTGCAGATATTGCTTCGCTGTAATTCCCTGGCTGAGTACTTCGTGCCGCGACTTGTATCGTGTATTCTGTAAATTTGTTTAGATCTTTAAGAACTTTTTCGTTCACTCTGTTGACTTCAATGACGTTGGAACTGGCAGCACCCTTCTTCTTGTACTTGACAGTATAACCCTGGAGGAATTTGTCGGATATCTCCCTCCAAGTTACGGTAATATTTGTTTTTCCAGTTGCTTTAACCTTAACATCTGTTGGGACGTTTTCAGGTGCTAAAATTCAGTCAAACAAACGTTTTCAGTTCTGGCACACTCAAAGCCTTTCGCTTTTTCTCTGTTAACTCCCCAGTCCCCTGCGATCGCCATGGACACAATCGTACGAAATATTTCAGCGGGACACACAGTGGTTTTCGAATTGTGACAGTAACAATTTAAAGGGGCTATCTCAAGACGATACTGCTTTTTAGGTCAGTTCTTTTCTGAAACCATGTATAAATTCATTTCATATTTTTTTCCTATTATTTTAGTGTCCCCAATTAGCTTTTATAAGCTAAAGACATCGACACTTAAATAAAGTTGTTTATATCATATTATCATGCATAAAACGCAATCTGGTCACGCCCATTTTGACCGTCTATCACGTGAAACTTACGCAAAGTACAGCGCTTGGGCAAGGGCGTTTATATCGATCTCGCCCGCACTCCCTAACAACGCGCGAGCGGAACCCCATAGCTAAGAAAATTTGATTATCTATCCATTCACCATTTTTACATAGACCATAACGCACCTTGTTAACCCCCAAAATTTTGCATAACCATTGTCTTGGATTTCTCTTGGGACGACCGTAATACCCAGGAGAAATTGGAAACAATGGTTGTGCAAAATTTTGGGGTGTAAACAAGGAGCATTATGGTCTATGTGAAAGAAGAGAATCCGCGAAATTTTGGCAGCCAGGTGACCGTCCGTCCCTCCGTCCGCACCACAGAGTAACCAAGGTGAAATGTCACACTTTCTGGCTAGTGTGGGAGCCTGCAACGTGATATTGCACATCTATGTTATGGTCAATTGACAGCTGTCAAAACATGCTGGCCAGTATCACAATATCGCGGGCTCAAGTGTCAACCCATTGAGGTTACGTGTTTTTAAGTTATCCGCTGACAAGTTACTGGCTTTCAACTGATCGCGGGCTCAACTACAAGCAGATTGCTTTGCAATGGTTAAAAGTTATTTGTTTGAAGTAAATTATAAGTTTATTAACAATAGCTTCGCGTTTAGCCTTGGCTAAATCTATTTAGTAAAATCCAACTAGTGGTCTATTATCAATGCTGCGTTCTGATTGGTTGAGCTTTTACTAGGCTATATGTTATAGCCCACCAGTAGCGGATTTTTGGCGGCAAAAAAGGATTAAAGTCTTGCTTTAAGTTGTTTTGTCTCGATATTTTTGACCAACTAGTTGGATTTTACTAAAACGGGAGCCGACTAAAACAATTATTCCTCTCGCCCTCATGGCCTCTGAGTCTATAGCCCATTCGGCCTTCGGCCTCATGGGCAATTGACTCAGAGCCCAGTCGGGCTCGAGGAATAATTGTTAAATATTAGTTTAATTAATTATTTGAATTTCGTCATACCTGGCTGATGTGTGGTCGTGTTATAGAAATCACTGAAAGAGCTATTGCCCGCACCAGTAGCAGCCAAAACCCTCGCGCTGTAGTTTGAATGTACTTCTAGACCTGTCACCTCATAAGAAGAGTCGTTGCCGCTGACTTGTTTTTCAAGTATCATTCCGCTACTGTTATGAATCTCAATGAAGTAGTTAATTATCTTTCCACCTCTTTTGTTACATGGGATTTCACTCCAATTAACATTGATGCTAGTGGTGGTAAGGGGGCCTGCAGTGACGTTAGGCGGTACCTCGGGAGCTATGGGACAGCCAAACATTAGTCAGTTAAATTGATTGTGGCTAAAATAGATTTAAACCAGAATCAGGATAACCCATGATAATAGAAACCTTTAGATTCTACGACGAATACGACAACGAGTATGAGATTTTCTCAGTACTATTAAAGTAGGGCACACGTGTGAGGCAGCGTCATTTTGGCGGGAAAACATGGTAGCCGTAGTCACTCTACTACGAGTTTAGTGAGAATGTCGAAGTGGGGAAAATAAGTTATCAAATGTTAGAAGTTTTATCATTTTATGATCGGGAGAGAGTGTAACCTCCTTCACTAATGGTAACGCTGTTAACTTTTCTGGTGAAAAATGGTAAAATGAAGCTTTCCGGGTTAAATATTTTGGAGAATACGCGACAAAAACCCTTAGTCAAATCTCGTACTCGTAGTCGTCCTAAAAGGGACCTTACGATCCGACAACGGCGACGTCCCTTAAAAGGTCGCTGAAACAGACTCCACATCCTTTCAAACCATTTCGCGATAATATCCCAAGTCACCCAGTTACTAAAAAGAAGGGAATTTATGTTGGAGCTGAAGAGAGGGGGCTGCGCCCGAGTTTAGTCAGAGAATAGAATTCATCGCCTTTCCGGTCCAGTCCTCAAAAAGAATTAAAATTTGGTCATTTCACGTCGTAATCGTGCAGGGACGGCAAAGAAATGTACAAAAAAGCGTGATGCACGTACAGATTTGTTATTTTGCTAACCAAGCCCAGTCGTAGTTTCGTAAGGTCCCTAATTACACAAGGCAAACGTTCCTGATAGCAAGCAAGCCAATGGGAGGTGGTCGCTCACTAGCGATGGTCGCTCCTAGAGGCTCAAACTTATGTAACAGTTTTGCTTTACTTTCTACTATAATTTTTCACTCATTTAAACTCCTAACATAAGGCGAGAGAGAACTAACAGAGAGAGAGAATCATACAGCGTTGGCTGGGATATGTGAATTTCACCAAAGTTATTTTTAGAAGTTGTAGTTAAACGGAAGTCTGATTCCTGAGACGTCCACGCGTGACTGTCTCAAAGCAAAGATTGCAGAATAAGGAGTTTACGCAACGACGATGACAACGAGAACGGCAAGAAAGCAATAAGTTTAGACAAACAAAACAACAACTTTGCACGTGCAACACGCTTTTTTGTACATTTTTTTTGTCATCGTTGTAGTACTACAAAGTGAGACTGCCTATTTTCCCTTCTTGTCGAGGACGGGAACAAAAGACAACAACTTTCTTTTTCTTTTCCTAACCTTTGATGCAGTCTTTTAGAATTCAACTCCAAAAAAATTGCCAACATTTGATGAATTAAGCGAGATGGAATACGCGCGATAAAGTTTGAGGCAGCGCAAATTCACTTTTTAAGCGACGTTTTCGTAGCCGTCGCAGTCGTCGTTGCGTAAGCTCCCTTATATTAGGGACGTTAAGATGCGACGACGGCGACGGCAACGGGAACGCCACAAAAGCAATAGGTTTAATTAGCAAAACAACAATTTTGCACGTGCATCACGCTTTTCTGTACATTTCTTTGCCGTCACTGCACGACTACGACGTGAAAATGCCTAATTTCACGATGTACAGAGGAAGTACACAAGCGACGACCAAATTTCCCCTCTCTTTCTGAACTTGGATGTGGTTCTCAGGAATTCAACTTTAGGAGGGTTCGCCTACATTTGACAAAGTTAGTGACTTGTACTAATCGTAATGAAGATTGAAAGAACGCGAATTCACTTTTTCAGCGACGTTTTCTCTGCCGTCGCCGTCCTCGGATCTTAAGGTCCGTATTGTAATGACGACTGTTGAATCCTCTTTCGATGGCACTGAATGTAAATTTGCGGACCTCTCCGGAAACTAACTCCCCATTAATCTCAAGGGTTAAAATTGTCTAGAAATAACTTTGGTGAAGTTCAACATATCCCAAGGGCTAGACTGATCTAGACTGGACGTTTCCTCTCTTTGTCCCTCTATTCTCGCTTGCGTAAGGCAAATAAGAGACCACCCACCTCCTTCGTGTGTCGTGTTGTAAACTGGTTCGCTATAGTTCCCATAAGGCGTTTCCACAGGCGTCCCATCACTTGCTGTTATGTTAATGGCACGCACTGTTACATTGTATGTAACACCAACCAGAAGACTGCTGACCAGGGTTGTCAGACCGCTAGCTGATGTGGATATGTTCGTTTCCAGGCAAGTCTTCCGTCGGCAATGCGGACAATAAGACACTTGATATGTGTCCGGCTTTTGTAACCGAGCATGAATCCGTTCTATTTGCCACGACACAAGAATAGACGTTTTGTTTTTTACGGATGCAGTTGCATTGAGGACAACGTCAGGCGCTAGGAATAAAACAAGATACGGTAACACCAGAAACAAGGAAAATAAAAAATTGACCAGGTAAGTGTTGTTTTTGTTATTCCTGCCAAAATAAGAAGACCCTTTACTGAGAAGGAAACTGGGACGGGTCAACTTTCGCAAAGACTTCTGGGACTGTTACGAGAAGGAAGTTGGACCGAGTTAACTTTCGCAAAGACTTCTGGGACTGTTGCTAGAAACAGAGAAAATAATTGGCTGATAGCTGACCGGCGCCAAAATACAAAGACCGTTTACTACTTCACATTCGCAAACTGGGCCGAGTTAACTTTCGCAGAGACTTCTGGGACTGTTACAGAGCAAGTAATTGGCTAATAGCTGACCGGCGCGTCCCCACTAACAATTTCAGAGACAACTGAAAACCAGCAATACAGACACCTTTCTAGGGGAAACCAAAATTGTTATGATAAATATGACACCTCTGTCCCATTGGTGTCTTTTATAAGAGGAATTTGATGGTTTTAAACTCTCATAACTGACTGAGCATATATGACATGCGTATAATACGGGCATAGAAATCCCTTTTTCGCGTTTAAAGGTGTCGTACCTTTTTGATTTGTTGCTACGGTAACATTACGACTCCATGGCCCAAATCCCACGGCCGTCAAGGCCCGTACTCTGACATAGTAGGTGACAAACATTTCTAACTCGTCTACCACCACTGAAAAGTTGTTCGCGCAAACAGAGATATTTGCTACCCCGTAATGGCTGCTGTTCATCACATGAATTTCGTACATGGTGACGTTTCCTTTGCGTTCGAACTCAGGTACAGGCCCCCACGTCACGTTGATACTTGATATTGACTTTGCAACAGCATCCACGTTGGTAGGTGAACCACTAGGTGCTGTGTCGGTATAAAAACGTAGGTTAAGCTCCAATAGGCCATTTCCGAGTCCCAAGCCTCTGTTTCAAAGCGAGGCTAAGTGCGAAGCTCATGCGAAATAAACCTCATTTTCATAAGAAAGGTTTCGCTCTTAGTCTCGTTTTCATAGTGAGAGTTTCTGGAACTCAAAAATGGCCTATTTAATCACTAACTTTCGTCGTCTAACTCTTCTTTTCAATGTCTCTCCTCTGAAGGAGAGATCTTGATAACTAGCTTGGTCGTCCAAGACGCCACTTCCACATTTCCCATAACGCACCTTATTTGCCCCCAAAAATTTTGCATAAGCATTGTTTTCAATTTCTCTTAGGACGGCTGTAATACCCAGGAGAAATGAAAAACAAAGGTTATGCAAAATTTGGGGGGCAAATAAGGTGCATTATGGAAAATGTGGAAGTGGCGAATAGACCTTTTTACAGATACGGCGGCCATATTGCATTAGTTAAATTTAAGGAGTATTATGAGATGCCCAGGTGGCATGAGCATGATCCGATATACTCGCTCAGTATTTATGCGAGCGTTTCGGGCCAATTTTTCTTACGTTTTCCTAGAAAAAGATTGTAATGGGAAAAAAGATCGTTGTGCCGTGTTTGGATGTAAAAATGATCGCCTCTTTCCCGAGAAATAAACATTGAAGTTCTCTTTTTGCCCGAAAAGCACGCGTAAATACTGAGCGATTGCTCCCTGGGCATCCCACAATACTCCTTAAAACTACTAAATTGAATATGGCCGCCGCATCGGTAAAAAGGCCTATTGTCACGTGATCAACTCCATACACCGCATGCGCCAAGGGATTCAGGGTATATTTGGCGTACCCTGACATCTCAGAATTTCTTTGCCTAAATTTGTCATACTTTCACCTGTGATAGCTAATCAGCACTTTTCACGACTTTGTTGCCTTCTTTTAAGAAACATTTTTGTCACATGAAACTGCAAATTTGCTTTCCCTTTTCGTTTACAGCAAAACAACATGAAAGCCTAAGAATCCACGGTGGTGATGGTGTAAAGTCATGTATTGGAGACGGCTAGCCCAGCAGACGCTTGAAAGGAAAGCAGAAAAAAGAAAATCATGCTAAGGGTGCTTTCCAAAAGTCAGAACTGGCCGGCTGGATCATGGCCTGACCAAACATTTTGGCAAAATAGGCTTTTTCCAAGAGGTTTCGCTGAACAACCATCTACTTTGTGCATAATATTTAGGAATTGACTGA
The DNA here is from genome assembly GCA_942486035.1 of Porites lobata. Taxonomy (NCBI): domain Eukaryota; kingdom Metazoa; phylum Cnidaria; class Anthozoa; order Scleractinia; family Poritidae; genus Porites; species Porites lobata. The sequence goes on from CALNXK010000033.1 coordinate 1,212,563, forward strand.
TCTGGATTGTTAGTTTTGCTTACAAATTAAATTCTCATTACGATGGGATTGGGCTGGCCAGTCAGTTCTGACAAATGGAAAGCGCCTTAAGACGTGGGCTGTTAGTGGTTACATTAGGCCATTTTCGAGTTGCTCCAAGCCTCTGTTTCAAGGCGAGGCTAAGAGCGAAGCTATTGATATAAAAATGATTTTTTTATTCTCATGCAAACAAAACTCTTTCACAACAAAGGTTTTGCAGTTAGCCTCGTTTTGAAAGTGAGAGGTTTTGGAACTCGGAAAGTCCGAATAGAGTGTTTTCACATGACGTCACGGCGGCCATATTGGTGTCCCAAAACAATGAAACGGCGGTCATGTTGGTGTCCCAAACCAGTCCTGTGGGAGTTGAACTCTTTTCTTATGCAAACGCTTTCTTTTGTTCTAATAAATTTACATGGATGCTGGCCACGTGAGTGAAAACACTCTATAGGCCCTGTCACAGCTCGGGTTCACGTGACTTATGAGATAAAAACCCTAAAAATACCAAGCACTCTTTGCTGCGATTCTACTGTGGCTTTAATAACGAAAAAATACTGTATGTAGCAGTGGAAAACTCGAAAGGACCGTGCATCTTGTAGGTTTTGCCGTGGGTGTGTCGATGCGCCTTGCGATACTACAGTCAATTTTAATTTCTAATACTTTTTCATCTCTGATATTGTTTAATTTGTATCTCATTATTTTTACAATAAGCATGTCGCGCGATTTCAAGCTGAAAAGGGCCTGGGGAGAGGTGCTCAATATAATGGCCTGTATGGGGAGGCTCCGCCCCAAAGAGGAACCTTTTTCAGGCTTTAGGTATATAAAAGGGTAGGGATTTCACCAGGTATATGAAAGGGTAGGGAAAGCTGTCATTGCGGTCTGTGATTGGACAAAAAAGGGCCAACAATCGCATTTTCATGGCTGTGTAAAAGACAAGAAAACTTTCTGGTTTGGTGATTTATTCATATTTAAAACAGGGTGCACTTACAGCAGTTAAAAGGCATGCAGCCTTCTAAACTAGCATGTGAAAGGGGTTGCCATTTGTCAGTAGGAGGTATGCAAAAGGGGAGCCATTTGTCAATAGAAGGTATACGAAAGGGGTACCTTTTATGTCAACAATGGTATATTTAACAATGATTCCTCGAGCCCGAATGGGCTATTGACTCAGAGGCCATGGGGGTGACAGGAATAATTGTTTCAGTAAAATCCAAATAGTTGGTCAAAAATATCGAGACAAAACAACTTTAGCTAGCAGAACGCGATTCAGCCGCCGTTGTTTTGGTTTTCAAAGCCGGCGCTTTTCGCTACTAGTGGGCTATAACATATAGCCTAGTAGCAGCTAGACCACTAGTTGGATTTTACTAAAAATGGGTAAGGGGTGGACCTTGGGACGAAGCCTCTCCTTACAAAATTTTGTTGAGCACCCGCTGGGGTGCGGCGGGTTGGGGGCGGGAGAGGGAGCAAAGAGCCTAATTAACATAACTTTTCAACCCTCACCTCCATCTGAGGTCTTGACTAAAATTTCCTGGCTGTAGGGTCCTTGGTAGTTTGTGGCCGCCGCTACTTTGATCTCGTATTTGGTGAACACCTCAAGTCCCGTGAGAACCACTGTCCTTTCGGGTTCGTTGACGCGGACCGTTTCATTTTGCCACCTGTAAGTCTCGTTTTGCCACCTGTAAGTCTCGTTTTGCCACCTGTAAGTCACGTTTTGCCACCCGTAAGTCACGTTAAACCCTCGTAATTTGAATCCTTTAGGCAGGGCAATATCCCATGTCACGTTAATAGCTGTCCTGTTGATTGCATGGCCAGTAACGTTAGGGGCGAACCATGGAGCTGTTAAAAAATAATAAATATCGAGTTAGGGCCCAGGTTTACCTGGAGCTGGGGGACCCCAGGTAGGTGAGGTAAACCGCTCAGGTGGAGAAAAAGTAACCCGCGTTTAAGTAGAATATTACAGCCCCTTCTGGCACTCGGCACCAATTTTTCTGCTGAAAAGGTACATGCTGGCCTCCTTTGTGAATAACAATCAATCAATCAATCAATCAATACCTTTATTTAAGTGTCAAACTAACATAGCAGTAGAGGAACCACTAAACGGGGACACTATAAATTAAAATACGCAACTACTGTAGCAATTAAAATCGCATTTAAAAAACTACTTAAAGTGTATCATAATTGACTAGAGACCGAAGTGTAAAATTTATAAGATTATTGCATTCGTCACTTGCACATCTCCGATAATGCACCTTATTCCCCCCTCCCCCGCCAAAAAAAGAAATTTGCATAACCTTTGTTTCTCATTTCTCCTGGGTATTACAGCCTTCCCAAAAGAAATTGAAAACAATGCTTATGCAAAATTTTGGGGGACAATTAAGGTGCATTATGTGAGATGTGCAAGTGGCGAGTGCGTATAATATTACTAAATTTTAAAAAAAAGTGCCTATAAGTTTAGTAAAAACAGTAGTGTGTTCATTACGCAGTCGAGAAAGCATTGCTAAAGACTGGGAAGAGAAAACCTCGCCCAAGTCTTTTGCCTTTCTTTTCTTTTCTTTGTTCGTACTAGCTATTCGTGAAACTAGTGCAGATTACCTTCGCGCATAAATTACATGACTACAAACCGCTGATTTATGTGAATTCAATTCAAAATACCTTCTTCTTTCGTCTTAAGCTTTGTCGAATGACTAAAGGGGCCTGGTCCAATTCTTGTAAAGGCTCGGACTGTCACTTCATACATCTTGAACATTTCTAAGCCATGTATCTTGATAGCACGGTTGCTCTCAGTTGTATTATGAAATTTGTAGGAGCTATCAGAAAAGACCATCACTTGATATAGAATAATTATGCCATCTCTTTTCTCTTCAGGAACTTCTCTCCAGGTCACATTTATGCTGTCAAAAGTCTCGGACACTGCTGAGACATTTTGTGGTGCCTCTTTTGGTGCTGCAAGAAAACCCAAATATGATATGTTTTTATTTTCACGACCCCATATAGCACCAAATTGGCGTTGCCGTGTTTACATTGTCCTGATAACAGGGAGCTTTAGCAACGACCACGGCGACGGCAAAGAGGACGTCAAAAAAGCAATAGGTTTATTACGCAAAACAACAACTTTGCACGTGCATCACGCTTTTTTGTACATTTCTTTACCGTCCTTGCACGACTACGACGTGAAAATGCCTAATTTCAAGTTTTATGGACGACGTAAACAAGCGACGACGAATATCTTTTTCTCTCTCTAAACTTGAGTGCGGTCCTCAAGAACTCAACTCCAGGGAAATTCGCCTACACTTGCCATTTTCAGCAAACTGGAATACACGCGAGAAAGATTGAAAAAACGGGAATTCATTTTAAAACTGACGTTTTCGCTGCAGTTACCGTCGTCGATGCTAAAGCTCCCTAATATTCGTACCTGAACCCAAAGGAGGATTTTTCTGTTTAAAACTCTCCCACCCACTAAGAAAAACGGGAACCCCTCCCTCAACCCCTTGGAGTTTTTCATAAACTTACCTGGGAGAGAACGGGTCAAGGAATTACCTGATCTAAACCCCCACTTCTTTAACGTCGTTAATTTGACAATTCAAGAGAAGTTTTAAAGGCAGGAACTATTCGGTGGATGAGACGTAAGAATGCCACGGGAAATTCTAATGTATAGTCCCTTTGTAAAGAGTGACTCTTGAGGATTTTATCTACAACGATCCAATGCAATTCAATAAAGTAGAACGTAATGCAATAAAATACAGTGCAGAACAACGCAATGTAATAAAGTAAGTACTGTTCAGTGCAATTGAATGCGATGCAGAAACGAACATTGTAGTACAATTCACTGCAATAGCGCACAGTGCAAGAAAGAGTATCGAGTACTGCACAATGAAATGAATAAAACACAAAGGGTTGGGAAACCGGTGCCCTGATTCCACATTCGCTCTCCTTTTTGACGAGAATCTCGCGTCCCGAACTTCTGTCATCGCCATCCCGAATATCGTCTGCTTTCCCAATCCCCCCTCCCAGAGTCAATGTTTGGGGAATCCCGCTACTCGGGTAGCAGTCAAATCCTGTAGCCCGTTAGCGTTTCCCGAATCCCACACTGTATTTTTGGTCAAACTGCGGATCCCGGGAAAGCCCTTCCAGGCCCAGAACACAATACGACTAAACTATCAGAGAGCTTTTAGATTCTAAGACGAGGACGACTATGAGTACAAGATTTTCCCAATACTGAGTATTGCTCATTTTGGCGGGAAAACTTGATAGCCGTCGTCATTCTATTACGAGTTTAGCGAGAATGTCGTAGTGGCGAGCTTTCAATTCTCTCACAGCTCAGGGGCACCCAACGACAATTTTCGGAAGAATATCTGTTCGGAAGACGATTTGAGATCTAGAATTTTCGAAACATTTGTTGTAAAATTTCTTGCTTGCCCGTCTCTCCTAGGATTTTCGCACATCTAAAAAATGGTAGAATTGCCTATTTTCAACGGATTTTTACCCTAAAAAGGTCACCTAGAATTTTCGGGAGCCTTTTTTCTGGCTGAAATTTTCGAAAAGGTAAGTTTTGATCCCTATAATTTTCGGATCACTAGACTTTCAGCTAGGAAATCCGAACGGATGAAAAATTTTTAGGGGATAAAAATATGCCTATATCTGCTGTTGAAATACTAAAATACGTTTAAAAATGCTATGTTTGAGTGGTTTTGAACTATATTCTCGTTGGGTGCCCCTGACAGCTGAAGAACAAACCTTCCTCATCTGTCCAAATCTGTCTTATTTCACTCTCATTCCCAATACCAGCAGAAGTAAAGGCAGCAACAGTGATGTTATAAGGTTCATAAACGGTGAGGTTTGTCAATTCTATTGATGTATTGCAGGAACACAACATAACTCTTCTGATAGTTGATGAATTGTGGGATATTTCTGGCTCTGAAGGTGTGT
>CALNXK010000033.1:1222500-1510000 GCA_942486035.1 Porites lobata
GTCCGTGTGGTTATTAAGGAAAAGAGGAATTATTAGGTGATGGTGAGCGCGATAGTAAAAATGCAATTTAGACCCTTATGCTCTCTTTACTAACTACCTTTCAACAGAATTATCACAATTATCAGCTCGTGGTATGTAACGCCATATGAAATCGTCCACATTTATTGCCGTGATTACCCACTTAACGACCCGCCGCCATCTTTGTCTGGTTTGTCCCTAGTATTAGGATCTTCCTAGCGAAGGCAGTTTACATGGTGATGGGATCTTCCTAGTACTAAGATCTTCCTGCCTGACAGCTAGGAAGATCTGATGCTATTACTAGGATGATCCTCGCGCTAGGGACAAGAACAACCCTTTGCGTGTAAACTGGATACAGAAAGCATATTGTGCTAGGATCATCGTCCATGTTAACAGTCCCTTAGTATAAGTATAAAATATCGGTTAAAATGAAGTTTCAAAAGTTTAACATTTTAAAATATTCATTAATTACGATAACCTTCTGGGCCGGGTTGTTCGAAGCTGGATATAACCGTGGGTTAGTGCGAAATTTGAAGTCAAATGTGAGAGATTAAAAAGCAAATTCAGTTTAATTCTATTAGCCTACAGTTTGATAATTGGATACTCTAAAAAGAATAGAGAAAATTATCCGATAAAAAGATAAAGAAACCCGGGTTAAAATTTAACCCCGGGTTGGTGCTAACCGGCGTTCGAACAACTGGGCCCTGCAAGGGCCCGTTTCTCGAAAGCCCCGCTAACTTTTCGGGCCCGAAAACAAATATTCAAATCGAAATATAAAGAATAAGAGCGCGGGTCCTGGCTAGCAAACTGCTCCATTTTGTTTCATTAATTGATAGTTTTATCATGGTAGATGTAAAACTATTGAAACCTCTACCTTCAATGTAAACGGCAACAGCTTACCGGGCCCGTTAATTATCGGGACTTTCGAGAAACGGGCCCCTGGTATCTTTGCATAAGGCTATTGAGACACCCATTTAAAGCATGGGTATTGCTTTGGTAGCAAAGTTTTGTTTTTCAAATTATTAAACCGGTGCACCGTTGAGAGATTTTCAATAAAATAAAAGATGTTCGATTTTCGCGTAAAACACCTTATTACATTCCTGTAACTACTATATGAAGACATAAATAGGAAAAAAAAAGAAACAGCGAACTATAAACATTCATTATTAGCAAAAGATTGATGAATTTAGTTTATTTCATAGTTTGTCATTTTTTTTTTAATCTTTACTTGTAAATGATAGTTGTATAGGCGTTAGTACGGCTTTGAAACTGAAACAAAAACAATTAATAACATTCAACATCTTCACATTTTTGCTACCCAAACTTATAAGAAATTTGTGGGCTTGAAAAACCGTTTTGCATCTTTTCCCTCTTCGAGATAGTTCGCTAATTAAAGTCGCTGTTCTATTTGCTTTGATCGCACCATTCTGACTATGATTGAGCAAATTCCACGTCTTTTTCTAACGTATCAGTTCAACTCGTCAACTCTATAACTTGTTTTCAGTCAACCAGTATTGACGAAGTTGCTTTATGAAATTAGAGGTCAAATTGTTTTTGTCTACCTGTGATGTGCGTAATATCTATAGCGACGAACATAAGTTTTCCTTGGCTGTATGGGTCATTTTAATAAAAGATGACCTTCATGATTGAGCGCTTAACAACAGTCTCTTTGCAAAGAATCATCGACCCTTTTCAGCCCAATTTTTTGATGTGATAAAATTTGTTTTAAAACACAGGAAAAAGAAGCCGACGAGTGATGTTTTTGTATAAAATAAAAAATTCGAAGAGCGCATAAGTCAGTGTAACATTTTGATATTATGTAACTTATTCCTTTGGCTTAACGATCTCTCGGAGAGAGCGCAAGTAGGCCTGGATTTGAAATTGTGAGGTGAACAGCTTTACGATTATTTTTTTATTTTTTTTTTTTGCGGCTTATACTTATTAACGATGAAAAAAAGTCGTTATAACTTTTTACAAGACTGGAATCATGATTACTATCTTGCTTTTTATTAGAAAACCCGTTGATTATCTATAATTAATGACCTACAAAACGCAATGTCACTTATGCTAAGTCATAAGCAAGATAAGTGTTCTAAATGGATTCTTCGCGGCTGATTAGTAGTCTTTTGAACTTTCTCAAGTACTTACCCTCCCGTGCTGGTATTCCCTGTATTAAAATTTTACTAAAAAGAATTGGAGGCTTATGGCCAAAACAAAGTTTATAAGAAATGATAAATTATTCAGTCTGAACCTTTTTTTTTACCAACTTAATATCCTGGTTTATAAAAGTATAAGCACTTACTAAAGGATAATTTGTATACCTCTATACATCTCACTAAAGAGCCAATACTATTTCTTAGCGAGAGAAATCGATTCAAGCCATACTATGTGAAAAGTGCTCAGTTCGCGATTTGCACAAGTTAGGGAGAGACCGTTATTTAAAAGTTAATCTACTCAATAATGTTGAGAAACCTGTCTGACTGTTTAGCCTTTGAACCGTCCTGTCAGGGACCCTAAAGGTAGAAATTGTGTTCCAGTAAGGCTCTATACTCAATCTTTTGTGAAACGGTTACTAACAAATAGTTTATGGCAACTCACCGGTTACAGACGATGCGAACTTCACACAATAACTTAAACCAGCGATGCACAGGGTAATCTGTCGAGAGAAAAATAGTTGTGAGTATGAATGCGCATATAGAGTAAAAAAAAAAGCGTTTAATCTCGAAGTGCAATCACTAACAAATACCAGAATTAAAGTTCGCTTTTCCATGTTAGACGTGGCTCTTTCCTCCTCATTGTAGCTGAAATTTCCGCATTGACAAAATTGCAATTACGCTTTTGGTAAAAACTGTCTTTCGCCGGCAGGTGCCATATTGTAAGACAACTCCAAAACGCAGTCTTTTAAATAGCTTTTATTCCAGAGTCCTTTAATGGAACAGGCCTCCTCTGATAATCCTCTGGAGCACTTTGGGATTAAAATCATTAGTTTTATGCAACGTTTAGCTCTGTGATCATGTTTTGTACAGTAAACATGTCAAGGAAGTCTCTAACTAATTACGCGACTTTCGGCCGCAGAACAATCCGTTGACAGTTATGAAAATTATTATAATGCTGATGTTAATAAATATTAAAATTTCAATAGCAATAACCACAGAGACTAGACAAAGAGTTTATCGTTTCGCAGCGTTTTGCAAGGAATTCACATTATTAGATACAATAAGGATGAAACATGAAGCCTATCAAGTACTTCACACAGGCCAAGACCTTATGGAAGTAAGAATTTCTCTGTGCTCTGCGCTCTGCGTTTGTTCACAATATTTGACTTTCAGAGAGTACGCCACAAGCCAACAAAAACAAAATTCTCTTTGTGTCGCTGGCACTTATACGGCGTGGAAGCCTAACCATTCTTGAGGCGATGTTCTTTTAATCTTACAGTGATGAAATGTAACAATCTATATGAAGTTAGATGTGGTGGACCTACTCGAACGAAAGTATTCATCTTCATAAACAAAGATGTTAAAAGAGAAATACCCGGCCTTACTTGTTAATGCCATTAATGAAAAATGAGCTTTTATCACGAAATCCCTGACCAACGAAGGTTTTTTCTTTTAACTTAATTTTTCCTCTGGCCCTTTTGAAAAATTTATAAGCAATATTTAGTAAATAAAAACAAAGGACGCATATATCTCGAAAACCTCCTTTACATGTAATTGTTAGAGAAGTCAGTGCGGCATACGACTCTCTTAATGTCTAAGAACTCGAAAATTAATCAGTAAAGGGCTTTTATTAAAATCAAATAAAGCATTTCCTACATAATGTGTTGGGGCGTCAATAGAATCTAGTAAGAGAACAACAGTGAAAGCTCCTAAGCGGGCATCCTTCTTCCATTCACATTTTTAGGAGAGTGATCAGTATAGAATTTCTCCTTTTTTCTCAGTGTTTTATAGAACAGAGTTGTCACGAGAATTTAGGAAATGATCCCGAAAGATCATAAATGAATTTAACCGACATTTTAACAACTTCCTATCACTACTTCTACAGGATATACCTAAAGGCAACAGAGGAGAATAGAAACTTTGATATATCAGAGTTTAAAGAGTTAAACGCGCGTGACATTCATAATCTCACTCTTTAATTTTCACTTCGTCTGCAGAATAAACCTCGAAAAAGAAGACAGATACATAAACTTTCCGTCCCACACTTTCTTTAAACTCTTATTCAGCGCGGCTCTGCTAATGTTGAGTGCTCTGCGAGTGATCGCTTATCGAGGGTTTCACTGCATATACAATAAAGATATCAAGATATTTACGACAGTCAGACGTCTTAGCGACTCGGTGGTGCATGAGTTCCATCCCATATGGGTATCGATCGCTTCATTAATACAGTTTCAGTAAAACGAGGGAGGATGATAGGGAGCTTAAGCAACAATAACGGCTAAGGCGACAAGAACGCCACTTAACGGCAGCAGTGAAATCGCGCTGCTTCAAAATTTTATCACCCTTATTCCATCTCGCTCAATTCTTCAAATGTTGGCAAAGTTTTCTGGAGCTGAATTCGGGACTGAATCGAAGTTCAGGAGAAGAAAAAGAAGGTCGTTCTCTTGTGTTCACGTCCTGCACAAAACGTGAAATTTAGGCACTTTCACGTCGTAGTCATGCAATGACGGCAAAGAAATGTACAAAAAAAGCGTGATGCACGTGCAAAGTTGTTGTTTTACCAATCTAGACCTAATGCTTTTTTAACTTTCTCGTTGCCATCGCCGTCGTCTTTTCTTAAGCCCCCTGGTAACACATCGCAGGCGATTCCATTCCCTTAAATGCAAAGCCCACGCACACGCTTTTATAACTTTGTAGAGTAAAGCGCTTAGAAGCGGCATGACAACTCAACCTTTTTTCTTGTAATAAATTAAAGAGTAACAATCGGTCCGGCCATGAAAACATCCATAGTTTTACATTTAACCTGATTGCAGTTTGTTTTCAAGGTTGGCTTAATAGCTTGGTAATTTGTCTCATCAACATTTGCATTAAGTCCATTTAGGGGGTAATGCAATATGTTTCAATATGTTTCACTCTTTTTTACCTGCCACTGGAGCGTTTTATTTTTCATAATCTTCCATTAACTTGTAAGGAAATGTGATAGTTTCTTGACTTGCCTTCAGAAAATCCTAAACGTAATCCATGGTTAGAAACTACTTGATCACGTTTGCTTACCTTTATGAACCTCAACGACTCGAGAGTTGGCATGCCAACACCTTTTCAGAATACTTAAACAAAACAAATCGTCGATAAAGTTTTCCACGGTGACCGCTTGCAATCGCGTCTATGATTTTAGTCTTTAAAACATCAGCAGCGGACGACGTGACTAGCACGCACTAAACTGTGAAAACGTCAAGCGAATATTTGAAACCTTGCATCGTAAAGTTGAATCCGTTCTGAAACTGCCTGTCAATTAACTTTGAAACGTCAGCAGTGGACAATTAAGGGCGGCAGGTGGGTTTACAAATACAGAATATGTTTATAAGAATTTAGAACTGTACGCTTTTAGGACGTTTTGAAATTTAGTCCCGTGGTGAATTATTTTGGATATATTACACTCTTCACAGATTGCATGTGTCGAGCTCTACAGGAAATTGATCTGGTTGATGTAAATAATACATCACAAGAATGAAAAAGGCGCTGTCGAAACTTATGACGTCATACAAAATGGCCGTAAACCGCCTTCTTACATTTTTACTTTGATGCAAATACAGTCGAACTTTCCTGCAATAACACCTTGGTCACGAAGATAAGACGTTATTGTAGCCAGGTGGCGTTATTACTAAGGGAGGTACGGAGTGTAAAGCAACACCAAACCGGTTTGGTTGACACCGATTTTCTAAGAAAACAAGAACAGTTTTTAATTTTAAAAATAATGATTATAGAGCGTTTCCACTTGACGTCACGGCGGCTATATTGATGTTTCAAAACATTGAAACTGAACGGCGGGCATGTTTTTGTCCCAAACCAATCCCGTGGAAGTTGAAGTCTTTTCTTATGAAAACGATTTCCTTTTCTTGCAACTTATTTGGCATAAAAGCTGGTCACGTGACTGAAAACGCTCTGTAGCATATTGATAAACATATGTAACTCCTGTTCCAATCGAATTGAAAGACTGGAGAATGATGTGTTCTTGGTTTATTTTTGCATACAATTCACTACTTTCACATAGACCATAAAGCACCTTGTTTACCCCCCCCCCCCCACCCCCCCCCAGAAAAAATTTTGCATAACCATTGTTTCCGATTTCTTCTGGGTGTAACAGTCGTCTCAGCAGAAATCCAAGACAATGGTTTTGGTTTTAATTTGGGGGGGGGGGGGGATAAACAAGGTGCATTGTGGTCTATGCGAAAACATCCTCGGTGACCCAGGGGCAGATAGTGGGGACGAGGGAAAGTCTAAACGGGCGGAAAAATATGACACGAAGAAAAGTAAAGAACGGCGAGAAGAGCCCCTGGGGACAATGTCTTACCAGACCAGTTCCAACGGTCGCCGCCGTTCTGGCTTCTGATTGGTGCCAGAAAAACACAAGTTTTCTGGCACCAATCAGAAGCCAGAACGGGGGCGACCGTTTGGAACTAGTCTGGTAAGACATTGTCCCCAGGGGCTTTTCTCGCCATTCTTTACTTTTTTTCGTTCCGTATATATTTTTCCGCCCGTTTAGACTTTCCCTCGCCCCCTTTATCTGCCCCTGGGTCTCCGAGGATGATGCGAAAATGGTGAATAGAATTTTTTCTCGAACTTTGGAAATGCTTCTCGCTTTTCGCTGCGCATACTTTGGGTGCTTGCCTTCCATTATGCGAAGTTCCACAACAGATATCTTGGAATTTCTTAAAAATGCATTTATTATGCATGAACTGAAGACTGGACTTTATGCAGACAAATTGACTCTTTTTTGATGTTTCCGGAAAGGTTTTATCGCTCATTCGTTTTGCAAATGACCCTTATACACGGCCCAATCGGATAAACGCAAGTAGATTTGCACCATTTCGAAAAACACGAAAACACGTGAATCGGGGTCAAACGCAATGCTGAGCTCTTTTTGTAATTTCTAAGGCTACTTTCACGAAAACAGCGATTAAACCAAACTTGGACGACAGATTTTCTTTAAAAAATTTCGATGCTGCAATTGATCAGTGTACTATAAAATGCATAGATTTGGATAATTTTTTGCTTTGGGATTTTCTATTGTCTCGAGTTTAGCTTTGAAAACATCAAATTCCCATGCAGCACGCGAGAATTGACTGTGGTTGGTTGCCCGGAGTCCGTAATCTATTCACTATCGTTTTCTCCCTTCTACGACATTACTGTAAACCTCTCGTGTGTTTCGGCCTTACGCACGAGGGGTTTTGCTCCCGGAGTATGCTCCAGGTTCATTTTGCACGGCCAGTACACACAAGTTTTTATACTGCGGGAGCTTGCTCCATGTTATGGTACACACGAGGGACCAAACGGAAGAAACTTGGTGTGGGATAGCTGATATTCACCAGATGAGCATTTGGGAACTAGTTCAAAATTAAACATGGCGACGTCCTTGTGGTCCAGAACAAAACAGAAAAAGTTGATTCTTTTGATGATGATGATGATGATGATGACGATGATGCTTGAAGATGACTCCTCAGCTGGTAACTGAAAAAGTTGCCAGCAAAGCATGGGCTCGCCTGTGGCCTCTGAGAAGACAGGAGAAAGGGGCTTTTAAGTTAGTTTTCGAGAACTGTCCGTGGAAGATTCAGACGGATTTTGTTAAAACAAGAGAACTCCAAACGCAGAATTCGAGCTCATCAACTTTTACACTTTCAGTCGACGCCATGTTGATTTTTGAGCACGAGTCAAGGGTTCCAAAGGAATTGTAGACGAAAATATTGGCTAATTTGATTGGTTGATGTTTTACATTTGCCGTATTAATCCACGCGCAACAAAAAGTGTCAGTACACACGAGGGAGCGTTTTCAAGTTAGCTCAATTTGCCCCGGGAGCTTGCTCCCGAATATTTAACCGGTTAAATATCGTGGAACATTTTGCAGGGGGTAAATTCTGCTCCCGAGGATTAAGTATACCCATGAAATCGTTGGTACACACGGAGGAGCTTTGCTCTCGGAGCGTGCAGCTGGAGCATGCTCCGGGAGCAAAATCCCTCGTGTGTATCCGCCTTAATTCGGAAAAAGTACTGAGGGCAACCAAGTGCTGTAATTTCTTGGCGTTCTGCGTGGGAATTTGATGTAATATATCAAACATGAGATGCAGTGTTTCATCACCAGATGAAACACCGAGAAGAGAGTTGAAAATACGACGCGCAGCGGAGTATTTTTGACGAACTTCGAGGTGTTTCATCTGGTGATGAAACACTGAGTCGAATGTTTGATATTTCTTCTCAAACAAAATCATTTTTGAAGGAGAAATTAAGGATGCAAATACTAAGCAGTGTTTCATCCGATTTCCAAACACTCATTAAACATTAATTTCCTTTGTATTTTCTTAATGAATTATTAATGAGTTTGAGAAGTATTTGTCTCATAAGGTGATATTATGGTGTCCAAGTATACTGCATCAGTGCCTTAGTCCTTTTGTGTATATGTTGTGGTCCAATTTTATCCTTGGTTTAAATTATCTTTTCTTTTGTTTCAAACTCATTATCATACATTACCATACCCAAAAACAAAAGAAAAGAAAATTTAAACCAATGATAAAATTGAACTACAACATATACAACATCATCAAACAACAGTTTGTGGTGACGTACTGGGAAACAAATTCGCAAAACTTTGTGTTACTTCCTATTTCCTCACAGGAAGTTGAATGAATTTGCAATGCCCAATTATGTGGCTAGTTCCAGCCTCCGGTCGGTTATTTGCTTCACGCCACGATTTTTTGAAAACTGAGAAATGCGGTAAGGATTTTGTTGCGGGTTTTGCGAAGAATGAAAGCTTGTACCGACGAATTTTGACCAAATACAAGTGAAGAAAATTATTTTGAAGGATTCTGGAGGATAAAAAGCAAAATAAACACGAAAATCGAGGTAAGAAAACAGTAAGAATCTTCGCCGAGCTGGCTATGTCGTCCACACATACTCTCGGATACTCTTCAAACGCGACGAATTCCTTCCTGCTTAGCTTTTTGCCTTCAAAGCCTTCCTTATTTTGATGACTTTATCATTAAATTCGTGTTTGCTTGTTTTTAACCCATTATTTCGATGAAAACTAAAAAATAAAGCGTCTTTTGAAGGTAAACAGCAAACCACGAGGTGTTGAATTTTATTATATGCTAATTAGCTTTAACATCATTAGCATAATGTAACAGCGTCAGAAAATAAATTTGTAGAAAATTCCTAGTCGCCCTATATGTTCAAACGGTTTTCGGGCTGTGTTACTTAGATATTATATATCACACAAAATAGACATCGTTCCCGGCATAATTACATTCTTTGTAAATTTTTAAAATAGTTATGCAGAGATATGCCTTGTTTATTTTTTTTGGTGGAATATTATGGGTTTCCTGAGGCCAAAATAATTTTTTGGAAAGGGTATTTTTTGCCCTTTCCAATAAGGTATAGCTTTACATGGAACTATAAATAACAGCAGAGATATAATTTTTTCATGGTACATGGTCCATTTGATAAAACTTGCATAAAAACCTAGGGAAACGTTATCATGTTACAAGATAACAGCCAATCAGGTGTGAGAAAACTAAACCACAAGCAAGAACGTTAATTAGTTTGTGGTTTTGTGGCCAGTTGCACCAGGGGCACCCAATGAGAATATACTTCAAAACCACTTGAACATAGCATTATTGAACGTAGTTTAGTATTCAAACCGTAGATATAGGCATATTTTTATCCCCTAAAAATTTTTCATCTGTTCAGATTTCCTAGCTGAAAGTCGAGTGATCCGAAAATTATAGGGATCAGAACTTACCTTTTCAAAAATTTCAGCCAGAAAGATGGCTCCTGAAAATTCTAGGTGACCTTTTTAGGGTAAAAATCCCTTAAAATAAAAAAAGAGCAATTATACTATTTTTTAGATGTTTGAAAATCCTAGGAGAGGAAGACAAGCAAGAAATTTTTTTCATCTGTTGGGATTTCCTAGCATAAAATAAGAAGGTTCGAAAAACTTTTGTCCTTCCTGAAAATTAATTTCAAAAAAAGTGTTTTTTGGTTGTTAACTTATCAGCCAGCAGGCCAAAACATTGTTTTGTCATCTTAACCTCCTGTAAATAGTTTCAGTGTTCCAACAACTTAACTCGATCAATAGATTTCCAAGTTTAATGTTGGGAGTGTTACACATGTATATGTCATAAGCTGTGAGAAGTAGAAAAAAAAAATGCACTTTATTTGAGTGTCAATGTATTTAGCACGAAAATACTATTTAGGGACACTATATTTTACATCTCCAACTGGAGACAGGACCGCCATTTTACGTGGTCATCCGAGCCACGCAAAGGTCTCGCCTGTTGCAGTGCAAAGGGAGTACCTTCATTTCTCGGTTATTTTAAGACCCTGAGTTTTGGTCTGGCCCCAGGAATCGAACCCGCGACCTCCCGCTCTGCAATCAACATGCTCTACCGACTGAGCTAACACTGCCGCAGTAAATAAGCCATTTCTATTGGGTTTTCATTGATAAGATATCCAGTCAGTATTAATGGTGCGTAGAAAAGAACTACCTGTAAAGCACTAGTACATGCAGAGACTCTGTGTATTGGGACACAGAAAAGTGTCTGCTGTGCGTATTTAGTGGTGTCTGTATTAAGCAGGTTTATTTTTAGACGAAATATATATGAGCTTTTTGTTGGGACAAGTGGAACTGTTTCTTACATTCGGCTGTCCATAGAGTATGGGTTCCACTGTACCGCAGTTATCCTTATTAAATTATTACCGTAATCCTTTAATTTTGCACAAAATATCTACATGTATGACTTATTACCATTTCAACTAGGGGCTTGAAATAACGGCCAGTCAACGGACGATGCCATACTGCTTAGGGAGTTGACCGGTCAACCTTTTGTCTTGCCGGTCATGTTGACTGGTCACATTCGATTCTATTGAAAATGAAATAAATTGTAATTCCCATGCTATTCAGTTGTTTTAGTTGTTATCAGTGTATGTGTACTGAGTCACTGTGTATTGCGGAACTTTGATCTGAAATCCTGGGTGAAATGCAACTAGAACCATTGTTTACAATTGGCGCATTGAAACACATTTGTTTCACACACTTCCAGTCAACTGTTAAACATCTTTCATGCACGAGTCATCAGTAATGTGCAATGCACTTAGGGAACAAATCAAGTTGGCAGGAAACAGTAATTTTTTTAAAAATTTCTTATATAAGGCGAGTCTTAACCAAAGAATTGTTCTACTAGTTAAGAGAGCAAGTGGGAAAATACTATATTTGTGCAGTTTGATTTCTTAGTCTGGAAGTGTCACTGGGAAACTTTTTGTTTTTTCAGTTCCATTATAATTTACGATAACGACTTGGTACTGGAAACAATTTTTACCATGAAACCCTAGGGCTTGATAGTAAGTAAAAGTTATAGCCTGATTATAATGACACACATTTAATTTTCCAGAAAAATGTCTGTGCATGGCAAATTGAACAATATGATGAAGCACACATTGTACTCCTCAGAGGCCACTGCACCAGCATGCAAACCTGAACCAAAAGCTTGCCTTAATCAGCAGAACTGGTAGGTAACATTGCAAGATACTGCTACTAGATATGTTATCTTAAAAACAAATTTGCTGTTGATGCCTGATACCAAGCAGAATGCATGATGCAAATGTAAAACCATTCGCTGTATGATAAACACTGGAATAGACCAATTTTTGTATTTTATGTATCTGTGTGATTTTGGTAAAAAGTGCCCGCTAAGTTTTCGCTGATGCCCGTGTTCAAGCCAGTGTAGCTGGAAAAAAACCAGGGGGCTTGCCGTCTTGCTAGGTATCAGCTGAGAGCCCAAGCCCAGACCTATCCGTGGGTGGGTGGGTGGCTTTCTTGTTTTGTGTAAAAACCAGGGGGGTAGATAGGGGAGATTTTGTCACTTTGGTTAGAGTTTTATGTCAGAAAGCAGTGCAAAGTCAGAGAAATTTTCGTGCGGCCTAGGCCAGCCAAATCAATGCGGTGAATCATAATCATAACACTACTAGCAGAGCTTGGGGGAAGTGATTGACTAGTCATAAGCTTCATGGGTGGGGAGGGTAAGTAATGGCTCCTTGGAGTTGAGCGTCTAGAGACTCAGTACAGGCACCTTGTATGAAATCCAGACAGGTGTATATTGTAGTTAATTTGTTATCTCAGGTAATTTTTTTCTTTTGTTTTTGGTATGGTGATGTTTGCTGATAAATTTGAAACAAAAAGGAAAAATAAAAATTACCTGAGAGATTAAAAATTAAAAAAGAAGCACGTCATATCTATTATTGTGTAGTTCCAGAATATATCCATGGACCCACGAAGGGCATGTTTACTTTAGACCCCCCACCCCCCTGGAATTTCCATTATACACCATAGGGGGCACTTGTAATAGCCTCCCACCCCCCTGGAATTTCCATTATTCACTGTAGGGGATGCTTGTCATAGCCCCCCAGTCCCCGGAATTTCCGTAAATTTAAACTTGGTTGGGTACCTTCTGGAAAGTTTGTTTGTGTCAAAAATATTGTTGCACTTTATTATTATGTGCAAAAGATAATTTTTCTGCAGCGATAAGTTGTCTAATAATCTCAAGGACTTTCTTAGCTAATAATTATTTATCAACCATATTTAGAGGAGAGGTGATACCTTACACTACTGACTACATGAATAATGCCATTTGCAAAAGAACCAGTTACATTCAAACTTACCTGGTGAACATTCAATACTTCATTTCAGTTAGAACATGTCACTTACTTCTCACGTAAACCAAAATGTTGGCTCAGGGGAGAAGTATGCGGGCAGTTTTCCAAGAACCTAAATCGACCCAAACACTATAAAAAAAAGCAGTTAGCCCAACGTAGATAAAAGTTGATCAATGCAAACAAATTATAATACTCTTTTTGAAACACCGGTAACAGTAAAATACCTGATAGCTTTCTCAACAGAACTGTAATTTATTGATAACTCACCAATCTCACTCAGAACCCTGGGAAAAAGACCTCTGTAACAAGCCCCCACTCCCTCGGAAATTGCCTCCTTTTGGAACTCCCCCCCCCCCATCCCCTTGGAATTTCTGTTGCCCTTCCTGGGTGGGGGAGGGGGGAGAGGATATTTTCTGGAACTGTTCTACACATTGCAGTTACCAATATTAGACCATAGAGGGGAAAAAATAGAGTTTTAAAGTTCTGTAGGCAAAGCAACCTTCACAGGACAGAAATTGTACAAAATAGAAATGCAAATCTCGGATTGTCTCCCTTCAGGGTGCTCATTGGCTACTGATGCAGTTACTGTACATTAAACTCAATTCCTTGTTTGTAAACATTATTTCTCTAGAATAACATTAATGTTATACATCTTTGTCTTCCTGCAGGAATAAATTAATGCTGGCAAATGGGAAATGATACATGTCCAGTTGAAAGTTGTGGAAAAATCAGATTTCAACATGTCCATATGAGAAAGCTTGACAGTAATAGAAAGAACAGTACTATCTGGTATGTTCAACCCATAAACCCCAATGAGCTTTACCCCAAGTTAAAGGAATTTGGGGACCACATGAGGCAAAGAGAAAATTTTTTGACCTCGGCCTCGCACCCACGCACGATCTCCAAGTTGGATCTCAGCTGTTGCTCTACTGATCATGCTGTGAACCCTGCATGGAGCAAGTCGTGGGTAATTTGTGTGGCGGATCGCGTAGAGGGTACAATGTGTACCCGTACGTATCTAATACTCTAGTATCTGCCATGTACATTGTTAGCACTGTGTAGCAAATGATCGACAGACAATTATCTCTGTCCAGAGTGAAAAATCATCGAGTGCTACAAAACTCCATTAAACCCCAATCAGCGTTACTGCTACTTTTTGTATGTACCTTAATTTGATAGAAAGACTACTACAACGTGTATTTAACTTTTCATTATCGTTTTAGGGTTTCTGTTGCTACCTCACTGTGGAAATTATACAAAAGCTGCTGTTTGTGGACGTTCTTAGCAGGGATTTCACTATCGGTATCAACAAGTGAGTGCTTTGAGTTTATGGGAATCCTAGTTTCTTTCTGAAGTGACAAGTTTCTGAATAATGGAAACTTGTGCTAACTTCTTAGTTTCTTCCTATCTCTGCAGGTGATGGAAGCACGCTTTGAGATTGCTAACTGCAAGTAAACTTTATTGATCATCATTCATATTTTTTTGCTTTCTTTTTTAAAGATAAGGCAGTCCACATTACTCCACTCTAAAATTATTTACGTGGACAACGGGAATCCTGGTTTGTTTGGGAACTGATTTTTTGTGGAAATTCGATGGGGTGTATAGGCGTTGAAACGTATTTTACGTAAACCGCTGACACTCAAACCGAATTTACACAATAAATCAGGGAACAGAGAAACGTAGGGATACCAATCTAAAATTATTAACATGCACAATGGGAATCCTGGTTTGTTTGGGAACTGATTTTTTTGTGGAAATTCGACGGGGTGTATAGGCGTTGAAACATATTTTGCGTAAACCGCTGACACTCAAACCGAATTTACACAATAAATCAGGAAACAGAGAAACGTAGGGATACCAATCTAAAATTATTAACATGGACAATGGGAATCCTGGTTTGTTTGGGAACTGATTTTTTTGTGGAAATTCGAGGGGTGTATAGGCGTTGAAACGTATTTTGCGTAAACCGCTGACACTCAAACCGAATTTACACAATAAATCAGGGAACAGAGAAACGTAGGGATACCAATCTAAAATTATTAACGTGGACAATGGGAATCCTGGTTTGTTTGGGAACTGATTTTTTTGTGGAAATTCGAAGGGGTGTATAGGTGTTGAAACGTATTTTGCGTAAACCGCTGACACTCAAACTGAATTTACACAATAAATCAGGGAACAGAGAAACGTAGGGATACCAATCTAAAATTATTAACATGGACGGTGGGAATCCTGGTTTGTTTGGGAACTGATTTTGTTGTGGAAATTGTTTGGGGTGTAACTGAAACGTATTTTTGGTGGAAATCAGGAAACAGAGAAACGTGTACCAATCTAAAATTATTAACATGGACAATGGGAAATGTTTTTTTGTGGAAATAAAGGTGTATAGGCTGAAACACTTTTTGTGTAAACAATTTAAACCGGGGAACAGAGAAACATAGGGATACCAATCTAAAATTATTAACGTGGACAATGGGTTTCCTGGTTGTTTGGGAACTGATTTTTTTGTGGAAATTCGAAGGGGTGTATAGGCGTTGAAACGTATTTTGCGTAAACCGCTGACACTCGAACCGAATTTACACAATAAATCAAGGAACAAAGAAACGTAGGGATACCAATCTAATTCATCAGGTACTTCACAAATTGGAAACTCATACTGGAGATATAATGACCATAACATATCTCTCTCACTGAGGTTCTTTCCAAAGCGAAAACTTATTCCAACTTTTTAGTTGCTTTTTATCTCTACAGGTAATGGTTCAGTATATTTTCTTCCCAGATTTCTATGTTTTTCCTTCATTGTCTCTGGTGTTGTTACGTAGTTTTAGATTTGCCACAACACTGGGCTTTGTGGGCTTTGTTTTTTATTCAGTCTTTCCAGGTCAAAGCGAAGATGGACATAATTCGAGATTAAAATTATTAGGTGGAGATTTGGAATCCTGATTCCTGACTGACCACACAGCTGCTTTTGGTTGAACTGTTGTATCTTCGAGTTTTATAGTTTGGCTGGTACGAGTATATCACGTTGTGAATTTCTGTTTAATATAGTACACATGAAGAAAGGTCTTTTTTAATGTATACTGTCACAATTTCCCTTAGCAACGGCTGGCTTTCTATAAGACCCATATCCCATTTAGATATTGCTAGAGTTGAGGGAAAACAAAGCCGACGTTCTTTCGTGATCGTTTTTAACTTCCAACAGATTGTTTTCTCTCATTTTATCAGAATAACCTCTCATATTGAGTCTTGTGCACTCTTTTCATTTTTCTAAGAAAATTGTTTTTCTGGCCCAGTATGAATATTCTTATTTTCGGAAAAAATCGTTTAAACATTCTTGTTTGCTAGGGCTTTAGTCATGTTCTCGTTTTATTGATAAGCCTTAAGTTTATGCTGTAAACTTGTTTATAAGCGAAAGTTTTTTATGATTAAATGGCTTGGTGGATATTTTATATACGTCAGCAAACGTTACTTACACAGTAAGCAAAGCTTAGGGTTACAATCCTGTTTTTGGTTTAAGTAGAGATAATTAATTGATTTACTGATTAATTTTTTCTTTCAATTTATTTTCAAACAGTGTTTACAGTGGAAACAGGCCGAGAGCCCTAAGCCCACAGACCCCAGTAAGGAACATTTTGAATTTATTCTCATCAGTTACTGCTGCAGCTATAAGAAAGTATGTTTACACTTGTTTTCCTGACCTTGTTTGCAATGAATGTTAAGTTACTTTGCTTTTCTTACAAATTTACCCTTCTATGAGTGTACCAAATAACACTTACTGCAAGAGGCTTCTACTCTCAAGGTGGTGAAATGTATCAAATAACATTAGATTTGGAGCAAAAACCTGCCATGCTAGAACAATTTTTCTCTTTTTAAAAAGAAAACAATAATATCCCCTGCACTGTGCATTTTGGAAGAATTATGCGATATCAGCCCAGACCATTAAACTGTCATTTCTTACTTTAGAATTCTCCTTTTTTCAGATAAGCTCACTGTAAGGTACAGATGCTTATATTATTGACATTACAGCTAATCAGATGATTTGTATTGGTTAGTGTTGCTCTCTTAGATTTGAGACAGAGTTATAACCGCTAATTTATAATTCTTCCAGCTATCTGCCAGAGCAAAAGAACGAGAGTAAGAAAGTGGAAGAGGAAGATTGGGGAAACTGGACAAAAACATCATGGATAAAACATTGGCAACACTGAAGCGAAGTACATTTACGAGTCTTTAGCCAAGAAAAAGAATGAGAAAAGCTTACTCAGTAACATGTCCATCATAAGAAGAGGCGTTTTTTCCTTCAGTGTTAAAGGAGAAAGACCTTGGAGAGGGGAGATCATTGGAGCAGAGTACTTAATAAATTTTTTGCTATCTAGAAAATCACCAAACACTATTTCTTGTCATATTTTCAGCACTCCGCACAAAACAATACCAGAGACCAATTAACCCTTCACCAAATTAATATTTTTTGAGACTAGAAATAATTATTAATGACTTTCAAGAGAGAGAAGAAACCTTTTTGACTATAAAACAACAGGACTTTTCAAAATCCCAACTACCACTTTTTTCCAAAGGGGTTAACCCAAGCAATGGCATTTTTTAACAAAAAGCATGGGTTAACCCAGGATTCTTTCCTTTCTGGAACATTATTAAACATTATTTCTAATCCTGTTTTAAATGCGAAAAAATTAAGAAAACACTGGAATTTGACCAAATCTAAATAAAGAAAAATTTCGCCTTTTTTGACCTAAAGCATGGGTTAACCCCTTTGGAAAAATGCGATTTTTGAGAATTTCAACAATTTTACTCAAAAATAGTTTCTTTTCTCTCTAAAACATTATTAAACCCTATTTCTAGTCTTATTTTGAGTAAAAACAAAATAAAAAATGTCAAAAAAATTGCATTTTTCACCAGAAGCATGGGTTAACCCCCTTGGAAAAATGCAATTTTTGGGACATTGAAAAGTTTTGTTTTTATACTCAAAAAAAGCTTTTATTCTATCTAGAACATTATTAAACCTTATTTCTAGTCTTGTTTTGACCAAAATCAAATAAAGAAAAAATTGATATTTTTTGACTAAAAGCATGGGTTAACCCCTTTGGAAAAATGCGACTTTTGGGAGTTCAAAAATTTTTGTTTTTATAGTCAAAAAAGGTTCTTTTCGTTTTAGAACATTATTAAATCTTATTTCTAGTCTTATTTTAAGCGAAACAAATAATGAAAAAATTGGCATTTTTTAAGCAAAAGCATAGGTTAACCCCTTTGAAAAATGCGATTTTTCAAACTTAATTTTTTTTTTTCAGTCCAAAAAAGTTTCTTTCTATCTAGATCATTATTTAACCATATTTCTAGTCTTATTTAAAGGGAAAACAAATAATGAAAAAAATGGCATTTTTTGACCAAAAGCATAGGTTAACCCCTTTGGAAAAATGCCATTTTTGGGACTTTCAAAACTTTTTGTTGTTTTAGTCAAAAAACGTTTCTTGTTTCTCTACAAAGTTATTAAGCATTTTTTCTACTCTTATTTTGACCAAATCTAGATAAAGAAAAATTTGGCATTTTTTGACCAAAAGCATGGGTAAACCCCTTTGGAAAAATGCTATTTTGGGGACTTTGAAAAATTTGTTTTTATACTCAAAAAAAGTTTCTTTTCTATCTACAACATTATTAAACCTTATTTCTAGTCTTGTTTTGACCAAAACCAAATAAAAAAAGAATTGTCATTTTTTGACCAAAAGTTTGGGTTAGCCCCTTTGAAAAAATGCGATTTTTATTACACTCAAAAATTTTCCTTTTACAGTCAAAAAAGGTTCTTTTGTATCTAGAACATTATCAAACCTTATTTCTGGTCTTAATTTAAGCGAAAACAAATAATGAAAAAACTAGCATTTTTTGACCAAAAGCATGGATTAACCTTTGCAAAAATGCGATTTTTCAGACTTTAAAAAAATTTTCTTTCGTAGTCAAAAAAAGTTTCCTTTTTATCTGGATCATTATTTATCCTTATTTCTGGTTATATTTTAAGCGAAAACAAATAATGAAAAAATTGGCATTTTTTGACCAAAAGCATTGGTTAACCCCTTTGGAAAAATGCGACTTTTGGGAATTTCAAAAATTTTTGTCTTTATAGCCAAAAAAAGGTTCTTTTATATCTAGAACATTATTAAACCTTATTTCTAGTCTGATCTTGAGCAAAAACAAATAATGAAAAAAATTAGCATTTTTTGACTAAAAGGATGGGTTAACCTATGGAAAAATGCGATTTTTAGGACTTTCAGAAATTTTCCTTTGATAGTCAAAAAACGTTTTTTTTTTCTGTATAGAACATTATTAAACCTTATTTCCAAACTTGTTTTGACCAAAAACTAATAAAGAAAAAATTCGCATTTTTTGACCTATAGCATGGGTTAACCCCTTTGGAAAAATGCGATTTTTGGGACTTTCAAAACTTTTTGTTTTTATAGTCAAAAAAACGTTTCCTGTTTCTCTACAAAGTCAATAAGCATTTTTTCTAGTCTCATTTTAACCAAATCCAAATAAAGAAAAATTTGGCATTTTTTGACCGAAAGCATGGGTTAACCACTTTTGGAAAAATGCGATTTTGGGGAATTTGAAAAATGTTGTTTTTATACTCAAAAAAAATTTCTTTTCTATCTAGGACATTATTAAACCTTATTTCTAGTCTTGTTTTGACCAAAACAAAGCAAAGAAAAAATTGGCATTTTTTGACCAAAAGCATGGGTTAGCATGGCCCTGTGGAAAAATGAGACTTTTGGGAATTTCAAAAAATTTTGTTTTTGTAGTCAAAAAAGGTTTCTTTTCTATCTAGAACATTATTAAACCTTATTTCTAGTCTTGTTTTGACCAAAAACAAATAAAAGAAAAATTGGAATTTTTTGAGCAATAGCAAAAATGTTGCTTTTACGCTCAAAAAAAAGTTTTTTTTTTCTGTGAAGAACATTATTAAACCTTCTTTCTAGTCTTATTTTGACCAAAAAAAATAAAGAAAAAATTGTAATTTTTTTTTACCTAAACCATGGGTTAACCCCTTAGGAAAAATAGGATTTTTAGGAGTTTGAAAAATTTTTTATTTATAATTAAAAAGGGTTTCTTTTTTTCTCTGCAAAGTTATTTAGTATTATTTCTAGTCTTATTTTGAGAAAATGTAAAATAAAGAAAAATTTGGTATTTTTTGGCTAAAAGCGTTTGTTAACCTTTTTGGAAAAATGCGATTTTTGAGACTTTGCAAAATTTTGTTTTTGTACTAAAAAAGGGTTTCGTTTTTCTCTACAAAGTCATTAAGTATTATTTTTTGTTTTGTTTTGACCAAAAACAAATAAAAAACATGTTTACTTGAGTGTTTGACTCAATGTAATTAGTGTTAATCGTAATAAGCAATTTTTTGTTTAAGATAGACAACAGAAACAAGTTTACTTTATTCAATAAACTTCTGTTATCGTCAGGACGTGAGCTCTTTACTTTGTAGTCCAGCTAGTACTCTTTACTTCTTAAACACTTGATTTGATATAAACGGCTGTTTACCACCTAAAATAGCCGATTTTGAGGTCTCTGTAACTCCTAAAACACCTGATTTGATATAAACAGCTGTTTACCATCTAAAATGGCCGATTTTGAGGTCTCTGAAACTCCTAAACACCTGATTTTATATAAACAGCTGTTTACCATCTAAAATAGCCGATTTTGAGGTCTCTGAAACTCCAAAACACATGATTTTATATAAACAGCTGTTTACCATCTAAAATAGCCGATTTTGAGGTCTCTGAAACTCCAAAACACCTGATTTGTCATAAACAGCTGTTTACCATCTAAAATAGCCGATTTTGAGGTCTCTGAAACTCCAAAACACCTGATTTGATAAAACAGCTGTTTACCATCTAAAATAGCCGATTTTGAGGTCTCTGAAACTCCTAAACACCTGAATTGATATAAACAGCTGTTTACCATCTAAAATAGCCGATTTTGAGGTCTCTGAAACTCCAAAACACCTGATTTGTCATAAACAGCTGTTTACCATCTAAAATAGCCGATTTTGAGGTCTCTTAAACTCCAAAACACCTGATTTGATATAAACAGCTGTTTACCATATAAAATAGCCGATTTTGAGGTCTCTGAAACTCCTAAACACCTGATTTGAGAAAAACAGCTGTTTACCATCTAAAATAGCCGATTTTGAGGTCTCCTAACCTCTTAAACACTTGATTTAACATAAACAGCTGTTTACCATCTAAAATAGCCGATTTTGAGGTCTCTGAACCTCCGAAATACCTGATTTGATAAAAGCAGCTGATTTTGAGGTCTCTGAAACTCCTAAACAGCTGATTTGATATAAACAGCTGTTTACCATCTAAAATAGCCGATTTTGAGGTCTCTGAACCTGCTAAACAGCTGATTTGATATAAACAGCTGTTTACCATCTAAAATAGTCGATTTTGAGGTCTTTGAAACTCCTAAACACCTGATTTGATACTAAAATCATGGGTTAACCCCTTTGCAAAAGTCAAATTTTGCGACTTTGTCAAAACAATATCTTTATAGCCTGGAAAGGCTTGTTAATTATATATCAAAATTACCACGAAACATCATAATAGATATAAAACAAGCCTTTTCCTTTTCTAAACATCTTTTTCGCAAGGCACCACATTGGGTTTTACAAAAGGGCAACCGATGGTTTGGTCAAAAAATTGGAATTTTTTTAATTACAATAGAAATCAGAGAGACTTACATGTACTATAAGATTATTTTATTGACATATTTTACAATAACTGAGTGTATAAGAGTAAAGAGGATGGAAATGACGTAACATGTCACGCAGTGCCGGTTGTTTTGTTTTTGCTTTTGCGTGATAAAATACATGTTATTGTAAAAAAAAAAATCGACCACAATTTTCCATGGCCTACACTCTTATAGACCTTGGAAATGACGCCATAACTTTGGAGAGAAACCACTCGCCTGCCGCTACATTTGAGTTTTGAACATTTTATGACGTCATTTCTATGGTCTTTAAGAGTGTAGACCATGTAAAATTGTGGTCGATTTGTTAAAATTATTATAGTGTGTTAAGAATTCTACCGTGTTAAGGAAACAAATAGTATTATTGCTTGCCACTCTAGTTTACAGCAGTCTACATAATTTTAAGTAATTGCATTAAATGAAACGGAGTTGTGGAACAACACCTGGGTGAAAAACCTGCCCATACGTCCACTTGCTCCAGGAAGAAAAAATTCCAGGCTATCTGTGCCCCATTTCCATGGTCTCCTTATATAGGCTGTACCGAATATTCTAAAACTGGTTACAGAATAGTAAGATATCTTGAGCCAAAAAAAAAAAAACAGTTTTAATAGGCAACTGTCCCTTGAGATATCATGGTTTCCAAGCATACTAAATCAGTTTAATTGTCTATTTCTATGAATAAATGTACTTCAAACCATCATGGATTTCGAAATCTTCAGGAGTTCATTGTTCATACTACATGTAGTATCAGCTATGTTCGCCATTCAAGTGTTCCTATCTGAGGAATTCAGGCTCTATGACCAGGAAATATACTCTGTACTCAAAAGAAAACCTCCTCCTCTGACAGCTCCTCTACAGAAGGTAGTTTCCACAAAAGAAATCCGTAAAATAGACACTTGCCTAGTTTCTCTGTCTTCGTCTCAATTATAAGGTAACTCCAATTCACAGAAAGGTGACCAGACACAGTGTGCAGTTCATTTTATATATAGTAAAAAAAAGTTTCTTTTCTATCTAGAACATTATTAAACCTCATTTCTAGTCTTATTTTAAGCGAAAACAAAAAGTAAAAAAAATCTAGAACATTATTAAACCTTATTTCTAGTCTTATTTTAAGCGAAAACAAAAAATGAAAAAAAATGGCATTTTTGACCAAAACCATGGGTTAACCCCTTTGGAAAAATGCGATTTTTGAGACTGTCAAAAACTTTTGTTATAGTAAAAAAAGGTTTCTTTTTTCTCTAAAATGTTATCACGCACTTTTTCTAGTCTTATTTTGACCAAATCTAAATAAAGAAAAATTTGGTATTTTTTGACCAAAAGCATGGGTTAACCCCTTTGGAAAAATGCAATTTTTAAGACTTTGAAATTTTTTTTTATAGTCAAAAAAAAGTTTCTTTTCTATCTAGAACATTATTAAACCTTATTTCTAGTCTTATTTTAGTCAAAAACAAATAATGAAAAAAATTGCATTTACTCACCAAAAGCATGGGTTAACCCCTTTGAAAAAATGCGATTTATGGGACTGTCAAAAATTTTTGTTGTTAAAGTAAAAAAAGGTTTCTTTTTTCTCTAAAATGTTATTACGCACTTTTCCTCGTACAATTTTCACCAAATCTAAATAAAGAAAAATTTGTCATTTTTTGACCAAAAGCATGGGTTAACCCATTCGGAAAAACGCAGTTTTTTGGGACTTTGTAAACTTTTGTTTTTATACTGAAAAAAAAGTTTCTTTTCTATCTGGATCATTCTTAAACCTTATTTCTAGTCTTATTTTAAGCGAAAACAACAAATGAAAAAATTGGCATTTTTAGACCAAAACTATGGGTTGACCCCTTTGGAAAAATTCAATTTTTGAGACGGCAAAAACTTTTTTTTTACAGTCAGAAAAAGTTTCTTTTCTATCTGGAACATTATTTAACCTTGTTTCTAGTCTTAATTTAAGCAAAAACAAATAATGGAAAAATTGGCATTTTTTGACCAAAACGATGGGCTAACCCCTTTGGAAAAATGTGATTTATGGGACTGTCAAAAGTTTTTGTTTTTATAGTAAAAAAAGGTTTCTTTTTTCTCTAAAATGTTATTACTCACTTTTTCTAGTCTTATTTTGACCAAATCTAAATAAAGAAAAATTTGGTATTTTTTGACCAAAAGCATGGGTTAACCCTTTTGGAAAAATGCGATTTTTTTGGGACTTTGTAAATTTTTTTTATATACTCAAAAACAGTTTCTTTTCTGTCTGGAACATTCTTAAACCTTATTTCTAGTCTTATTTTAAGCGAAAACCCCAAAAAATGAAAAAATTGGCATTTTTGACCAAAAGCATGGGTTTCCCTTTGGAAAAATGCAATTTTTAAGACTTTGAAATTTTTTTTTTTATAGTCAAAAAAAGTTTCTTTTCTATCTAGAACATTATTAAACCTTATTTCTAGTCTTATTTTAGTCAAAAAGAAATAATGAAAAAATTGCATTTATTCACCAAAAGCATGGGTTAACCCCTCTGAAAAAATGCGATTTATGGGACTGTCAAAAACTTTTGTTGTTACAGTAGAAAAAGGTTTCTTTTTTCTCTAAAATGTTATTACGCACTTTTTCTAGTCTTATTCTGACCAAATCTAAATAAAGAAAAATTTGGCCTTTTTTGACCAAAAGCATGGGTTAACCCATTTGGAAAAATGCAATTTTTTGGGACTTTGTAAACTTTTGTTTTTATACTGAAAAAAAAGTTTCTTTTCTATCTGGAACATTCTTAAACCTTATTTCTAGTCTTATTTTAAGCGAAAACAAAAAAATGAAAAAATTGGCATTTTTAGACCAAAACTATGGGTTGACCCCTTTGGAAAAATTCAATTTTTGAGACGTCAAAAACTTTTTTTTTACTGTCAGAAAAAGTTTCTTTTCTATCTGGAACATTATTAAACCTTGTTTCTAGTCTTAATTTAAGCAAAAACAAATAATGGAAAAATTGGCATTTTTTGACCAAAACGATGGGCTAACCCCTTTGGAAAAATGTGATTTATGGGACTGTCAAAAGTTTTTGTTTTTATAGTAAAAAAAGGTTTCTTTTTTCTCTAAAATGTTATTACTCACTTTTTCTAGTCTTATTTTGACCAAATCTAAATAAAGAAAAATTTGGTATTTTTTGACCAAAAGCATGGGTTAACCCTTTTGGAAAAATGCAATTTTTTGGGGCTTTGTAAATTTTTTTTAAATACTCAAAAAAAGTTTCTTTTCTATCTGGAACAATCTTAAACCTTATTTCTAGTCTTATTTTAAGCGAAAACAAAAAATGAAAAAATTGGCATTTTTGACCAAAAGCATGGGTTAACCCCTTTGGAAAAATGCAATTTTTAAGACTTTGAAATTTTTTTTTTATAGTCAAAAAAAAGTTTCTTTTCTATCTAGAACATTATTAAACCTTATTTCTAGTCTTATTTTAGTCAAAAACAAATAATGAAAAAAATTGCATTTATTCACCAAAAGCATGGGTTAACCCCTTTGAAAAAATGCGATTTATGGGACTGTCAAAAATTTTTGTTGTTATAGTAAAAAAAGGTTTCTTTTTTCTCTAAAATGTTATTACGCACTTTTCCTAGTCTAATTTTGACCAAATCTAAATAAAGAAAAATTTGGCATTTTTTGACCAAAAGCATGGGTTAACCCTTTTGGAAAAATGCGATTTTTTTGGGACTTTGTAAATTTTTTTTATATACTCAAAAACAGTTTCTTTTCTGTCTGGAACATTCTTAAACCTTATTTCTAGTCTTATTTTAAGCGAAAACAAAAAATGAAAAAATTGGCATTTTTGACCAAAAGCATGGGTTTCCCTTTGGAAAAATGCAATTTTTAAGACTTTGAAATTTTTTTTTTTATAGTCAAAAAAAGTTTCTTTTCTATCTAGAACATTATTAAACCTTATTTCTAGTCTTATTTTAGTCAAAAAGAAATAATGAAAAAATTGCATTTATTCACCAAAAGCATGGGTTAACCCCTCTGAAAAAATGCGATTTATGGGACTGTCAAAAACTTTTGTTGTTACAGTAGAAAAAGGTTTCTTTTTTCTCTAAAATGTTATTACGCACTTTTTCTAGTCTTATTCTGACCAAATCTAAATAAAGAAAAATTTGGCCTTTTTTGACCAAAAGCATGGGTTAACCCATTTGGAAAAATGCAATTTTTTGGGACTTTGTAAACTTTTGTTTTTATACTGAAAAAAAAGTTTCTTTTCTATCTGGAACATTCTTAAAGCTTATTTCTAGTCTTATTTTAAGCGAAAACAAAAAAATGAAAAAATTGGCATTTTCAGACCAAAACTATGGGTTGACCCCTTTGGAAAAATTCGATTTTTGAGACGTCAAAAACTTTTTTTTTTTACAGTCAGAAAAAGTTTCTTTTCTATCTGGAACATTATTAAACCTTGTTTCTAGTCTTAATTTGAGCAAAAACAAATAATGGAAAAATTGGCATTTTTTGACGAAAAGCATGGGTTAACCCCTTTGGAAAAATGCGACTTTTGGGAGTTTGAAAAAATTTTGTTTTCATAGTCAAAAAAAAGTTTCTGTTCTTTTAAAAATATTATTAAACCTTATTTTAACTCTTATTTTGAGCAAAAACAAATTATGAAAAAAATTACATTTTTTGACCAAAAGCATGGGTAAACCTCTTTGGAAAAATGTGATTTATGGGACTGCCAAAAATTTTTATTTTTATGGTAAAAAAAGGTTTCTTTTTTCTCTTTTAAAGTTATTGAGTATTTTTTCCAGTTTTACTTTGACCAAATCGAAATACAGAAAAATTGGCATTTTTTGACCTAAAGCATGGGTTAACCCTTTTGGAAAAATGCGATTCTTGGGAGTTTGAAAATTTTTATCGTCAAAAAAATAATGTTAGTCTCATTTTAGGCGAAAACAAATAATGAAAACAAAAGCATTTTTTTACCAAAAGCATGGGTTAACCCCCTTTGGAAAAATGCGATTTTTGAGACTTTTGAGGCAAAAAAAGTTTCTTTTCTATCTGGAACATTATTAAACCTTGTTTTTAGTCTTATTTTAACCGAAAAGAAATAATGAAAAGATTGCATTTTTTCACCAAAAGCATGGGTTAACTCGTTTTTAGTGGAAAAATGCGATTTTTGAGACTTTAAATTTTTTTTTTTTACAGTCAGAAAATACTTTTCTATCTAGAACATTATTACACCTTAATTCTACTCTTATTTTGAGTGAAAACAAATAATGAAAAAATTGGCATTTTTGGCCAAAAGCATGGGTTAACCCCTTTGGTAAAATGTGTTTTTTGAGACTTTGAATTATAGTCAAAAAAGTTTCTTTTGTATCTAGAACATTTTAAACCTTATTTCTAGTCTTACTTTAAGTGAAAACAAATAATGGAAAAATTGGCATTTTTTGACCAAAAGCATGGGTTAAACCCTTTGGAAAAATGCGATTTTTGGGACTGTGAAAAATTTTGTTTTTATGGTCAAACAGAGTTTGTTTTCTTTTTAAAATATTATTAAACCTTATTTCTAGTCTTATTTTTATCAATAAGAAAAAATGAAAAAAATGGCATTTTTTTGTTCAAAAGCATGGGTTAACCCCTTTGGAAAAATGCAATTTATGGGACTGTGATTTTTTTTTAGGCGAAAACAAATAATGAAAACAAAAGCATTTTTTTACCAAAAGCATGGGTTAACCCCCTTTGGAAAAATGCGATTTTTGAGACTTTTGAGGCAGAAAAAGTTTCCTTTCTATCTAGAACATTCTTAAACCTTATTCCTAGTCTTATTTTAAGCAAAAACAAATAATGAAAGATGGGTTAACCCCTTTGGAAAAATGCGATTTTTGGGACTGTGAAAAATTTTGTTTTTATGGCCAAACAGAGTTTGTTTTCTTTTTAGAATATTATTAAACCTTATTTCTAGTCTTATTTTTATCAAAATGAAAAAATGAAAAAAATGGCATTTTTTTGTTCAAAAGCATGGGTTAGCCCCTTTGGAAAAATGCAATTTATGGGATTGTGATTTTTTTTTCTATAGTCAAAAGAAGTTTTCTTTCTATCTAGAACATTCTTAAACCTTATTTCTAGTCTTATTTTAAGCAAAAACAAATAATGAAAAAATTGGCATTTTTTGACCAAAAGCATGGGTTAACCCCTTTGGAAAAATGCGATTTTTGAGACTTTGAAAAATATTTTTTTAACGTCAAAAAAAGTTTCTTTTCTATCTAGAACTTATTAAACCTTTACACGCAATTTAAGTACTCCTATGTGAGGACCTCAAGCTGTATCGCCAGGAAATATACTCTGTACACCAACGAAAACCTCCTCTTCTGACAGCTGGTTTCCACAAAAGAATTCCGTATAATAGACACTTGGCCTGATTCTCTGATTGTCTTCATCTCAATTATCATGTAACTCTAATTCACAAAAAGGTGACCAGACACATTGTGCAGTTCATGATCTGCATTGACAAAGGCCACGCTAAAAAGAAGGAGAAAAAAACAACAATCAGTTAAAAAACAGTGACACAATGTATCAGAAGAGTTGTGCTTTTTGTCACCCTTAGTATGATTTGTCCTTTTTTCCATGAAAATCATGGAGTGAAAACTACAGAGAGAAAGCTATAATAATGAGGGAATAATCAGGTCAAAAACTAAACTAAAGTCACGTCATGCCACTAATCCATGCTTTGTATAGGGTGGATGACATAACAACAGTGGCTTCTCTATTTTTTATCTTTGCTCTTTTCCTCAAGGCAGGTCAGTAGTTTCAAGACAAGATACAGAAGATACATGTTACCGAACAGTTATGATTTGCCCTTCTCAACTAGTAAAACAATGAAATGGATGTTAAGTTACACACACCTACATGACCTTCTCTGTTGCCCTCTTACTAGAGGTGTCCACTTAGTAAATGTTTATTTACTTAGAAAAAGACAAGAAACATCTGAATCATACAGAGCTATTTGTTCACTAATGTTGAGTGTCTGTTAATAGGAGCCAAGACACTTACCATCAATCCAAAGTGTCTTCAACATCAGGAAAACAATGGCAATGGCTTCTCTTTGTCATCTCTGCTTTTTTCGCAACAGCAGACAAGCAATCTTGTCCCCACATTCCTTCAAATTTGAAAATACAAAATAAGAGATGATAACGAGTACAAAGATTCAATGTCAATGATTTATGGCATTACAATGCAAGTGTTAATTATCTCCATAGTCAAATGGAAGTGTGCCTCCACCAAATTGCATTTGATTAGAAGTCTGCTGTTTGTTCACCGTTCTATAAAGCATAGTCCTCCAACAGCTTCTGCAAGAGCAATAAGGATAGCCATAATCAATGCAGATAGCTCAAGGGACTTGCACTGACCACAATCACAACAAGAGTAGAGGAAAGTCAGCATAAGTACTGATTGACTGAGGGGGCATGTTGGGTATCCTGAATTTCTTGGAGTTGGGTGGCAGGTTCCTCTGATAGCCAGGTTGACACCACAGCAAAAAGGGCGGGCATCAGGGATGCTTTTGTAGTTAAGCACTACAAATAGGGAAGAACAGTTAGTATGAGTCGCTGGTTTCCATACTTACTGGTTTATTGGTTGGCCAATTCTATGATTTCTGATCTCTTGTGTTATGTAGATTAAGTGACACCGGCTTCTGCCGAAACAGTTCATCGGCCACATAACACCACTACACCTTCCACAAGTTCAGCTTTCATTGGAATCTGGCCATACTCAAGCATCCAGCCACCATAAGGAATCCAACTTCATACAAGTAGTATCTTCCACAAGTTTCCAATCAGTTATATGGAATGTATGGGGCAGGCATCAGAGATGCAGTTGTGGATCCATGGTCACAACAAGTGAAGAAGACCAGTCAGTATGAGAACTGACTGAGTGGGTGTGTTATTAAATCAGGTGTTTAGGAGTTCCAGAGGGCAATCAGCATCACAATGTATCATGAAATACTTGTTTAACAAGTCCCTCTTGTTATGATAGCTCAAGGTACTTGCACTGACCACAGTCACAACAAGAGTAGAGGAAAGTCAGCATCAGTACTGACTGACTGAGGGGGCATGTTGGGTATCCTGAATTTCCTGACGTTGGGTGGCAGGTTCCTCTAATAGCCAGGTTGACACCACAGCAAAAAGGGCGGGAATCAGGGATGTTTTTGTAGTTAAGCACTACAAATAGGGAAGAACAGTTAGTATGAGTCGCTGGTTTCCATACTTACTGGTTTATTGGTTGGCCAATTCTATGACTTCTGATCTCTTGTGTTATGTAGATTAAGTGACACCGGCTTCTGCCGAAACAGTTCATCGGCCACATAACACCACTACACCTTCCACAAGTTCAGCTTTCATTGGAATCTGGCCATACTCAAACATCCAGCCACCATAAGGAATCCAACTTCATACAAGTAGTATCTTCCACAAGTTTCCAATCAGTTATATGGAATGTATGGGGCAGGCATCAGAGATGCAGTTGTGGATCCATGGTCACAACAAGTGAAGAAGACCAGTCAGTATGAGAACTGACTGAGTGGGTGTGTTATTAAATCAGGTGTTTAGGAGTTCCAGAGGGCAATCAGCATCACAATGTATCATGAAATACTTGTTTAACAAGTCACTCTTGTTATGATAGCTCAAGGTACTTACACTGACCACAGTCACAACAAGAGTAGAGGAAAGTCAGCATAAGTATTGACTGACTGAGGGGGCATGTTGGGTATCCTGAATTTCCTGACGTTGGGTGGCAGGTTCCTCTAATAGCCAGGTTGACACCACAGCAAAAAGGGCGGGCATCAGGGATGTTTTTGTAGTTAAGCACTACAAATAGGGAAGAATAATTAGTATGAGTTGCTAGTTTCCATACTTACTGGTTTATTGGTTGGCCAGTTCTATGATTTCTGATCTCTTGTGTTACGTAGATTAAGTGACACCGGCTTCTGCCGAAACAGTTCATCGGCCACATAACACCACTACACCTTCCACAAGTTCAGCTTTCATTGGAATCTGGCCATACTCAAGCATCCAGCCACCATAAGGAATCCAACTTCATACAAGTAGAACTTCCACAAGTTTTCAGTCAGTTATGTGGAATGTATGGGGCAGGCATCAGAGATGCAGTTGTGGATCCATGGTCACAACAAGTGAAGAGGAACAGTCAGTATGAGAACTGACTGAGTGGGTGTGTTATTAAATCAGGTGTTTAGGAGTTCCAGAGAGCAATCAGCATCACAATGTATCACCAAATAGTCATTTAACAAGTAACTCTTGTTATGATAAATAGCTTTTTCCAACTTAAAACCATGTAATGTTAATTCTCAAGGAAAGGTATTACACAGTTATTAAGCCAAAAAATTGAATTAAGTCGCATACCTGATTGATAAATCCAGGGTACATGGTGGAGGGAAAAAAACAGCAGTGGCTCGGCCTCCATGCCAGCTCTGCTTTCTTCCACATGACAAGCGAGAAATCTTGCCACCACACTCCTTCTAATAAACGATTTATGAAATATGATAACAAGTACAAAAGTCAATATTTAAATGCAAATCAATGTTTCATGTCAAAAAGTGTACTGAAATTGAAAAAAACAACTACTGCCATAGATCAAGCGTGTCTTAATCCCACTTATAAATCTGCTGTATGTTGACGACTGTAAACTATGTTCCTTCAAGGATTTGATCAAGAGTGATAATGATAGCCATAATCAAATGAAGACAGGTAAATGGTCATGCAGTGACCACAATCACAAGAGGAGTAGAGAAAAAGTCAGTTTGAGTACCAACTTATTTGGGTATCCTGGGTTTACCAGGTCCACACGACACCACAGTAATAAGGGTAAGCACAAGGGATGCCTTTGTAGTTGAACACTACAAATAGGGAAGAACAGTTAGTATGAGTTTCTGGTTTCCATACTTACTGGTTTATAGGTTGACCGGTTCTATGTTTGCTGATCTCTCATGGCATGTAGATTATTAAGAGTGGGCTCTTTGAGACAATCTGAATGAGGATAAGTGGTCTGAGATCACTCGGATCATGATAGATCAAACGAATTGATCTACCATGATCCAAGTGGTCTGGGATCTCCGATCCTAGTAAATCCTTATCATCCCAAAGGTCAACCCACCCCCAGTGACACTGGTTTCTGCCGAAACAGTTCATCAGCCAAACACCACTACACCATATCCACAAGTTCAGCTTTCATTGGAATCCGGCCATACACAAGCATCCAGCCACCATAAGGAATCCAATTTCATACAAGTAGTATCTTCCACAAGTTTCCAGTCAGATATCTGGAATGTATTGGGCAGGCATCAGGGATACAGTTGTGGATCCATGATCACAACAAGTCAAGAGGAACAGTCAGTATGAGTAATGACTGAGTAGAGGTATCGAATATCCACCATTCCTCATGTGTGTTAAATTACTTGGTTGCCTGTTCAATGAGAGTGGTGGAGCTTTGTTGCTGCATCTGTAGCTCAGTCTTCAGCTGATCATCTTGCACCTAATGTGGTGCTCCAGCCTGGAGGACCAGGGTGCTGTTTAGTCTGGCCCTTTGTCCATAGAGCAATCTGGCATAGTTTAACATGTCAGGAGCATAAGCTCCCGCCATCATAGCGCTAGGGGTCACAAGGGCACGCAAGCCTCCCCGCCACGACAAGGCACAGCACCAGGGGAGGGAAGTTTTTTTGTAAGCTTTACAGTCTTTCACTCTACCTTTGGATTGAGTGTAAACAATTTAACCAATCAACAATCTAAGCAAGATATAAACCAGCTATGTGAAACAGCATCAATACCATAGAAATTCAACTTTGATAAGAGAATATTGTGATAGATGATATCAAAAGCTTTGTTATCTTAAGACCTTTATTGCCTTGATCAATATTGATTGTATGCCCAGTTGTCTGTAGCTTCAAGCAAAGTGGTAGCAGTAGAATGAAGTGATCTAAAACCTGACTGACAACTCGAAATAAGGTAATATTCAGTAAGACACAAGTGAAGAGGAACAGTCAGTATGAGAACTGACCGAGTGGGTGTGTTATTAAATCAGGTGTTTAGGAGGTCCAGAGAGCTCAAAATTGGCTTTTTTAGATGATAAACAGATGATAAATAGGGAAGAACAGTTAGTATGAGTTTCTGGTTTCCATACTTACTGGTTTATAGGTTGACTGGTTCTATGTTTGCTGATCTCTCGTGGCATGTAGATTATTAAGAGTGGGTTCTTTGAGATGATCCGAATGAGGATAAGTGATCCGAGATCACTCAGATCATGGTAGATCAAATGAACTGATGACTCCGCTCTGGACAAAAATTCATTGGTTCATTTGATCTACCATAATCCGAACGGTCTGGGACCTCCGACCCTAGTAACTCTTTATCATCCCAAAGGTCAGCCCACCGCAAGTGACACCGGTTTCTGCTGAAACAGTTCATCGGCCAAACACCACTACACCATATCCACAAGTTCAGCTTTCATTGGAATCTAGTCATACACAAGCAACCAGTGACTGTAAGGAATCCAATCTCATATAAGTAGTATCTTCCTCAAGTTTCCACCAGATATCTGGAATGTATGGGAAAGGCATCAGGGATGCAGTTGTGGAACCTGGATTCCCTGGTGTTGGGTGGCACATGCATTGAGGAGTTTGAGATTCCTCTTAGATGATCTCTTGTTATCTTGTAGTAACACATTGTCTTTATCACCTGTGTTAAGAGAAGTGCAGACCGTGTGGTTATTTACTTGGTGGCCAGTTCAGTGGGTTTCTTTGAGATGATCCGGATGATTGAGGATAAGTGATCAGAGATTACTTGGATCATAGCAGATCAAATGAACTGATGACTCCACTCTGGACAAAAATTCATCGGCTCATTTGATCTACCAGGTGCTCTGTTTAGTCTGGCCCTTCTCTCTTAGAGGAATCCGGCATAAATGAACCTGCCAGGAGCACAATCTCCCGCCATCATAGCTTGTAAGGTCCCAAGGGCACACAAGCCTCCCCGCCACGACAAGGCACAGCACCAGGGGAGGGAAGATCTACTAACCCCTCTAAAATGCTTTACATCCTTCTAATCTGCCTTTGGATTGAGTCCATACATACATGTAACATCTAGTCCAGTTATGAAAACTTGATGGCTACTTTGCATTTGTTGACTCCAATTAAACTATTGCTCAAGAATACCAAAATCTGAATTACCACAATAAATACAATGTACCTTTTAGCCTTCTAGGAAAAATTGATTCAATAAATATTATTTTTATTCACATGTGAATTTTCAGTCCACTATAGTCTTATTTCTAGTAAAAATGATGCGAAATAGAATGTTGATAGCAACAAATAATCTCAAAAACAAATACCTTTTATCCAAAGTCCACAAGACCCCAAAACCAAGAAATGAGGCCTCCCCAAAATGTTTTCTGACAAAGGAAAAAAAAAGTATACACTGTGAAGTTACCTCAAGGAATTAAGGGTCCTTCAGTAGAATCTTGTGATTAAGACTCAACAGCAAATTATCAGCAGGAATTTTTCCATGTCTGGTAAATACCTTTGGGATGTCCAGACAGCCTTTACTGCACTTGGAACACCTTTGCCTCACTATTACCATTGTGTCATCTTGTATCAAGGAAAACTCAGAATTATTTGCCTTGCAAGAGGTAGTCAGGAGAGTCTGTGTCCACTCAAAAATAAAACTAATAACAACATCAGTAACTGGTTAATGAAATACTATTCTTTGAAGAGGAAAACATTAGTATAGGTAATAGCATGATTTGTAGTGATATTCGGCATAAATACCACGAGTGATATTTCAAAATTGTTAAACGTAATATTTTCACGAGCCATTAGGCGAGTGAAATTTGAGACAATTTTGAAATATCACGAGTGGTATTTAAGCCAAATATCACGTACAAATCATGCTATTATTTGTTTATACTACTACCCGCAAAAGGTTTGTAAATACCACTGATCCAGCCAATCATATTGCAGAAATCTCTCATGTAGTAGTATAAATGGTGAAATGATGATGCTGATGATGTGCAGTGCACATGCATGCTGTGACAAAATACAGTACATTAATTTTGTTAACACTTTGTAGTGATCATACAATGTCCTACATGGTACTTTCTTTGGTGAAAAACATTTTGATTAGCACTGAGCCACCAAGAATCAGATCTTTAGATTGGCCAAAAATGATTATCTTATTATTATAAAGTTACCCTTTTATGTCATTTGATTTTGTTTCTGAAATTTCTTCCTTATCTTCTGCACTCTGCTCTTCTCCAGAACTTTCTTCAGTTGAGCCCACTCTGCATCATTATCCTCCACAGTAACTCCCTTTTCCTACTCCTCATCCTTGCTTGACCATGTTGATGTAAAATAGTCCTTCTTGTCACTCACAGACTCACACTCAGACTCCACAAGTATGAACATAAAGAACACCTTTCATTCCGGTATCTCTAGTGCAGCCTGCAGCTCTGAGCCCCCACTAATCTATGCAAAACATCTGCATTATGTCTGAAGGGATCAAGAAACTGTTCCAGTATCTCACGCCTAACAAGGCACCGGCAACCATCATCGCACCTGTTCTCCATAAGATGACTCTCCACACACACAGTCCCCAAAGACTAGAAAATGCAATGATCACTCCTTCCTTCTAAAAGGGTGACAAGAACAGTCATATCAACTATTGTCCAATCTCGCTCACCTGTATCTGTGGAAAACTAAGGGAACACATTACCACCAGCTGCATGATGTCCCACCTCGATAAGTATAACATTCTACACCACTTACAGCATGGCTTTCGTCAGGGTCATTCCTGTGAAACCTCCTTTCCAACTTGGCCTCTGGCAATCAGACTGACCTAATTATTACAGACTTTTTTAAAGCCATCAACGAAGTATGTCATAAGAAATAAACAATGACTACTAATGGAATTAGAGGCAACATACTTTTATGGATTAAAAGCTTCCTCAGCAATCAACAGCAATGCAATTGTAGTAAATTAATGTAGATGGTGAAAAATCCTCCTAACTGAGTGTCTGTCTTGTCAGGGATCTCTGCCTATTCCTCATGTACATTAACGACCTTCCTGAGTATATTGAGTCCATCGTCCACTTGTTTGCAGATGATACTGTCTTGTACTTGACAATCAACACGCAAGATAACTATCTCCAATTGCAGACCATTATTTGAATAACCTTGAGGTGTGAGAAAAACAAGTGGCTGATGAGTATTAATCCTGAAAAATGTGAAATTATCCAGGTGTACCAAAAGAGAACCCCATTCCTGTTTAACTACACCCTCCAAGGGGTGCCACTAAAAACAGTCCCAAACACCAAATACCTTGGTCTTTTATATCCGAAGATGTGAAATGGAACACCAATAATTATTAGCAAGGTGACTGCTAAGGGATACAGGACACTAGGATTTCTTAAGCAAAGGCCTGAGGGTAAATTCACCTTCTCTGAAAGCCAAGACATACGCATCAATACTACATGGCCTAGTTGGAACACTGTAATACTGTTTGGGACCCTTGTAAAGGTGTAGAAAACAATGGTTCCTACAATTTGGCAATGGTGCAGCGATGGGCTGCCAGATGGGCGCTGGGGAGATATG
The DNA here is from genome assembly GCA_942486035.1 of Porites lobata. NCBI lineage: Eukaryota > Metazoa > Cnidaria > Anthozoa > Scleractinia > Poritidae > Porites > Porites lobata. Next base: position 1,258,720 of record CALNXK010000033.1, read on the forward strand.
TACATGTACCAGCAATTAGAAAGCGTGTCAAAGATGCTTAAAGAGGTTAACTGGAGAACCTCAGAGAAGAGAAGAGTCAATGCACGCCTGACCAGGTGGTATAAGATCTCTAAAAATGTTGTTGCTGCGAACTCAGGTGACAATTTGCATTCACCAACCCGCACAAGTAGTTGTGTCCATGATTACTCCTTCATCCCGATTTCCACCTCTATAACTTCTCACAGACCGTCTTTCTATCCTAAAACTATAGTTCAGTGGAACTCCCTACCTGCCCGCAGATGTCTTAACTCTCTCTGCTGATCCTTCTCAGTTCCGGGTCAGTGGGTCACCCATCAACAGTCAGAGTGATTTTGGAGACATTGTTTTGCAATTGAGCTACTAACTACACTGTAATCAACTAGTTACTGGTTATTTTTGTTTCGAGTTATTTTTGTTGTTGTTTTTTTATGTTGTTTGTGTGCATTATTTTGTACCACACAAGCTAACAATTCTCTTTTTGAGGGGTTGCTGTATTGGTAAATAATAAATAATATAAATTCACTGTACAACATACAGTTGTACTTCCTCCCCTTTATTTCATTTTATGCCAAACACTAAATCAGAGCCAAGTAAATTAAAAAGAAAAATAGTCTGTAAATGAACAAATTTAACATTTTCAATATACACTTACTGTCAAACTCAGAAAACCGTGAACACCTGAAAATTTTCAGGAATGTTGATTGTGTAATAGCCAATCACAACAAAGTTCAGAACACACGAGCAAACCTCAAAACCACAAACTAATTGCCGTTGCTGTTTGCGGTTTAGTTATCTTGCGCCTTATTGGCTTATTTCTTGCAACACAATAACATTCCATAAATATTTCTGGTGTTCACGGTTTTGAGAGTTTCGCAGTAAGAATAAAAATTAGTTTGTTTTAAACCACCAGGCAAATATTCTCATTCATCTTGCAAAATAATGCTTTAAACAACCCAGGACAGCAAAAAACTTGACAAGTGACAAAGTTAACATTTCTCTAAACCTCGCTAGAACATTTAGGTTCAAATCTATATTATCAACAAGAACGCGCTTACAGCGGCACTCAGTCTTGCTTGCTTAATTGAGATCAGATCCAGAAATGAGAAGGTGATTAATTCTACACAATTAAAACAGGATTTACTAGCTAAAGGTTTTTTACGTCCTGTTTTATTGACATCGATACTTTTTATTTGTTTCTGAAGTGATTTAGCATGCATGTTAGCAATGACCGAAAAACATCTGGGGTCGCCGGCTATGCGTGTGCATATTAAATACACAAAAATTCAAGGGCCTCGATTCCAGAGAAATTACATCATTGCCAGAGATCAAAAAAGTGATTTACATGGCATGTCATTTCAATCATGGCCAAAAATAAACCACATTCTCATCAAAAGACCCATTAATTTTGCATACAATGAAAGTTTACAACACCCGACCATCTTAGTTTTGCTAATTAAGATTCTTATTTTTTTCCAACTACTCAGTAGTGTTAACTTGTTCCAAAGTAATCAATACCTTGAAGTGATAGAATTCGTGGACCAACAAGTTTCGGAAAAGCTCTAAATATAATCTTTCCTAAACAGGTGTGGCTTCAATCACGCAATGATTCTTAGTCCCAGTTTCCACAGTCTCCGCTAGGAACACCTGGAACAATGACCCCCTGCTTGTGTCCCAAATACGACCAAAAACGCATTGCAGATTATGAGTCTCGCTGCTACGCAAGTGAGACTAATAACAATAAAGCCATGAGAGCAGAGAATGGTATGCCTGTGGTACAATTGGGCATTATCGACTAAGAAATTTAATAGTTTCCCAAGATCGAATTATATTGATTAGATACGCCCTGTGTATCTCAGCTTTTTCGGTGGCTCAGGTAACGATGACAGTGACGTAAACGAGAACGGCAAAAAAGGCAATAGGTATAGCTCCGAAAACAACAACTCGTGCAGCACGCTTTTTGTGATTTCTACGCCGTCACTTGTACTGCACGACTACAACGTGAAGAAGTTTCACGTTTTCTGGAGGACATGAGCACAAGACAACAATTTTCTTTTTCTGAATTTAGATACAGTCCTTCACACATGTTAAGCTCCCTATTCACAATTCAACAACCACTGGCAAAGAAGATGGAGTTTGCACGAGTCAGGAAACCTTTGCATGAAAATTCCTGAAGCCCTTCGAAAAATTAACTTCTCGCATAAATTTGTACGAACTGTCTCTCCGAATTTCCGAAGTCAAAAGGGCTTACCTTTAACATGCAAACTGAAACGTCCGCGTCAACTGCTTTCTACGTTTCCCGCTTACTGAAGTGGTCAAATACTGTAGCTCAGTGTAGCTCTTTTCTTGACATGCAAATGAACTAAGCCACCAGGCCACTTGTTCCACCCCACCAGGCTTGGTTTCTTCTTGGTCCCAGGTTTCACTCGGTACTTAGAAATGGGTGGAGGTCGGGTGAAGAGTCACTGCCTAATCGATGAAAAGCCGGTGATTTTTTAAAAACTAAATTGAAGCTGACAGATATTTTGAGAGGCCGACCTAATTCAGATATTCAGGTCTAATTCAAATATTCGGCTTCGAAGACTTTAATTTGTGAATTGCAAGTGCATTCGGTTTTCATTGCGAGGACATCCATGATCCAGGAGTAATGCATGAAGTTGATAAGGAGTCAGTCCAAGTAATCGGCTCTTGATAGGGGCCTAAATGAAAATTCATTAATATCTTTAGAAAATCTACGTAATAACTGTTTAAAGCGGTCCTTCTTAGTTGTTTCACTTGAATTTAAATTAACTACATTATTCTATTCAAAACGTTCCAAATAACAGGTCCTCTTTATTGAACTGCTGCCCCTATGATAGCGAAGAAAAGTGATCTGACGATTTTATATATCCTCACAATTTTAGCACTCATCTAAAGTCTTTACTTTCCATTTTCTTTTCCTGAACTTTGATACAATCCTTTAGAATTTAACTTCAAAGAAATTTGCCACCATCTGACGGCGAATTGAACGAGCTGAAATAAGCGCGATTAAGTTTGAGGCAGCGCGACTTCACTTTTTAAGCGACATTTTTGTAGCCCTCACCGTCGTCGCTGCTTAAGCTCCCTAAAAAATGTATCAACTATACCGACCCCTCGAGATTCAATCAACTTTATCGATCCCGGTGCGACTCGAATTCCACAAATTTATAAATTTCATTTGGCGATCAATCAAGGTTACATACCCAACAACCAGAATAATCTTATTTATCAGTTCCTGTGGATCTCCAAAGCCCCATGGTCCTCGCGTAAAGCTCCTTCTTCTCCGCACTCCCCGGGGGGGTGTACTCCCATACATTACCTATACAGGTATGTGCCGCCCAAAGGGGTCGTGATTTTGAAGCTCCTGATTTAGAACGGGGTATCCATTTCAGAGGCGTTTTCTAGAACGGGGTATAATATTTCGAACGCACGAAAGCTCCACTTTTGCAAGCAGCCATTTGAAAGTATTCAAGGACAGATTGCTTTTAAAAATACGGTTCAATGCGTTAACAAGCAGACCGTTGTACTCTTTGTTGCACCCTAGAACGGAGTATAGAAAATTGGCCCATCTCTAGAACGGGGTATCAGTTTTAGGGCGAATTCTAGAACGGGGTATAAAAAATTGGCCCATTTTTAAAACGGGATATCAATTTTAGGGGAAATTTTTTCTAGAACGGGGTGCCAATTTGGAGTCCCGGGCGGCACATACCCACCCAAAAAATACCCAAGTGCCCCCCGCGGGTCCGCACCCCCCTCCCCCCTCCCTCCTTCCCCTAGCAATGAGTGTCATGATTTTCTGGGAATTTAGAATCCAGGGAAAAACCGCGAAAGTAGTTTCGCTTTCAACTTCGGGTACCAAGAACTCACAGGATTGGTTGGTAAAAAAACTAGGACAACAAACAGCCCAAACAACAAAAGAGCTGTGACATATAGGTGTCCAATGAAATTAAAAGTTTTAAAGGGCTGCTACATGTATAAAACTGCCATTTCCCGTTGCTCGGAATCAGGAGGAAAGTAAACTTTGCCTTTTTTCCCATATTTTAGCTCTGCAAGGTAAGTTTTGAAAGTTTCAAAATCAAACACTACTCATTCACCGATGAGGCATGCTTTTTACTTAATGTCTATTTTAAGGTTAGTAAAACAAAAGGGGTAACATTCAGCAAATCCTTTACAAATAAGAAAAGTATTAGCGACCAACCAACTCGGGTTGTAGATGTTGTTGATGGTTATTTAAAGTGCGGTGGGCATAAAGAAAGCAGAAGAAGACTGGGTTTAATAGGGCTATCTGTTTTAATTCTATTTACTTTGATTAAGTTTGCTTTAAATAACTTGACAAATCTTTCAGTTGGGTACGTCTACCCATAGCCATTAACATTTTTCAGTAGATGTTCATATGCATTTACTTTGTATAACATCACCAAGTCTACCTCGAATTTGTGGCCCTTGAATAGATGCCCTTGATTTTCGTAATCGAAAATGAACACGTAGTCGGTCAAAAGAGGAACAAAACTGGCACACCATTGAACGTTTTTGCAAATTTTGTCCCACTAGTAATAATTGAGAGTCGTTCAGGTGGAATGACGGAAATTTAATACGGAGGAGAATTCTTGTTTCGTGTGGAAAGCCACGTCCGGTTTGCGAAGACTGAGTTTGAAAGCAAGTTTTAAAACTCGTCAACACGTAACGTTTCCCAGAATATTTGAAATCAAGCGAATTCCTGCGTGTCACTGCATGGAACTCTACGGTAAAATAAATAGCATTGCGTTTATTCCATTGCAGATTGAGTTTGTTATGTAATATCGCAGCTGTTATAAAATTTTGGCAAAATGCGGAAAAGTTACCTTGTTTACTCGAGAATTAAGTTTGGATCCGGGAACGGTCTTGTCCCGGCCAAGTTCTGGGAAAGGGCTAAGCAATTCATTGTCATGGTAGGCAACTGGCGGACACCGTCGCACGGCATTAGGGAGCTTATACAACGACGACGGCGACGGCAACGAGCACGGCAAAAAACCAATAGGTTTAGATTAGAAAAACAACAACTTTGTACGTGCATCAAGCTTTTTTGTGCATTTCTTTGCCGTCGTTGCACGACTACAGCTTGAAAGCGGCCTGATTTCACGTTTTGTCGAGGCCACGGAACACAAGACAACAACTTTGATTTTCTTTTCCTGAACCTCAATACAATCCTTTAGAATTCAGCTCCAAAGAAATTTGCCGTCATTTGACGAATTGAACCGAGTTGGAATAAGCGCGATTAAGTTTGAGGCAGCGCGACTTCATTTTTTAAGTGACGTTTTTGTATATAGCCCGGTCGCCGTCGTCGTTACTTAAACTCTCTAATGTATAAACTATAACGACCCCTCGAGATTCAACCGATTTTATCGATCCCCGTGCGACTCGAATTCCACAAATTTATAAACTTCACTTGACAATCCATCAAGGTTACATACCCAACAACCAGAAGAACAATCTTTATTTATCAATTCCCGTGTCTCCAGAGCATCGTGGAAAAACAGCCCTAAAAACAAAACAGCCGTGACATATAGGTGTCCAATGAAATATGAAGTTTTGAAGGGCTGCTACATGTATAAAAGTGCGATTTTCCGTTGCTCAGAATCAGGAGGAAAGTAAAATTCGCCTTTTTTCCCCATATTTTAGCTTTGCAAGGTAAGTTCTGAAAGTTTCAAAATCAAACACTACTCACTCACCGATGAGGCATGCTTTAAGTTAATGTCTTTTTTGAAGTTAGTAAAAAAAAGAGGTAACATTCAGCAAATCCTTTGAAAATACGAAAAGTATTAACGACCAACCAACTCGGGGCGTAGATGTTGTTGATGGTTTCCACGAATGCAAATTTGAAGTGCTGTGGGCATAAATTAAGAAAACAGAAGAGAACTGGCTTTAACGGGGCCATTTGTTTACTCCGTATAACTTCACCGAGTTTACCTCGAATTTGTGGTCGTTGAATAGATGCCCTTGATTTTTGTAATTGCAAATGAACGTGTAGTTAGTCGAAAAAACTGGCACACCATTGAACGTTTTGGCAAATTTTGTCCCCCTAAAGAATAATTGACCGTCGTTCAGGTGGAATGACGGAAATTTAATACGGAGGAGAAATCCAGTATTTCGTGTGGAAAGCAACGTTCAGTTTGCGAAGGCTGAGAGATTGAAAACAAGCTTTAAAACTCGTCAATAACGTAACCTTTCCCAGAATATTTGAAATTAAGTGAATTCATGCGTGGTACTCTACGATAAAATAAATAACATTCCATATTCAGTTTGATATATTCATGTAGTTGATAGAATATCGCAGCTATTATGAGGTTTCGTGCAAAATGCGGAAAAGTTTGGTTGTTTACCATTTAACACAAATTTCCGGAAATTCCTGTTGGGATGTACATGGTAAACTTTTTTTTGGTTCGTCCCACTGGAAAATTCTCGGTACAAAATTCTGAAAAGGTAGTCCTATTTTCCCGGTTGGGATGTTCCGAATGGAAATCCGTTTTACCATTTACAAGTTTCTTGAGTTTCGTCGAGTTTCGTACTAGTTTCATGTCGTAACTAGAATCCAGTCTGGCGCGGCGCCACAATGCGGAAATTTTAGGCAAACAGTAAACAACACGTACCGTTCTTACCGAACGAAAATCCCAACCAAAATTTCTAGAATTTTTTTTTAGAAATGGTAAACAACCCTTGTCTACTCGAGAATTTAGTTTTGATCCGGAAATGGCCTTGTGGCCAAGCTAAGCAATTCATTGTCAATTCAATCCTGTTTCGTGTCGAAAGCCACGTTCAGTTTGCGAAGGCTTCAAAACAAGTTTTCAAACTCGTCAATCAAAACGTGACGTTCCCAGAATATTTGAAATTAGGTAAATTCCTGCGTGTCACTGCGTGGTACTCTACGGTAAAATAAATAGCATTCCGTTTATTCCAGTGCATATTCAGTTTGTTACATTCATGCACTTGATATAGAACTGATCGAAGCTATCATGAATTTTCGTGCAAAATGAGGAAAAGGTACCTTGTTTACCCGAGAAATCAATTTTTTAAGAATTTGGAAATGGCCTTGCCCCGGCCAAGCTTAGCAATTCATTGTCGCGGTAGGCAACTGGCGGACATCGTCGTGCGGGAATGGATAAACAATACAGACCCCTCAAGATTCAGTCGATTTTATCGATCCCCCATGCGACCCGAATTCCATAAATTTATAAACTTCGCTTGGCGATCAATCAAGGTTACACACCCAACAACCAGAACAATCTTATTTCACAATTCCTGTGCCATTCTCCAGAGCATCCTGGCCCTCATTCAAAGCTCCTTCTTCTTCCCCCTCCCCCTCGCTATGAGAGGCATGATTTTCTGGGAATTTGAAATCCAGGGAAAAACGGAAGTAGTTTCGCTTTCAATTTCGGGTTCCAAGAACTCACAGGGTAAAACAACTAAGACAACAAACTAAACAGCCCTAAAAACAAAAGAGCTGAGACGTATACGTGTCCAATGAAATTAGAGGTTTTAAAGGATTGTTACATGTACATAAGTGCCATTTTCCGTTGCTCGGAATCAGTAGGAAAGCAAATTTTGCCTTTTTCGATATTTTAGCTTTGTAAGATAAGTTCTGAAATTTTCAACCGAATTAAACACTACTGATTCACCACTGATGAGGCATGCTTTAAGTTGATGTCTTTTTCTTGAGGTTAGTATTAAAAACAAAAGGGGTAACATTCAGCGAATCCTTTGAAATTAAAGAAAAGTATTAGCCACCAACAAACACGGGTCGAAGATGTTGTTGATGGTTTCCACGAATGCGAATTTGAAGAAGTGCTGTGGGAATAAAGAAGGCAGAAGAGGACTGGCTTAAACATGGCTATCTGTTAAATCCTAGTTAAATCCAGACCCTGAAATAATAACGGGGGGGGGGGGCTCTGGTCTCCAAAACATTTTTCTTCGGCCCTTCGGGCCTCAGTTTGGTCTGAAAATAAGGGGGGCCCCGGGCCCCTCCTCTGGTTCCGCCACTGCACTAGACTAGCACTTTTCTACGGAAAATGTAGTGCTTTGGGTTATGCAAATGTAGAAGACATTTGCTTTTAATAGGGCTATCTGTTTGATTACATTTACTTAAGATAGTGAACATAATCATGAGCGACTTGATTAGGGACTTGTCAGAAATTGGCAGGGGGGGAGGGGGGTGGGAATTTGAAATTTGGGTTCGGAAATGAGGTGACCTATCCCTGCAATGGGAGTGAAATATGCTAACCCTCTCCCTGAGCTTGGCCTAAAATATCATGACCCTCCCCTTCTTGTATAAATTATCAGATCTAGTTTTTGCAATACACTAGGGTGAGTCAGTATTATGAAAACTCAAAGTATATTTCTAATCTGTTCTTTGTAATGCTATATACATACATTTTAGATGACAGCATTAAGAGTCCGACTCTGATTATGACAGCTGATCTCTTGACTCTCCTATTTCTCTCAGTTTTTTTTTACCATATAAAGAACTTTCTTTTTCGTCTGTGCAATGGGTGAACCTCTACATGATCATGGGCATATATTTGCATGACGCTCCCCCTTTCAACGGCCCATTTTTCATGACCCCTCCCTTTTCTGAGTCTCAAAAAGTTGTGACCCTCCCTCTGTTTCCACCACTCCTCCCCCCTGCTAATTTCTGACAAGTCCCTTAGTTTCTAGTTAACTGACCTGAGTAATTCTTGGGAACCCAGCTTTTCGAAGCGTATTATTTCAGGCTGGGTACATTGAGTAACCAGCCTTACTTCTACCCGCAGTCATGAAATGATTGTAATTCTTTTTTTGAAGCAACATTATAGAACGAAGTCAGTTTTTAATCGATTTTATGCTATAGGATGTAGTTTAGAAGTACTTAAGACGATCGCAACGTACACCAATTTTACGCCAATTCACTGAAGAAAATTTCAAAACAGTTCATCCATGAAGTAATTAATCTGCAATGAAAACATGATTGTGCAAAATATAACTGCGTATAATTCTTTATTCTGTATGATAGACCCGACGATTTTGTATTTACAGGCACCTCAAAAATGGCCTACAATGACCACGTCTTAAGGTACAACAGTTATGGAAGGAAGTATGAAGTTCCTAGGAGACGTGTATTCTCCATTTACGATCTTGAAAGCGGAGATCATATCGCCTTTCACCAGCTCAGCGGTTCTTATTGGCATCACGCTATAGTTGAATATGTGTTTCCAGAATCAGGTGAAATCCAGACAATCGAGTATACCAATTCTGTTGGAGGATTTTTGAGGGATAACAGCAGCTTTCCAAAGACACCAAGGAAAGCTCAGGTGGTAAGAATACCCTACCGATTCCGTGAAATCACCGCCGTGTACAAGATGCTACACGAATACTTCAATCGTCATGCTACTCTCTTGAGAGCACAGGAAAGCGTTGGGGAGTCAGCCTACCACCTTTTCTTCAATAACTGTGAACACTTTGCCATGTGGTGTGCCACGGGCATATCATCGTCCGACCAAGTTAACAAAGCTGCTGAGATGCTGGGTGAAGAAGTCGGAAAAAAGCTTGTGAGCCCCGCTGCTGAAAAAGTGGCACAACTTGCAACCCAAAGTACATCACACTCTGGACGAGTGATCATAAGAACAGGGCTTGGGCGACAGCTTGTAAGCACGGGAACTGGTTCGGCAGCAAAGCTTGCAGTCCGAAGTGCCCCACACGCCGGACGAGTGATCATGGGGACAGGCGGGCGACAGCTTGTGCGCATGGGAGCTGGTTCGACCGCCCAGCTTGCAGCCCGAAGTGCGCCACAAGCGGGACGCGTGATCTTGGGAACAGGGGGGAGCCAATCAGTGGCCCAATCAGCGGCTTCAGATTTAGGAAGTGGAGTTGGAGGAATAGTAGCTGGAGGAGCAGTTGCCGCGGTTATTGAGGGTGTGTCAATAGTACATGATATTGCAAATGTAGAAGGAGATCTGAACTCAGGAAGAATCGACTTTGCAACATACAACCGATTTGTTGGAAGAAGACTTGCGACTGGCACTGGCGGTGTAGCAGGGTCTACTTTTGGAATGGTCGCCGGGCAAATGCTAATTCCCATCCCATTTTTGGGAGCTGCAATAGGAGGTGTGGCTGGTGCACTTTTTGGAAGATTTGCGGGAAATGTGGCCGGAACTGCACTTTTTGACTGAGACTAGCGATTATATACCGTTGTTGTTTACGGTTTTGTTTCCTCACGACTGACTGGCTTTTTCCAATCTTGGGTGCCAAAGACTTGATTGAGACATGAAATCGCGCATGAAGAGTCTCTTACATCCAAGTTAGCCTTTTCCTTACAAGACAATTATTGTCTTGTCTTTGAAATGTTATTGAATAACATTTCAAAAATACTTCTGCGTGTTTTTGAGTTTCCCAGTAATATATATTCGCTTTATACGCTTTAGAGGAAAGGACTGACAAGACAGCTAAATTGTGCGGTCATTAACGAATATTTCAATGACTCCCTAAAAATTGTTGTCAATTACAGTGGCTTTTTGTAACTTATCATATTGAACCCTAACAGTGTTTCATCTCTGATTTCGGTTGATAACACTACTATTTAGATAGCCTGGTCCAGGAGGTCAGATAAAGGGGACGGCGAAGCGCGGTGAGCAGAAAAAAAAACAACAACTACAACAACAAACAAAGACAAAAATAACCAGGGGGGTTGGCTAAGGAGAAAGACGACTCTCTTCTCCTTAATTCCTCTCATCCTCCTCCCCTCCCCCCCACCCCACCCCGCTTTCCATTTCGCGCCACACTCCACTTTATGCTTTTGGTTTGGTTAAAACTATGTTTGAATCATCTAACATGGCAACATGGCTTAAAATTTCTTAATCGTTAATGAAAACCGGTTCGTGTTAGATTTCTAAAATGAATTCTAAAGCTGGTTTATGTGCTTGATATCGGATTTTAGTTTTAAAATCAATTATTAATGAAGGATTCGTGCATTAACCATTTTTCTTATTATTGTATCTTGGGTTTTAAAATTCAAGGGGTTGTGCGGTTTAGATCAGATTTTGGAAACATGGAAAACGAGGGATTCTGGATTTTCCAATGTAACCGTTTTAGTTAAGGAAAGGAGGACTTTTAGAAGCTTATCAGCCTGGAAGTAAGTTTACAACTTAGAAAACTGATTGTTTCGCTGGAAAAGTCTTTTCAACCGTGAGATCGGAAAATATGTACTAATTTACTTGACCAACCTCGTTCAGAGCTCACCTCCGCAAACACTTTTGCACTCATAACGAGCATCATCAGTTTGCAGTCGTGGATGATTCCAGTTTTCAAATTTTGTAGCTTTTCTAGCTTCTTAACTAAACTTGGTTTACTTTTTTTCGGTTTTCCGAAATATAATGACTTGAAAACCGTCCCGTTATTGGGATATGAATGCAGTCTATGTAAAAGGTAGTTAACTTAATTGTTCAGCATAAATGCTCTGTAAGGTATGGGTCGTAGATTTATCTTTATTTGCTTTTGTAACCTGAAGGTTACTTCTCGCAGTTGTTGCTGAAACCAAAGAATAAACCGTGTTCACAACCAACGCTCGCCAACTCTTTAGCGTATAGAAGTTCAACTCCCAACTGTTGAAATTCTTGCCAAACAGACGGAACCATCGAATGTTTCCATTCTGGGAAAAAAGTGCCAGTATGTCGCACCCTCGTCGCAAACACGTCCTCGGCCCAATGCGCTCGCTTCATCGATTCACCGCAGGTTCCAGCGACCACGGTCCTCGATATCAATTTGCCACGGTAAAAACGAGATGGAAACTGGACCCAGTCAACTTTCGCAAAGACGTCTGGGGCTGTTATTAGGGACAGGGGAAAAAAACATTGGCCAATAGCTGACCGGCGCGTCCCCAGTAACGATCCAAGAAGCAATTGCGGGACGCATTTTGGCTCTAGTTACCTTATCGTTTCTAAAGTGGCGAATTCCCGCTCCCCGCTAAATCCCGCGGCATTTGCTGAAAGCACGTCGTTTTTCGCATCCGCAATAGTTGGTGGGCCAACACTGCGTCCTCGTCGTTGCGTTCTCATGCGTCTATGACACACACTGATATCAATGAATCGTTCAGCAAACCTTCTATTATACTCAAGTTTCTAATCGCAAAGCGACGACATCATGCTTTCGCGGAGGGGATAGTGATCAGAAAGGTAGAGGGAGCCACCCCAGTTTTTTGACGGCAACCCCAATCGAAAGGAAGAGAGCCGGGAAAAAGAAACGCCGAGAAAGGGAGACATAAGGCGACAGGCACATCCCGTCCAAGGAAAAGCGGGAAGTGGTTCGATGGTACATGAATACAACAGTTAATCAAGTTGCTTCTCAAAGACGAAGAACTTTCACGCGCGTTAAATCTTTCTCCCTCAGCTAAAATACATAAAATTTTCAAGTCATCGTTTCACAATAGACATGTTATAAACATGAACGTGGTAAACATATATCTATACTAAATTTTAAAAGTAAAATAAATACTCACTTATACTCCCAATGCTGTCGTCTCGTGACAACCATCACATTATTTCCTTCCGGTGACGTCACTATCCTTGCGTCTTTTTGCATTCGCCACCTTCTAATGTGATCAGATGAATGACGTCAGCAGTGTCCCGCCTTCTGATGGTCCATGTCCAAAGTTTTAAAATCCTGCTGGTTGGTCGTATCCAAAACGAGGTTGCTGGGTCCAAACTACCGTGTAGGACTACTTATTTGAGAGAATAACGCCACGGGAACATGTCAATGAAGGTTTTACCCAAACATCAAGCGCTCGTGCCGTGACAACCTTGTTCCCAGTCCCTAGCGTAGGGATGGAGGTTGGGAGCGGGGAGGGTGTACTCCGCTAAAATAGTGACTGCGAGATGTTAAGCCCTTTTGGCGGTAATGTATATATATATATATTGTGGCGAGGGAATGGAGGAATTTTGATCGAATCTCCCGCATAACCTTGGATCAACCATTCAATAAAGGCGAAAAAAAATTGCTTTTCTTCCAAAATGCGTACGTTTTTACAAAATGCCCCAACCCTTGTTGCAAAGTGTGACGTTATAGCAAAATGCCTCAAATACTCACTCTCACTGAACCCACAGAATGGATAATATTGTTACTGGGTCATTTTTCAATTTTATTTTCCTCAACAAAGCCAGGGTTCAAGTAGCTTAGCGGTACGCAACTACATAATGTATCATAAATTGACCAAATCCAGGAGCTCCTGATGGGCTCCTGATTGGCTCCTGCCAAATCATAAGAAAAATACTCTAAGAGCAACCTGGAAGAGTCAACATGCCAAAATCATGTCGTTTGGCTCTTAATACATGATACATTTAACATTTAGAGTCTTCGTTTTTATTATTTTCTAAATTGATAACGGAAATGTCAACGACTTCTTTGGACTTAAAAGCTGAAGAAACTGTTGATGTAGAAAATATCCTCTTTTCTCTCATTGAAGAATGCTTCGCGCGTTTGAGAAGTTCCTTCTTGTACTTTGCCTTCATAACACTTAGAGTGTTTGTCGAATGCTGGCAGAAATCTTTCACTGTCAACCTCATTTCTTTAATCATCTTTTCTTTGTGAACTGATAAACCTGTATGAAGTATCAGAGGCATTTCTCATTATAAAGTACTACAAAGAGGGTCACGAGTTTATCATTAACCGCTGCAGTCGATTGCAGATCGCAAGAAGTGATGATGGTAATGATACACACCTGATCCCTGGAAAATAAAGAGATACGTTATAGAGTGTTTTCACATGACGTCACGGCGACCATATTGGTGTCCCAAAACAATGAAACGGCGGCCATGTTGGTGTCCCAAACCAGTCCTATGGGAGTTGAGTTCTTTTCTTATGTAAACGCTTTCTTTTGTTCCAATAAATTTGCATAGATGCTGACCACGTGAGTGAAAACACTCTATACAGTCGAATCCCGTTAATACGGACACTGAGGGGGCCATAGAAAGCGTCCGTATTAATGCGGTGTCCGTTAAGCAGGTTGAATTAAGGGAAAATGTAAGGGTTTCTCTCCCCAGGAACAAAGCAAACTGTCTGTAATAATGAGGAGTAAATGCAAGATGTAAATGTAAATATCATATTATCCACTCCCCTTAAGTGTTTTAGGGATAATTTACAACACTGGTTGGGGGACTTTGCCAAACTGCTTAAGGTGCAGTTTACAAGTAATGAAGGATTGAGTAATGATTCCCCCATACATGAGTGTGAAAGTGAGATAGACCACCACACCGGGCACTACGTGCCGTATTAAGCGGATGCCCATAAAGCAGGGTGTGACTGTTTGGTGAAGAATCTAAGGTGTCGCAAATTACTTATTAACAGGGTTTGACTGTCGTTAATGATTAAGTCTTAATAAGGGTCCGTTTTGTTTGACGAAATCCAAATCTGGATTCTTAAATCCAAAAACGGATTTTGCCTTTTTGCTTCTAAATGAACAGTTTTCTAAAGGCCGAAAAGGACTTTAGATCCAATAAAATCCACAACCGAGTGGATTCCTAATAAGTGATCGTTTAAGGCAGAGAGGATCAAGACAAGACAATGGAAAGACTCACCTCAATAGGCTTAACCAATTCTTTCACCCGCGAGAAAATCTCCGCTCGATGAGAGCGCATGTAACCATAGAAACAATTACGTAGACGCATGGAGTCTCCGCCAATGACTACACCGTACGCTTTTTTATGGTCAATAATCTGCGCAATTCTAAATGAAGGATTGGCGAAGAGTTCTCTGTGGGTTGCGCCAGCGTATGTGTCTATCAGCACGCCGACTACTTCTCTGTTGGAAAGAGCATCGGCTAGTTCCTTGATTGTGTTATAATGTTTGTCTAAAGATATACATAAAAAACATATGTTACGTATGTGATGCAAATAACTTGTGCGCATACAGTTCATCGGCCAAACACCACTACACCATATCCACAAGTTCAGCTTTCATTGGAATCTAGTCATACACAAGCAACCAGTGACTGTAAGGAATCCAATCTCATATAAGTAGTATCTTCCTCAAGTTTCCACCAGATATCTGGAATGTATGGGAAAGGCATCAGGGATGCAGTTGTGGAACCTGGATTCCCTGGTGTTGGGTGGCACATGCATTGAGAAGTTTGAGTTCTGTCTGGATTCCTCTTAGATGATCTCGTTATCTTGTAGTAACAAATTTTCTTTATCACCTGTGTAAACCCATTCGCCCCTGAACCGCCCGTAACCGCCCGTGCGCATCCAGGTCCTTTCTACCCTTTGTGACGTCATCAGTTTTAACGGTCAAGGACAACTTTCTTCACGAACTTGTGCAGAGTGAAGAGATCTTTCAAACCATACCAGAATGAGCACAATTCAGTCAAGGACACCGGAGAAACAAGCAAAAAACCACGTGACATTGACCTGAAATCTCCATGAAAATCTTGTTCCATTACCCACCTACCTTTCCTTTTTTTTTTACCTTTCCTAAGATCCTAAAAGCTTTCCTAAAAACTCTTCCCACCAAAATGAAGCCTACTAAATGCCCAGCAAGAGAAAAAAAAAAAATGAGGCAAGAAAAGTGAAAAAAGAAGGGAGGAGAGAAAGCGAAAAGTAAAAGTCAAGACTGCTGTGTCACTTTTAAACCCAAAAACTATCTCGAAATTTTGCTTTCTGCGCATACCCGAACTTCGCAAGCTGATATTTTGCATCTGGATCAGAAGGCAGCCAAGTGTATGACCTGTAAACCGGTTTGTGGTAAGTTTTAACTCTTTATAGCATGAAAGTGATCAGAAAACCACTCGACTAGCTTCAAAACGCGTTTTTCGGCAAAATCTCCAGGAGCGAATGGGTTAAGAGAAGTGCAGACCGTGTGGTTATTTACTTGGTGGCCAGTTCAGTGGGTTTCTTTGAGATGATACGGATGAGGATAAGTGATCAGAGATTGCTTGGATCATAGCAGATCAAATGAACTGATGACTCCACTCTGGACAAAAATTCATCGGCTCATTTGATCTACCAGGGTGCTGTTTAGTCTGGCCCTTCTCTCTTAGAGGAATCCGTCATAAATGAACCTACCAGGAGCACAATCTCCCGCCATCATAGCTCTTAAGGTTGGAAGGGCACACAAGCCTCCCCGCCACGTCAAGGCACATCACCAGGGGAGGGAAAATCTATTAACCCTTTTTAAATTATTGCTTTACAGCCTTCCATTCTGCCTTTTGATCGAGTATTAATTTTATTGTCTGAGACTGTTTTTAAGCTGAAGAATTTCAATGTACACTATCCCATCATTATCTGATAAACACGTTAATGTCCCATAGCCTAGCAAAAATACTCCAGGGGTTTAGAGTCTTCTCAAAATTTATGTAAACAGGCTTTGTCTCCCATAGTTTTCATCAAAGAATTCTGTAATAATTTATGGAAATTTGGGACAATTTACCATCTTAGTCTCAATCATCAGGTAACTCCAATAATCAACAGTGAGGTGACAGAATAATGCCAAACACATAAGGCAGTTCATGAGAATTATCTCATTCCAGAAAATATCCATTATCTCCCCCACAGATGAGAGCAAAGTTAAAGGGAAAAAAAATTTCTAAAGGGTATGGGGTGTCCACGTGAAATAAAATTTTTCTTGCCAAAATCAAACATAAACTTATGAATATTGTTGTGGTGGCGTACAAAATAAACACATTGAGGTCATAATGATTAATTCAAGATGTTTTTCTTTCACAGGTTATTCAGCTGTCAACCATTGACGGTCCACAACTATCATAAATTGACCAAATCCTAACAAAAACACTCTGAGAATAATGTAGACGGGTCGACATGTCAACGTCATTTCATTTGGCTCTAAAAAACCTGCAACACCAAGGCTGTGCTCTAAGGAAAATTGAAGGGAGCCCAGGGCTCTGAAACTGTAAAATCTAGGGTGCCCAGTATAAAATTTGTCGGAAAAATCTGAGATTTTCTAGTCGCCCGAGGCCAAACGTTAGGCGTCAGGGGCCACCGGGCTCTGCTAGAGCACAGCCCTGAACACTTCTAATAATACTTAGACACTTCTTTGGACTTGAAGATCGAAGAAACCTCAGATCTAGAAAATATCCTCTTTTCTCTCATTCAAGTGAAGAATGCTTCGCGCATTTGAGAAGTTCCTTCTTGTACGGTACCTTCATAACACTTTGAGTGTTTGTCGAATGCTCATCGATTATGTCATTGATGAGTAATTCATGCGTTCGAGTATGCACATGTCATTGGCTTGTGCCCCGAGGGTAGACCCAAGGGCCAACAGGGGAATATGCCAGGGAAAACAAAGGGATAGATTGGATTCTCTGTCCCTGGGGAGGGGAAAATTATTTTATGTTTGAAGGGAAGAGGGTGGGGAAATTGCAAATTTTGTAAAATCGTGGACGGTAATGAAGAGGATATCATGGGGATTTATTGCAAAAAGGGTTATATAAAATGAGAAGCATTACGTCCTTTAAGAACTAACTCAGTTAGAGAAAACTTTAAACAAAGCAAACCAGACCTTGAACGAGGCTACCCTTTAATGCTCGTTCAAGAAATACTGACTGCAGTTAACTTCACCAACAGAAACGAGGCTTTCGCAACAAAACAAACAAAAGAGATTTTACCATTTGTTACTACCTACAATCTTGGAAAAAACTACTTGAGAAAATGTTTTCATTAGTGCACACTACCTAACGCAACAAAACTATTTCCAAATCAATGGCTTTGCGTAAAAAAAACCCCTCCCCCAGTTCAAAGTTGCTTCCCACAAATACTTATGGATCCGGCTTTCTTTTGAAGACCCAACAACACTACTTCCAGGGGGAGGGGGCGAGGGAAGAATCGGTCGGCTACGAAGTTTAGAAAAAATGCCCCCCACCCCCCCTAAGTATGCACTTTTCTCAACAGTTTTGTCCAAGACTGTACCTACAATACCAACAATCTGGCCACAAATCTCAAAACGATTCTCATGAAACACTGGCAAATCATTCAACAGCAACCTAAGTTTAAACATCTCTTTAACCAACCACCGATTGTCTCCTACAGGAAGGACTTGTCTAGAGGACATTCTAATTAGCGGGAAAATTCCTTCAATCTCGAAGGAATCACAAAATCAACGAAGCCGTTAAAAGCAAACTAGAACTTAGCAATTTGCACATAATCACCTTAACTGACTCCTAGAAACAGCAATCATGCATCCACTCATTTATTACAAAACAAATGGGTCAATATATTTTCAGATCTCTTAAACCTATCACTGATCATTCTTATTACAAACGTAGAAGCTGAGGACTCGTAATTCATACGTACATGAAATACCACGAATAACTGTAATTTTTGAGCATCACAAGGTACAGTAGATTATTAAATAATCTACTGTACCTTGTGCCTTAAATTTTAAGGCCATCTTAAGTGGTCTACAGAAAAACAAGCAGTCTCTCCAAACCTCGGTGAATCTGTCTTCAGGTGTTCTTTCATTGAAGTGATTTTTGTTGAATGCAGATTTTATATTGCTTCTCCAAGCCTAACATGAATGAGTAAAATTTTATCCCCAAATATCATAAAAACGCCATCTCTGTCAAGTGATGTTTTACGTTGAGAGGCACTTGACCCAGGGGACTTTGTCTTATTAAATTCCCCCACCCCTGGGGGAATTCCTCAACTTTGCTCCACCCATTTTACAATCCCCCTGGTTGGCCCGTGGGACTACCCCGGGGCAAGCCGATGACATGTGCATTACTCGTTGATTATCTAATGATTAGCCATCGATTAGTCATTCACTACCTAAAGGACGTCAACATGTACGTTACTGTAAAAAAGCTCTTTTACCCAAGTCAATATTAATTGTTTCGTCACTTTGAAGTCTGTTACACTTTGTTTTCCATAACTGTCAAGTAAATCGATAAACTCAATGGCTAATTACAAAATCCCGCCAAAATCGACTGCTGTTGAACGTGAGTGAACTGACATTGTATGTTTCAGGCTAACAATATATTTTTTAGCAACTACTATAATTTGCAGTCTGTCTACTTTGAATCAATTTGAGAAACCATCTCTTACAACAGCTAGTTAACAACACTCAAGCTTTATACAACAGGCCACCCTAAAAACTGAGGGATTTAAGTTAAAATTCCATTTCAATGACCATACCATTCATGCAGCTAGCTCCTTTTTATCTCTTGTAAACGAACTCTCTCGTTGGATGTGGCTCGAGGTTTCTTGTTCAGTTACTGAAGGTTCCACACTGTCACAGTGCGGTTCAAATTCCACCCATTCGTTACCTAAACCTATTTAACACTCGCTTTCAGATGCAGTGGAGGAATTATCTGACGAATGAAACATTTTTCCACGCTTCGAATAGCTTCTTTCAATCTCCCGCGAACAGACAACGAGGTCATCCTTGAAGTATGGCACATCACGTGATCAGAGTAAGTCCGCTTTACTGAAACCCCGCGGGCTTCCAAAGGCGAGGTTCATTTAGTCCCGGGGGAGGCAGGGGTGGGTGGGGGTACTCCTTTATATAAGCGATACAGTTATGTGGCGCCCATAGGACATGGGTTTTTGTAGACTGTTCACAGTCCCCTATTTTTCCGTGTGATCGTCGAGATCGAGCGCGTCTTACCGTTAATGGCGGCCATCTTGATTTTCAGTCGTACCGAGTCTAACCTGGGGAAGAGTATCAAATCTACTTCGGGGGCGGGGGACGCCATCCTCGGAGATCCAGGGGCAGTTAGTCGGGTCGATAAAATGTTCGTGGTGAAAGTTTACTGTAAGATCGAGTCTCGATCTTACAGTAAACTTTCACCACGAACATTTTATCGACCCGACTAACTGCCCCTGGGTCTCCGAGGATGGGGGGACGCCCGCCCCCTCGGTACATCTAAAAATCAAGATGGCCGCCATTAACGGTAAGACGCGCTCGATCTCGACGATCACACGGAAAAATAGGGGACTGTGAACAGTCTAGGGTTTTTGCGCCTGTTTGATATTAAAACGGGTATATACTTTGCTCATTTTGGTCTGGAATCGGGCATGGTTTTCGATAGCCTGTGAACAGGCCTTTGGTCGAGCGGGGCTAGGTTTTCGAGGGAACTACGGGAGTGTATGAACGTATTGATCGTTTCAGTTCCAAATGAATAAGAACGAAATAGAAATATGCGAATTCGAAATGTATTTGAAGCATTTTTTGTTTGCGCTATGATCTTACAATTGATGACATATATTTCTGCCTAAAGTCCAGGTCTGAAAACAGGTCTGGATTTAAGAGATCTGGCCTTAAAACGGGTGTGGAAAATGACATGTTTTGGTCTGAAATAGGGTCAGGACTTGAGAACCGAGCAATTCACCCCCACCAAGAAATTCCAGGAGTACTCCCCGGGCATTTAGTATTAAAGAAATGTCTAGTCCAGATACACATGTATCGATATAGTCATTTTGAAACCATTTAATATTTCTCTGACGAAGACACAGCAGGGAAAAAGAAAAAACGTTGGGGAATCCTGCACAATATGCTTCCAATAACTCGGCCCAGTACTGACCAATTTTGGAGCGGATGCGCGTGGGACTGGGTCAGTGTTGCACCGTGGGAATGTTTTGCGAGAGAAAGTTTGATCCAATCTCCTGCGCAACTTGAAACGGCCATTAAGAAAAAAGAAAAACAACAACAAAAACAAAGATTGCGTATCTTCCATTTATTACAAAATGCCGTGGAATTCTCACGCGGAAACCTCTAATCGTACTTTTCTTAAAAAAGGCCAGCGTCTAAGAAACTTTGCGTCCACAAAAACACCCTGAGGACAACGTAGAGGGGTGCACATGCAAACATCATTTCGTTTGGCTCTAGGAAACCTCCAACGTTTTCTATAACACGTAGGGTCTTCGTCTTTGTTATTTTCCAAATTTATAACAGAAATATCAACGACTTCTTTGGACTTGAAAATCGAAGAAACCGTGAATGTAGAAAATATTCTCTTTTCTCCTACTGACACTGTACTGAAGAATGCTTCGAGCGTTTGAGAAGTTCCTTCTTGTACTTTGCCTTCATAACACTTAAAGTGTTTGTCGAATGCTGGCAGAAATCTTGCACTGTCAACCTCATTTCTTTAATCAGCGTTATTTTCCCGAAAATTTTAGATGTAATTTAAAGCTTTATGAACATTAGAATTTTTCTTCAATTCCTCTCTGTATTGCGTTTTCGAATTCGAAAATGTTAGGTTTCCTTTTTCTACGATTTATAGCTTAACCTGGGGAGTGAAATGTGAAGAATTAAACTTCAGAAAATCGTTGGCAATTTATTATGGAACGGTCACCTAGAAATTTTTAGCCGTCCTCAAGTAATAGAAAAATCTAGGCAATATTTGCCTCTCCGAACAGATATTTTACAGAAATCAGTCGTTGGGTGCCCCTGTGTAATGACGGAAGCTTAATAAAGAGGAGAAATCCAATTTCCTGCGGAAACCCACGATCAGTTTGCGAAGGCTGAGAGTTTGAAAGCAAGTTAACTCATCAGTAACGTAATTATTGAAATCAAGTGAATTCCTGCGTGTCCCTGCGTGGAACTCTACGGTAAAATATATTGCGTTCCGTTTATTCCATTGCAGATTCAGTTTGTTATATTCATGTAGTTGATAGAATGTCGCGGCTATTATGAGCTTTCGTGCAAAATGAGGGAAAATTACCTTGTTTACTTGAGAGTTTAGTTTCGATCCGGAAATGGCCTAGCCTTGCCTCGGACGTAAGCTCTGGGAACTGTGTCGCGGTAGGCAACTGGCGGACACCGTCGCGCCGGGATGTATAAAGACGACTAGAACTTCAATCGATCCCCGTGCGACTCGAATTCCACAAATTTGTAAACTTCGCTTGGAGAGGAATCAAGATTGCATACGCAATAACCAGAAGAATACTGATCTTAATTATCAATTCCTGCGTCTTCAGAGCCTCTTGATCCTTCTGTAAAGCTCCTCCTCTTCCCCTCCCCCGCTAATGTATGGCATGATTCAGTTCTGGGAATTAAGATCCGGGGAGAAATGAAAGTAGTTTCGCTTTCAATTTCGGATAACAAGAACTCACAGGATTGGTTGGTAAAGTTGCTCAGCCCTAAAACAAATGAGCCGTGAAAATAGAGGTTTTAAAAAGCTGCTACATGTACATAACTGTCATTTTCCATTGCTCGGAACGGCAGGAGGAAAGCTAACTTTGCCTTTTTTCGATATTTTAGCTTTGGAAGGTAAGTTCTGAAAGTCTCAAAATCCATTAGTGATTAACTGATGATGCATGCTTATATAAATCAAAGTCTTCTTCACAAGGGGCAACATTCAGATCCTTTAGCGACCAACCAACTTAGTTCGTAGATGTTGTTGATGGTTTCCACGAATGCGATGAAAATCACTGGACCAGTAATTTCCTACCTAATTTTGAAGCGCTGTGGGCAAAGGGAGGGCAGAAAAGGATTGGCTTTAGTAGGGCTATCTGTTTAATTATACTACTTCAGGTAATGAACATTTGAAAATGAGCAGACTGATTTTATAGTCTGCTGGTGAAGTAACTTGATTATAAACCTCAAATAAGACGGCAGCTTTTTTAGCTGACACTATTTCAGGCTGGGCTGTTGAGATCGCAAGTTAGAAAGTTGCGATCTCAAGTTACTAAGTTGTCCCTTGAGGGTCACCGTAATTTATTTTGTATCAGGGGCACCCAACGAGAATATAGTTCAAAACCACTTAAACCTAGCATTGTTGAACGTATTTTAGTATTTAAACGGTAGATATAGGCATATTTTTATCCCCTAAAAATTTTTCATCTGTTCGGATTTCCTAGCTGAAAGTCTAGTCATCCGAAAATTATAGGGATGAAAACTTACCTTTTCGAAAATTTCAGCCAGAAAAAAGGCTCCCGAAAATTCTAGGTAAAAATCCGTTAAAAATGGGCAATTATACCATTTTTGGGAGGTTCGAAAATCCTAGGAGAGGCATGAAAGCAAGAAATTTAACCACAAATGTTCCGAAAATTCTAGATCTCAGATCGTCTTCCGAAAATTGTCGTTGGGTGTCCCTGTTTGAATATCAACTAATTTGTTTCGATTTTGTGTATCCTTGAAAAAAACGTAGAAGCCCTTGATTTTCATTTTTGCCATTGAACGCGTAGTCAGCCGGTCCAGAAACAATCTGAAACACCATTTAACGTTGAAATTGAAAATGCAAATATATTTCCTAAATAATAATGGACAGCCGTTGAAGTAGAATGCTGGAAACTTTAATATGAAGTAGAAATCCTGATTCGCGTGGAAAGCCACGTTCCGTTTGCGAAACTCCTAACAGTTTGAAGGTAAGTTAGCTAGTCAATTGAAGCAAAAAGTTTCCCCGAATTTTTGAGATAAGATAACTTATCTAAAAAAATCCCCGACTTTTTGAGATAAGATAAACGTTTTGCTTCAATTGACTAACTAACTTGCTTTCAAACTGTTAGTCAGAAATTCCTTCCCGGAACTCTACGGTAAAATAGATTGCATTCTTTGTTGAAGATTGAGTTTGTGTCTTTCATGTATTTGATAGAATGTTAGCTATTTACTATGAGTTTGTGAAAAAAATGTGGCAAAAATATGTTGTTTACTTGAGAACGTAGTTTCGATCCGGAAATGGCCTTGCCCCGGTCAAGTTCTGGAAAGAGCAACTATTTAGGCTATATTTACACACATACCGGACAGCTCTTACGCCGGGAATTAAAACCATACCGGATTGGACTTCTCTTCACACGTAATTACGGTGATTTGGGGGTGATTTCTGTAGCGGAGCAAAGCTGAACCGCGCCGATCTCGAAAGTGGAGCGCCACGTATCAGACTTGGACAGGTATTTGGATGGAAATGAAAAGGGAGGAGCGAGGACTAGAACCGACTGGGACGGAAGTGATATTCGGGAGTGAAGACTGGGATTTTTTTTTTTAAAGTTCCCATTTTCGATAGCTTGCGAACCGCAGACGTATCTCTCTCAAGATGGTCTTTGTGAAGCTCTCGGTGAAGCTTTGCTCGCAGGTTCACCTTACATTTGCCCTCTCGCCAAACAGTTCGCTAAGCTTTGAACTTGACTGCGAAAGTCTCAAAGTTCCTTTTTTCGTCGTCCGAGTCTTCTTTATCCTTACCCGAAATCTAGACCTTCAAAAAGTCGTGTGTTGCATTAAGACTTACGATAAAAGTAAAGGTGGGGATACCAGAGAGCTTCAAAGTAGGATGGTACCCCCCCAAAAAAACTGGGTCGAGTCACCTTAAACAGAAGGAAATATTAATGTGAAAAGCTCTACAGTGTAAAGGGAAGCTGCAAAGATAAAAAAAAAAGGCTTGAGGGAAACACGCAACTCCCTCTGGGTTACTGGGTTGATAATTAACAGTGTTCGTTTTTCTGCATAGACGACCGAAGGCGAAATCTCTATACTGGGCGCATTTTTCCTTTTTCTTAAATCCCAATCAAATATTACAATTTCAACATTACACAATTGTATAAATATTTAAACTTACGAACAATTAAAAAATAATAATAACATATAAGAAAAATAATAAATTGGAATGTCCTTTCTGAATAAATATTGCTGTCTGTTACTTCTGTAATGGCAGTCTTTTCGAGCACGAAGCGGCTCTTTAGTTATGTAGAAATGCAGATCGGCGAGTGTTTAAATCCGCCAAGTCTATATAATTCTTCCCGTCTTCATAACTGTTTCGGCCTGTTCCTCGAATGTTTCAGGTTTTAAATGGGTTTTACTCTAGCAAAAGTTCTTCAAATAGCAGTTTTCATCCACTGAGAGGTATTTTTGCTAATCTTTTTTTTAGGCAGAAGTTCGGCGATTTCCTCTTCGTACAACGCTAAAATCTTCCTTCATTTCTTCAGCTCTGCCAAAACAGCTGAGGTAACGCGCCTTCTGCCGGCTGCTCTTTTTTCTGTTGATATTTGTACTACTGACGTCAATTGTATTGATATTAGGGACTTTAAGTTCCAACGACGCGACGGCGACAAGAACGTCGCTTAAAAAGTCAATTTGCGTTCTTAAAGTGTTTATAGCGATTATTCCTACCCACTTACTTTGTCAATTGTAGGCGAACCCTCCTGGAGTTGAATTTCAAGGGACCATATTCAAGCTCAGAAAGAGAAATAAAATTTCGTCGTTGCTTGTTTACGTTCTCCATAAAACGCGAAATTAGGCATTTTCACGTCCTAGTCGTGCAAAAACGGGAAAGAAATGTACAAAAAAGTGTGATGCACGTGCGAAGTTGTTGTTTTGCTAATTAAACCTATTGTTTTTTTGACGTTCTCGTTGTCGTCCGCGTCGTTGGATCTTAAAGTCCCTATTGGTTACCATCTTCCAAATTTGGTCCGGGTAGCCGGATATGAAGAATTAGTTGTGTTATTTAGGCTTACCATAAACGGAGAAATTTTTAAAAAAATAATTCTGAATATATACGATAGAATGATAACAAGAGATTTGTGTTAATAGGTGCTTCAATCATGGCCTACAGTGACGACGTCTTAAGGTACAATAGTTATGGAAAAGAGTATGAAGTTCCCAGGAGACGTGTGTTCAACCTTTCTGAACTTCAAAGAGCAGATCACATTGCTTTCTATCGGCTCCAAGGTATTTATTGTCATCACGCTATAGTAAAACATGTCGATGAAGAGAGCGGTGAAATCAAAACTATCGAGTACAGCAGAACTCCTTCAGGAAAATTTCAGGTGATGGAAAAAACGCACCGATTTCAAGAAGTTACTGTATACCTGATGCTACACGAAAGTTTCGATCGCGATCTTGTTCTCTCGAAAGCGCAAAGTAAGATTGGAGAGGAACAATACAACCTATTTACCAATAACTGTGAAAACTTTGCCATGTGGTGTATCACAGGAAGATCATCGTGCGACCAAATTAACAAAGGCTTAGAGATGGTCAACGAAGAGGTCGGACAACAGCTTGTAAGTAAAGCAGCTGCCCGAGCGGAGGCAAAAATTGCAGGCTGTAGCGCATCACACACAGGACGAGTAATTATGAGAACAGGGATGACCCACTCGATGGCAAAAAACGGGCTTACCACGATGGCTTCGGGTGCTGGAACTGGAGTTGGAGGAATTCTAGCTGGAGGAGCACTTGCTGTGGCTTTTGAGTGTGCGTCAATGGTATATGATATTGGAAAAGTGCAGGGCGATTTGAAAACAGGAAGAATCGACCAAAAAGGATACGACAAAACTGTGGGGAAGAGAGTTGTGACTGGCGCCAGCCGTGTAGCAGGGTCTACTGTTGGAATGGCCGCCGGACAAGCTCTCATTCCCGTTCCAGCTGTGGGAGCTGCTATAGGAGGTGTGGCAGGTGCACTTGTAGGACGATTTCTTGGAAATCTTACCGGAAATATAGTTTATGTCAACGATTGTGAAGATGGTGTTGATTATTATGAAGCCAAAGACACTTAAAAAATCAGCGAAGAGGATCTTGGTGGTGATGGTGCTGATTATTATTATTATTATTATTATTATTATTATTATGCCGATGACACTGACGAAGACGACGAAGTTGCTCTTGTGGGTGATGGTCTTATTATGGTGATTACTCTGCCGATGACACTTACGAAATCAGCGAAGAAGATCTTGGTGATGATGGTGCTGCTGATTACTGTTATATATATTCTGCTGACGACACTGACGAAGACAGCGAAGGCGGTCTTGGCGGTTATGGTAACTATAGGTACTACAGGTAATTAAGAAATAGTTGGCTAAAAAAAATTCCGACGACATATAAAATTGGACAAGGCCGTAGGCTGAGTCCAATAAATAAATTAATAGACAAGGCCTCACGCTGAGTTCACTTGATTACGTTAAAAAGTCAAACAAAATCGCTAACTTGCGGAAAGTTAAAATAAAATTCACTCAACTTTTGCATACTGGTAGACTTTACTACGAATATGAACGCAAAATATTTTTTTCTGGCTCGAAATATCTCTTTGTTTCTGAGAGAAATGACGAAAATAATTGTTCGTTCATGCGTTTATTTCGCAAGTTTGAGCCAAGGCTCAACCATGGTCTTGTCTTTCTTTAATTCCTTTTCTTAGCGCAGACGCTAATTGGCAGACAAACAGCCCAAGGACCTCAGCGTCCCATGGGGTTGCGCGCGCACCCATCATATCAACAAAAAATTTTGGAAGTTAGAAGATTTTTTGTTTTTGCGTTTTTGCGTTTTCCCTTGGCTTTGATAACAAGACAACAGCATTTGCTGTAATAACAAGTAAGTAAGAAGGTAAGTGTAAGTAAAAAAAATGTAATAAGTTTTTGACACCAAAATACTTTTAAATCTTTTCAGCTTTTTAGCCGTGTCTCATAGAACGACATCCACAGCCATAGCAAGCGTATTTGCCATACTAGACTCTACAAAATGGTTCAGTGATATTCGCGGAACAGCCGCGCTTTTGGGGCGGTTTTGAAAACTACGTTTGAATGATCCAACATGGCAACATGGCTCCATAATTCTTCTATGAAGGATTCTTGCATCGACCGTTGTTTATAATTATTACATCTTGGGTTTTTCAACCCAAGCTGTAATTATTATAAAAAGATTAAAAAAGGTTTAAAGGCTTGTTTATAGAGGAAAGTACGCTTAGCTAGTTTACAGGCACGCCACTTAAACACTAGAATTAAACAAGTAATAAGTAATACTAATTAAGTATTACTAAGTATAAGTATCACTCCACGTAATTAATACTTGGTTGTATGGTTCAGATGATGTTTAGGAAACATCGAAAACGAAGTATTCGGCAGCATTTTCTGATCTAAAGTAATCATTTGCAGTTAAGAAAAGAGAGACTTATAGAAAGCTTATAATTAAGCCTAAAAGTAAGTTCGCTTATTAAAAAACTGATTTTTTCGTTGGAAAAGTGTTTTCAGCTGTCAGCTGAGCTGTGAGACTGGAAAATAAGTACTGATGTACCAAACCAACCGCGTTTGTTCATTGCGCAACTCCCCTCACACTTTTGCACCCGAAACTAGCATTTTCCGTTTCCTTGCCTAGATCATTCCAGTTTTCAAATTTCGTAGCTTTTCTTGCAGCTGAACTTAACATGGTACGGGTTTACTTTTTTTTTCGGTTTTCCGAAATGTTATTACTTGAAAACACCCTCTCAGAGATATGAATGCTGTCTATGTAAAAGACAGTTAACAGTAATTGTTCCGCATAATTAAATGATAATAAAAATCCTCTGTAAGGTACGTACAGTAGATTTACCTCTTTTTCCTTTGGTAACTTAAGCGTTACTTTTCAGAGTTGCTGAAACTCAAGAATAAATCGTGTGTCACAGCCAACGAACGCCAGCTCTTTGATCTTTTCTCCCCACATCAGAAGTCCTGTGCGCTAAATTAGACTATCAAAGCATTGTTGCGCCACTCTCGGCTTTCAACTCCCAACTGTTTTAATTCTTGCCAAATGAAAATAAACCAACAAATGTTTCTATGCTGGAAAAAAAGTGCCTGTCTGTCGCACCCTCGTCGCAAAGTGCTCCACGCTCTCTTCATCAGTTGCAGGTTCCAGAAACCACGGTCCTCGGTCCTTTCGCAGAGACTTCTGGTACTGTTGTAGGGAAAAACATTGGCCAATAGCTGACAGGCGCGTCCCCAGTAACAATCCCAGAAACACTTGCGGGACGCTTTTTGGCTCCAGTTCCCTTCTCGTATTCCCGTTCCGCGCTGAATTCAGCGGCATTTACTGAAAGCACGTCGTTTTTCACATCCGTACAGTAGCCGGTGGACCAACACTGCGTCCTCGTCGTTGTCTTGTTCTGCGTTTATGTCACACACTGATATCAGTAAATCGTCCAGCAGGCCCTCTATTATGCTCAATTGTCGCAGCCCAAAGCGAAGCCATCGTACTTTCGCGGGCGGAGGGGAAGGGTGATCAGAAAGGTATAGGGGCTTCTCCAGAACCGTGAGGTCGCTTTTTTGACGGTAACCCCAGTCGAAAGGAAAAAAGCCGTCACGTTTTTTTTGTCATCCATCATCCAAGCAAAAACTAAAATTGGAAAAAAAAACGCCAATAAAGGAAGAGAAAAGGCGACAGGCACATCCTGTCAAAGGAAAAGCGGGAAGAGGTCCGATGGTACATAAATACAACAGGTAAGTTGCGTCTCAAATACGAAGAACTTTCACGCGCGTTAAATCTTTCTCCCTCAGTTCAAATACATGAAATGTCATATCATCGCTTCACAATAGACATGTTATAAACGTCAATGTGGTAAACATATATCTAAACTAAATAAGTAAAATAAATACTCACTTATACTCCCAATGGTGTCGTCTCTTGACAACCATCATATTAGTCCCTTCTGGTAACGTCACTGTCCTTCCAACTTTTTGCATTCGCCGCCTCCTTGTGTGGTCAGATGAATGACGCCAGCAGTTCCCGTCGTCTTATTGTCCTTGTCCAACGTTTGCAATACCTGCTTGCTGGTCATATCCAAAACGAGGTTGCTGGGTCAAAACTAGCGTATAGGACTATTTATTCGAGAGAGTAACAATGAAGTTTTCACGCAAACATCAAGCGCACGTGCCGTGACAACCTCGTTCCCAGTCCCAAGCGGAGGGATGGAGGTTGGGAGGGGGAAGGGTTATAAACATTGTAGCGGGAAATATTTCATTTGTGGGAGGAATTTTGATCGCATCTCCTCTGTAACCTTGGAACAACCATTGAATAAAAGCGAGAAAAAATAGCGTTGCTTCCATTTGTTACAAAATGCCGCACTCAACAAAATGCGTACGTTTTCACTAAATTCACCCCTTGACCCTTGTTACAAAATGCGATGTTATAGCAAAATGCCTCAAATACTCACGCCGAACCGCACAGAATGGACAATATTTTTACTGAGTCATTTTTCAATTTTATTTTCCTTAAGAAAGCCAGGGTACAAGTAGCTTCGCGGCACGCATCTACACAATGTAGCTTAAAATGGACCGAATCTTAACTAAAATACGCTAAGAACAACCTGGAACAGTCAACATGCCAACATCATGTTATTTAGCTCTTAATACCTGATACATTTAACATTTAGAGTCTTCGTTTTTATTATTTTCCAAATTGATAACGGAAATGTCAACGACTTCTTTGGATTTAAAAGCTGAAGAAACTGTAGATGTAGAAAATATCCTGTTTTCTCTCATTGAAGAATGCTTCGCGCGTTTGAGAAGTTCCTTCTTGTACTTTGCCTTCATAACACTTAGAGTGTTTGTCGAATGTTGGCAGAAATCTTTCACTGTCAACCTCATTTCTTTAATCATCTTTTCTTTGTGAACTGATAAACCTGTATGAAGTATCAAAGGCATTTCTCATTATAAAGTACTACAATCTATCATAATTAAGTTATTGAAAAGAGGGTCACGAGTTTATCATTAACCGTTGCAGTCGATTGTAGATCGCAGGAAGTGATGATGGTGATAATGATGATGATGATGACGATGGTGATGATGACGATGGTGATGATGATAATAAACATGATGATGATGTTGTTGATGATAGTCGTGTATTATCAGGTTTAAATACTCGCGGCTTTGCCTCGAGTTTTTAAGCCTGATAATACAATCATGCTCATTTTTTAAACAGTACAAAACAAGGGATATACAAGAGCGAGCACAAATTGTATCTCGTTCCCACGCCTTGCTCCGCTAGCTTCCTACGCGTGCGCCCTCAATTCTCGCGCTGAATCCCAAATGGAGAACTTTAATTTCTTGCAGGCTACGTGTAGGTTGCATTTCGCTTCGATCAAAGGCAATGAACCGCCTCACCTTTATTCTGATCGACTTTTGCTCGATGTCGTATCCTCCTCACAGCGTCAAAACAAAGACCCAAAACCACAGCCGCTATGGTGCATGTAGCGCTTATGAGCAGCGTGTTACGGAAAAGATCGGTGCCGCTATCAAATAAACCAGTGGAGATTTCCTGAACGACTTGTTTATCGGACACACCTGATCCCTGGAAAATAAAGAGATACGTTATACAGCAAACCCGGTTAATACGGACACTGAGGGGGCCATAGAAAGTGTCCGTATTAATGGGGTTCCTGTATTAAGTGGGTTGAATTAAGAGAAAATGTAAGGACTTTCTCTCCCCAGGAACAAAGCAAACTGTCTGTAATAATGAGGAGTAAATGTAAACTGTAAATGTAAATATCATATTATCCACTCCCCTCAAGTCTTTCAGGGATAATTTACAACACTGGTTGGGGGACTTTGCAAGACTGCTTAAGGTGCAGTTTACAAGTATATAATGAAGGAATGAGTAATGATTCCCCCATACATGAGTGTGAAAGTGAGATAGACCACCACACCGGGCACTATGTGCCGTATTAAACGGGTGCCCATAAAGCAGGGTGTGACTGTTTGGTGAAGAATCGAAGGTGTCGCAAATTACTCATTAACAGGGTTTGACTGTAGTTAATGATTAAGCCTTAATAAGGGTCCATTTTGTTTGAGGAAATCCAAATCGGGATTCTTGAATCCAAAAACGGATTTTGCGTTTTGCTTCTCAATGAACAGTTTTCTAAAGGCCAAAAAGGACTTTAGATCCAATAAAATCCACAACCGAGTGGATTCATAATAAGTGATCGTTTAAGGCAGAGAGGATCAAGACAAAGAAATGGTAAGACTCACCTCAATAGGCTTAACCAATTCTTTCACCCGCGAAAAAATCTCCGCTCGATGAGAGCGCATGTAACCATAGAAACAATGACGTAGACGCATTGAGTCTCCGCCAATGACTACACCGTAAGCTGTTTTATGGTCAATGATCTGCGCAATTCTAAATGAAGGATTGGCGAAGAGTTCTCTGTGGGTTGCGCCAGCGTATGTGTCTATCAGGACGCCGACTACTTCTCTGTTGGAAAGAGCATCGGCTAGTTCCTTGATGGTGTTATAATGTTTGTCTAAAGATATACATAAAAAACAAGCGTTACGTATGTGATGCAGAGAACTTGTGGGCATGCACCTATAAACCAACCACTATAACCACTAGCACTGCTGGCGCTTCTTGTTGTTAACTCATTTGAATAGGAACCTAAGAAGCATTGACGGGGCGACGGCAGCGGAAACGTCAATTTTAAAATGAACTCGCGTTTTGTCGCCGGAGTTGACTTCTTGGGGACTGCACTCAAGTTTAGAAAGAGAGAAAAT
The DNA here is from genome assembly GCA_942486035.1 of Porites lobata. NCBI lineage: Eukaryota > Metazoa > Cnidaria > Anthozoa > Scleractinia > Poritidae > Porites > Porites lobata. The sequence continues at coordinate 1,290,912 of CALNXK010000033.1, forward strand.
TTCGTCTTCACTTGTTTACCGTCCTCCATAAAACGTGCAATTCGCCACTTGCACATCTCCCATAATGCACCTTACTTGCCCAACAAATTTTTGTACAAGCATTGTTTTCAATTTCTCTTGGGACGGCTGTTATATCCAGGAGAAATGAAAAACAAAGGTTATGCAAAATTTTGGGGGACAAACAAAGAGTATTATGGGAGATGTGCAAGTGGTGAATTAGGCGTTTTCACGTCGTAATCGCGCAGTGACAGCAAAGAAATGTATAAACAAATGTCATGCACCCTGATAAAAACATCAAATGCTTCTCTCACCTTTGTTCATAATCGCATTTCTCCTGATTCCGAGATTATACTCGGGTGAACCATGAATTGCTCCAATCTAAAAAAACGACAAAATAAATGATGATGTAAAGAAGTTTCCGACTAAAAGGGACACTTTGTACTAAACGGCCGTTTTCGCGTTTTAAGGGACTATCTCCTTTAAAAATGGAAAAAAAAGCTAGCCTTCCATCTCGCTAATATCCCACAAAAGATATTGTACTGCTGTTTATACCATAGCTATAGGAAACGACAGTAACAAAAAAGTTAACAGTGGTTTGGGGGTGGGGGTGGGCTCCGCATTATTGTCTTGTTTTCCTGTTTGTGTCTCGACTTTTTTTGTCGTCCATTGCACGTTGATACAGACATCGGGTTGTATACTGACAGCTTCTGGTGTAACTTCAATGTCCGACTTCAATGCTATGTGTACCATCCTGAAGCTGAAATGGTTGTCCGGGACACAAGAACACGCCGGTAATATTCGGCTGGAACCGGTCTACTATGAAAAGCCCTCATAGCGATTTCAGTTAGACATCAACTGAGTTACAAGTATACACTGGAACCTCGATTAAACGAACCTCTATAATTACAACGAGGCCCTCGGTATAAAAAACAATTTTCTTTAACCCCAATAATAGTAACATTTATGGAAAGGAATCTCGATATAACGAAATCACCTTATAGAGAGCATGTTTTGCCGGTCCCTTGGCACTTCGTTGAGGCTCCACTGTATATACTTTATTATTAAAACCTGAATCATGGGATAATACAATTCTAGAGCTCTGATTGGCTTAGCCATCATGGTATATGAGCCATTATACCATGCTCTGCAAATATGGTAACTTTACGCGTCTGCTCAAAATTAAAAACAAGCTAAAAATCGGTTGTTTTTACAAATAAAGTGGGGAAGAATTCTCAATATTTTGTGGGCATTTTTAATAAAACAATTATTCCACTCACGGTTGTTGGATATGAGATGATTATAGCCAACTCATATCCAACGCTCACTCGTGGAATAATGACTGTTAACTGTGATAAAGCACCACCGAAACCGTGTGATTCGGCCGGCATCTTTACCTTAGATCCATATATCTGAACCTCAGAAGTCTCTGTGATCGATGTCAATGCTGTTGTTAGTGCACCCGTCATCAGCGAGACAACCACGAGTCCTATGAGTACCCAGACAGTGGCGAAAGCGCGCCCAATGTTACCTGCTGGACAGCGGTCACCATAGCTATGAGCACAAAGAACATTTTCGGCCATCATGTTTATGATATTTGATTGGTAGTTGACAGTTAGATAGATAGTTTCATATATGCTAAAGCGTTCGTAGTCTTCAAAGAAAGTAAGTAAAAGATATAAAATCATATCAGTGTGTCACGCATAAAAAAAACAACAACAACAACAACAAAAGGCTTACCCTAGGGTTGTCATGGAAACATAGGCCCACCAGAGTCCTTCCCAAGTTCCACGGAGAAATGACCCTGGAAAGTGTTCGGTGTTTGATTGTGAGTCCTGTCAATAAATGAATAAATAAATATATATATGAATGAATAAATGAATAAATGAAGAAATGAAGAAAGAAAAAAACAAACAAACAAACAAAGGAAATAATGAAATTACTTAGACGGATGAGCTGTCTTTGTTAGAACATAAGTAAGTTGACCGGCTAAATTTGTTATGAGAAGTGTTTTGGAATACAGCCGAATCGCTAACAAAGGCCACATGGTTTATAACGACCACTGGTTATTATCCCGACAGATACCTACGTTCAATCTTTTTAAAACGCCTATACAGTGCGAAACCAACCCCCACCCCTAGCAACAGCTAGGTACCTCAATCACTATGATGGACGTTGTGGAAAGGTTTGACTGTGGGACCTTTAGTAGCGGTAACTTAAGGCCACTTAAGGTAAATTTTCTTAAAAAGTTATGTAATTTAAGGCGACGTAAGGTTCCAGAATAGGGTTGTTTATCACAATTTGCACACACATAAAAACATGAAGGCACGTACCAGCACCCAAATGCAGAAACCAGCAATATAAGCCATGATAAAGGGTATCAGCACAATAGGCCAGCAAGCAAAAAGAGCCGAAACCATGGTATCTTTTACATTAGAATTGTCTGTATACACGATAAACACCACGCCCGCTGATTCCACGAAAGGCGAATACCCCAGCCCTCCCTTGTAACTGTCTTGTAACTTGTAGCCTATTACAGGGAATGAGAAGTCCGTCTGGCTGTCAATGTTTTTTCTAAATTGCTCGATGGTTGTCTGCTGGGCTGCCTGGTTATTTCCGTTCAGCCTGAAATCTAACCTTGATCTGTTGATGTAAATGATATGATTACACTCTAATTTCCTTCCTGGTGTAATAATTCCCATTCAAATCCTTAGAGAGTTTTTTTTTTTAACACATCAACATCTCAGACAGAAGCGATTGCACAGATGTGCTAACTGCTGTAAAGATTAATGCTTAGGGAATCCTCCTGAGAAAAGACTCGCCGGTGAAAGTACATGATAGGTCGGCAAAGTATCGGCCGAGAATCGACCAACTATCGACCGAGTATCGACCGATAGACTGTAGCGGCCGCGTGTCGCTAACATATCGGTCGAGACTCGACAGGCTCTCGACCGATACTCGACCAAGTCTCGACCGACACTCGGCCGATACTCGGTCAACACTCGACCGACAAAGCGACCGATATGTCGATCGAGATATCGGTCGATACATCGATCGACACCCCCCGAAAAATACATGATCCCATCCCAGACCTAACCAACCTAACCTGCGAAGAGTGATGTAAAAATGAATGACACGGTACAGATAGATTAAATACATGTTTTAGGCTTATCGTTGGGTGCAATATTATCGGCCTCAGGTGATAACACTTCCCGAGACCTTGATTATTTCGAATATCAAAAAAATTGAATCTAATAATTGTCTCATCAGGACATTGTTTTGAAGAAAATTATGACAAACACAGCGTCACACGGAACACAGTTTGACGTTGATCCAGGAAATCGTACATTGGCGGGCGCGCAACCTACAGATTAGTCAGTTTTCCACAGGAAGCTGGAAATGGCCTAGTAAGCTTTCTACTATACAAAAGTCTGCATGAGAAGAGGCCCGGGGGGTGGACTCCGCATATGAAAGGGGTGGGGGGATGCTCGTCGTCTCGCTTAGGGGTGTAAATTTCGGATTTGGGTCTCATTTAGGGTATTTTGGGCAAAACGCCATCATATTTAGCCGTGAAGGTCTTGTTTAGGGTTGCACGTGAAAAAATATGCAAATATATGTATTGTCTGTGTTTTAACATGGTCTCTTTTAGGGGTCAAGAAAGCTTGGGCCACGCCCAGATCGGTCTCCTTTAGGGGTTTAATTCAAAATTTCCGAAGAGCATCCCCACCCCTTTTATATGCGGAGTCCCCCCACGGGCGAAGAGGTTCCAGAGCCCTTTAATTTTTATTAGGCATTAAAAACATCAACAAAATAAAACCCGATTACCTGTTATGTTCCTGACACCACCCACAGCACTGATCCACGACGTGGGTCAACAGCTTCGGGATTATTAAACCAGAAGAATAACCAGACGTGAGGTTTCCGAAGTTCAAGTTCACGTAAGGGGGATAATTTCTCCAGTTTGTTGTCAAATGCGAACGACATCGACATGTCTCTGTTAAACAGATAAAAGTTTGTTTGTTAAGCTGATGGTAAGACACTGTGTTGGTCCGTTGAGGTAACCATCCTGACCAAGGGTGTTAACGGAAAAAGTTGCAGAATGATGCTCTGTTCGGAAAAGATAACTGAACATGGTCCTTCGAAGTGGATATGGGACGGCAACTTGTGGCAGGCAATGTTGTTGCCACCGCTAAGTATAGTAACATAATCTATAAGTAATTAAGAGTTCTACCCCTAATGGAACGCTTGAATGTCACAGTCTTCTCATCTATACCTAAAGACACCGTGCTGTAGTTGGCGCACTTGACCTTCAACCTGATGATTCGTGGTGCATAAAGGTCTGTAGCCTGCGACCAACGTCTACACTTCAGAGGAATCGTGAGAAGTCACTCGGAGTCGGGGTTTGCCTGGGGCACATTGAAGTTTCAAATAGGCCATTTTACAGTTATGGATGGAAGCGAGGCTGACAGTGACCTTGTTTTGATACAAACCTTCCTGCCTTATTATGTAAATCAATTTCCATAACAAAGCAAAGGAACAAGGTCACCGTCAGCCTCACATTCACTCGAAGGCTAGGGTACTAAGTCCACAACTGTAAAATGATCTATTGATCGGCGCATGACTCACCTCCAAACGTGATACCCTCGGGCCCAGCTCCCTTGTTAGTTCTTGCGGCCACAGTTATCTTATAAACCGCAAGAGGTTCGAGGTCCTGTAACGTTATAGAAGTAATTGATCGTCCAACATCTTCACTGATAAGATCACCTTCCGCTGTTAAGTCGCCAATCTTTACAGCTTGGTAGGTCACACGATACCCAGCTAAAAAACCGTGAAGGAATTCAGTGGGAACTGGTTCCCAGAAAATGGGTATTGTTGTTAAACTTGTGTGATTTTGAGCTTCAATGTTGGGTGGTGGTTGACTGGGAACTGTGAATGAAAAATGGATGGTCAGCAGAGTTTACGACGTGAAATACAGCTATTTTGAAAGCAGGATGAACAACACGTTTACACGTTTTTTAGGGTGTAATCCCGTCACGCAAATTTTAACAGCCTTTGGTTTGTAGTATCATAGGTCACGCTCTTTGTTCCGCCCCATCGCCCCTGTATAGTCGAGCACGATCTATATGAGAACACAGGCCACATTGTCTAGTTTCAAACCGAGAGGGGCTGGGTAAAAGCCGGTTTATCATGGGATGAACAAGACGAGACCCACATGGTAAGAAAGAGCACATTGATGTTACGAAAAATCTGAAGTTTGGTGTCGATCGGGCCAATGTTGAACAGGATACAGCTATTTAAAAACTTGAGAGTTTATAAGAGAGGTATGGGTTACCAAACACACCGTCCGGGACGTCAACATATTTCTTAGTAAATTTTGGAGTTTTTGAATGAATGTAGTCTCGTTCAATATAGGCCTGATAAAGACCAATCTTGAGAATGTTGCTAATTTCAATGTGCTTTTACCGACTAAACGGGTCTCATGTTGTTTATCCCATAATAAACGGACTCGTACCCAGCCCCTCTCGGTTTGAAACTAGGCGAAGGAAACGACCCCTGATGAAGAGAAGCATTCCGCTTACCGTCCTCTTCCGTCATAACAGTCTGCGATGCAAAATTACCAGGTCCAACCCGCGTGAAAGCCCAAACACGAATCTCATAGACGGAGGCCTTGTGAAGCGACTTTAGCTTAAAAGAAAAGTCATATTCTCCCAGAGTGATCACAGCACCGGTGCCATTCGTCAAAGATGAATACTTAAGTGCGTATCCTTGAATGATGCCATTTCGGTGGTCCGGGGCCACTTCATCCCAATGAATCAATAGGCTCTGAGAATCAAGAATGACGATACCGAGTTTGGAAGGTGGAGCTGTTGGAACTGCAACAACAAAACACCGGTCCATTAAATAAGTTGGTAGAAGACCCGGGGGGGTGCTTGGATTAACTTATACGACCCCGTTCGGCCGCACATCCCCATTAGCCCTTTATAAGGAAGTATTCCCCCCGGATAGAAGGTAGGTCATTCGAGAAGAGGATGGAACCAAGATCTTCTAAAACCAGGTTAGATCTTACTCAAATCTGTTCTGATTTCTGATCACAGCGCCACTGCAGGACGACAAAGAAATCATCTCTTCAGACAGGACACATGTCCAACCAAGTCGCCCAGAAATACACTGATTTATGTGATATGCAAACTGAAACCTCTTTGGCAGTTCTTTCAATTGGTACTATTTGTTTTTCAGCATTTTACGAAATGACATTTAAATTTTGACTTTGGCCGCCTTTGACAGTAAAAGGGTCAAAGGAGGCAAAAAAGAACCCATATTCCTGTTTGGAACGTAGAATTGTTGCAGCGATCCACCTCCAGTCCCACTGCATGGGGGAATATCGTACCTACTTTGAGCTTATATGGTAGTCGTAAATCACTGATGTACATAACAAAATTTTGAATCTCTTTCTCTTACCCCATTCCCATGTTTTCACATACAAAGGATCGGTGAAGTTTCCGTCTTCAGTAGCAAATGCCGCAACTCTTACAGCGTAAGTTGTAAATGGCTTTAAACCAGTTAAAAGTGTTTGGATGTCATTTTTACCAGCTCCAAAGTTGCTGACAAGATCGGGTTGATCGACACGGTAGTATTTAATGCGGTACCCTTGAAGAAATGGCTCATCTTGCAAAGAGACTGGACTCCAGGTCACGTGAATCGTCGTGGCGCTTGTGGCTTGAGCAGTAGCGTTCACCGGAGTTTTATCAGGGGCTAGAAATAAAAGATTGATCACTACACTGATCAGTCAATTCACCAGAGTAAGTAATAAACAGTTTTAACATGACGGGTACTCCAATTCAAGTCCTCATCGCTCTCTTTCCTATCCATTAACTCCGTCAAACATCCGCGGGGAAATGTCAGGGCGTGAAGCTCAGGTCAGCCTCCAGACTGCATTTTGCGCTGAGTTCTTAACCGTCAAAGGTTTTCTTTCAGGGGAAGAAAGTTTATAAGTCCCCTCCTCTATCAGGCCCCCTCCCCTCCCTTCCCCTAATTATTCTTCACTAATAAATGACAGACTGTGTTAATAACAGTAACATCTGTAAACCTGAAGAAGGCTGGTATGCAATAAATATTGTTATAAAAAAGTCCCCGTTGTTTTAAATCAGAAAGCTTTGCTGTAGTCTTCGGACTTCTCGTTCTTGTTCTTTATATTTTGGCTGATTTGATCTCTTCTCTAGAGATCCAACGTTTACAACTAGCAGGATCTTCGTCCACGGTTTTTGCAGTTAATTTAATCCTTAATCAACCATGATTGTAAAACTTCGTGTGAACTGATCCGGGATGGTTTATTTATCAACTGGAAGTTCGGATTTGATTCTGGTCCTCGGCTGCATAACCTCCAACCTTCTTGTTCTTGAGCTTCTCCACTTTGTATTCTAGTTCTTTATGGAGAACTGACACCACCGTCTTTTCTAAATTAAATAAGCCTCCCGTCTCTATTAACCCCCAAAATGGGCTTGAAGTAAATAAGCCCTCTGGGAAGCTTAATAGAGGATTTACGGTACGTTAAATCCTCTTGATTTTTTACGTCCTTCATTCTTGAAATAACAAATGCATCAAGCATGGACATGAGCAATTGAAAAAGAATGAACTCTCGAGCGACACAAACTGAGCGAGAAAACAAGAGGCGAGCGGTTCTAGGCAGAGTGAAGATAACCCGAGGAAAATCACGAAATTTAAACTTGAATCTGAAAACTTTCCAAGCAAATTCGTGGAAATTCTCTTTGCCTACAATTTGATGTTTGCACACGTCGAGACGCCCAGGTAGTAGATTCAGTGTTCTGTTCTGGAACTGGATTCCAATTGTTAGTGGAATCTGGAATCCAAAGTCCAGAATTCCAGATTCCCTTACTTGGGCCGAAAAAAAACGTTTCTAAACGAGAGAAACAAGAATTCTGAATTTGCCTTCGAATAACTGGGCCAAGGTATATAGGACTGCGGGCCGACAGAAATTTAAACATGAAGTCACAAGAAACATACCTCCAGCACTTGTGGTTGTATTTATCAATGAGCTCCAAGGGCCAGGTCCTTTTCTGGTGAAGGCGCGCACTTTAAGAGAGTAGTTAGAAAAAATTACAAGCCCCTCAAAGACCGCTGTGCGAGTAGGACCTTGAACGGTCATTTGCTCGTTGTAGCCATAGGCACCGTAGATAAAAGCCTCGTATTTCCGAATGATACCATTCCGAAGTTCTTCCGATACTGGAAGCCAATCGAGGTTTATGCTCGTGGTGCTGAAGGAAGTCCCGGTCACGTTGATCGGAGGTCCGTCGGGGACTATTGTGAAACAAACATAAGTATCAGGCCCCAGTTGTTCGAAAGGTGGATAGCTCTATCCACTGGATAAATGACTATCCAGTGGATAACGCAATTGGTTTACGTAATACTTATCGGCTGGATAGTGATTTATCCAGTGGATAGCGCTATCCAACTTTTGAACAACCGGGGCGAGTAGTATAGTGAGTAAAACTTGAACCTCGTAAAGTCATTGCGTCTGTGCCCATAACATTATCTGGTACAGACATCATTTAGTAAGTCCTGACAATCTTTTGTTAGTTGGACGAACAGCCAGTCGGTCAATAAGACAGACAGTCATTTAGTGTTTGAGACGGAGTCATTGGGGAGCTTAAGGCAACGACGATGGCGACGGCAACGAAAACGGCTAAAAAGGAATAGGTTTAGATGAGCAAAACAACAACTTTTTTCTACATTTCTTGGCCGTCACTGCAAGACAACGACGTGAAATGTCCTAATTTCACATTTTGTTGAGGACATGAACAGACACTCTCTGAACTTCGATACAGTCTCTAGGAATATTGCTGGCATATGACGAATTGAAAGAGATGGAATAAGCGCGATAAAGTTTCAAGCAGGGCGACTTCACTTTTTAAGTGTCGTTTTTGTAGCCTTCGTCGTCGTTGTTGCGTAAGGCAAAGTTCCCTGTTATTATATTAGGTCGACAGTGATAACGAAATTGGAACAGACAGCCATTTGGTCAGTAGCACAAGCAGTTCATTTGAAAAGTTAAAAAGGGGGTCATCAAATCAAAGTGACAGAGAGCCATTTTCACAAAACGTCTGGTTGTGCGGTCTGGGAGAAACCAGAAATTTCATAACTTCTCTGCGTTAGTCAGGCCTTTAGTCTGCTTGCCTATCACTCTGTTGTTTTATTAAGTTAAAGATGGCTATGTGTGACTATATCTAATGTTTGCTCATAAGTTGCACGAATTATGATTGTCATCAAAGAATGTCTTTATAAAGGTTACTACAAGGCAACTGTTGAATGTACAGAAATGTTATAATGATAAATGACCAAGTCAAATATAAAGTACGAAATATATCAAGCGTGAGACGCAGTGTTTCATCGCCAGATGAAACACTGAGAAGAGAGTTGAAAATACGACGCGCAGCGGAGTATATTTGACGAACTTCGAGGTGTTTCATCTGGTGATGAAACACTGTGTCAAATGCTTGATATTACTTCTCAAACAAAATGATTTTAGAAGGAGAAATTAAGGATGCAAAAAATGAGCAGTTTCTCATCTGATTTCCAAACAGTCATTAAACATTTTTTTCTTTTGTGTTTTCTTTATGAATCATTAATGAGTTTGAGAAATATTGACCACGTCCTGGCAGCTGGTAATCAAGTGTCAATGAAATGGATTGACTCTTACCTCCCTCATCTGTCCAACTCTGTGTTTCACTAAAATTTCCTGCCCCAGTACGTGTATATCCCGCCACGGATATATTATACAAGGTATACGGCTCTAGATTTGTGATATTTCTATACGTATTCAAGTCGTGTTTTATTTCTATGAAGTTCAGGACGTCTGGTTCATTCGCTTTTATGTAGCGCACGACATATCCGAGTAAGACACCAGGTATAGTAGACTGAGATATGCTTTGCCACGTGACCAGGATGCTTGTGACGCTGCTGTTGAACGCGGTCACTTGAAACGGAGGAGCCCTGGGCACTAAAAATATATGTGAAAGTGGGCGAAAAAAACAAACAAACAAACAAACAAACAAATTAACTGCTGCTCAGCAAAGTATACCGTGAGCTCACCCGTGAGGTAAACAAGTTGGAAATGCTGACCCTGTACAGAATAAATATGCGTTATTGACTACGCGTGAAGTCAAGATGGTTTAATATTGCCTGAGACGAAGATGAGGTCAATAAAAAGGCAAAAAAAAGCGGGGAGAAATTCCAGCCACCTTGAACGAACAAGTTTGGTGAATAAAGGATATTATTACACAGACAAAAATCTCAGACGGGCAAGATGGGCAAGTAGCCAATCAGAACGCAGGATTCACTTCATCTTGACTGCTCGAAGATTCGCCCAAATAGTAGGCCAATTTGTAGCCTCTGCCACTATGCCAGAAATTTGTATCAGGGACAACCGTCCTAAGATATCTCGTAAGTACTATTTCTTAACAATAATGCCCTATGCCGTAAAATTATCAACCTTGGGATACATCTTAGCTCAGGCTAGAACTGCTACAAGTCAACGTCTCATAAGTTCTCAAAAGTGAGCGAAGCGAGCTTTAATGCATGAGGTCGTGCAGCGACCGAGCGCGCGATGAAGTCTCGAGGTCGACTTGTTTCGCCTGAATGGATTTCAATCGTATTATAAATTCGCGCGGGAAAAAAATGATTGACATATGCTGAGTCGGGAGCGGTGTGAAATATCACTCACTGTCCTATTGGCAAATTGTCATGAGGTCACCGGTTGAATTTTCGACAGGTGAATTTCGCGCCAAGCTAGTATGGAGAGACCATTAAAATGGCATAACCAACCATAACCAGGGAAAAAAATAAAGGACTTTCGGAAAGTCTAAGCTTAGGACAAGCCGTAGATATTAGATCCGGGTCCCGTTGTATTTCAACAGCCATAAGAAAAACCCTACCTCCTTCATCCGTAGAGACGTTGACCACTTCACTATAAGGACCTAAATCCACTGTGTAAAACGAAACTTGTATAGAAAACATGGTGTATTCATTCAAACCGGTCAATTCGGACTTGAAAACGCTGCTGTTTGTTGGCGCTGATCTTCGTCGTCTGCTGTGCTGTCGGTGAGCGGCGCACGTCCCAACAGCTGTATTTGCATCGGCAGCTTTTGAGTAGGTAAAGCAGAGTTTTCGGATAATGCCATTTAGTTTTGCCGGGGAAGAGGCCTGAAATTCAATCATGATCGATGTGGAGCTTGTGTTGTACGCGGACAGGTTTGCAGGAGCAATATCTGGGGCTGTGGAAGTTCAAATTTATGCGAATTAAGCAAAGACTTTTGTAAAATATATGGTACGAATAAGCTAAGAACGCAAAAAAACCACGAGAAGTGGCCGAAGGAAACAATACAAAGGTACAATACACAATGTCTCAGGCTTTAAGTACAAGGCACTGCGATTGACACAGAGGGTTAAACCTATAGCCTAATAATTCGCAGTGTTTTTACGTCGCCATCTAAAGCACTCGTTCTTCTTTGTCGTAAGTGTGCAGTGTAAGACGCCATTGGGATTTACAGGTCTAAAGTACCTTGTAGGAACCAAGTTTAGCGGGGGGCTTATTTCATTTAGTTAAACAGCCCTGTTAACAAAGGAAAAGGAAGAAATATAATGGAGACGTGGTGATGTAGTTCCTGTTTTGGATACTGTACACATTATCCCCAAACAATTTCTGGAGACTGATCTCCATACATTTCCTTATAGAATTGGTAAAATTATGAATAAACGATCAAAGCATTTTGTTTTGGTGATCACTTAATAAGTTCTCAGAACCTTCTCTCATAATTGCGCAGTGATATTGTTGGGAGAAAGTTGATGTTGGTGACCCTTGAGGCTTTGAGGGTCAAAAAAGCAATTTACAGTAGAAGACTTACCGTAAATCCTCTATTAAGCCCCGGGGTGGGGGGCTTAATTATTTCACGCCCATTTGAGGCGGGGGTGGGGCTTTAATAGAAACGGGAGGCTTATTTAAGAGGGAGGGCTAATTTAATTTAGAAAAGACGATGGTATCAGTTCTCCACAAAGAACTAGAATACAAAGTGGATAAGCCCACGTACAAGAAGGTTGGAGGTCATGCAGCCAAAACAAATCAGAACTTTCAGTTGATAAATAAACCATCCCGGATCAGTCCACACGAGGTTAAAAAGTCGTGATTGATTTATAGTCTATCATTTACCAGTGAAGAATAATTAAGGGAGGGGAGGGGCTTATTAATATTCTTCTCCTGAAAAGGGGGGGGGAGCCTATTAGAGGAAGGGGGCTTATTTGAGAGGGGGGCTTAATAGAGGATTTACGGTAGGTGTTCAGCATTATATACTTACCATCTTCATTCGTGCGAATAATGGTGGCAGAGGTGAAGTTTGATTGGCCCTTGCTGTTGACCGCTGCTCCCGTGATCGCGTGTTCAGTGTATTTTGACAAATTGCCCACCGTAGCATTCAGGATATCTCCATCGAATATCAGCACTCTGGTGTACCCTGTAAGCACTTCTGCTATATTGAATACATAATGAATAATATCCCCCAGGCGCAGCGGTTCGGGAACTGGGCTCCACTGGATGTGTATGCTTGTCGAGCTCAAGTTGTAAACGGTGACATTTAAGGGGCCACTTTGAGGGACTAAAAAGAGTAAACAATAAACAACAAACTAAAAAGTAAACAAACCATCTCGTTCAGTAGAGTGTTTTCACCTGACGTCACGACGGCCATATTGGTGTCCCAAAACAATGAAATGGCGGCCATGTTGGTGTCCAAAACCAATCCTGTGGGAGTTGAACTCTTTTCTTATGCAAACACTTTCTTTTGTTCCAATAAATGTGCATAGAGGCTGGCCACGTGAGTGAAAACACTCTATAAAGTTCTAGCTAAAAATCGCGGCGAGGCAACCTCCCAGAGTCATAGTCCGACGATCATGAAATCAGGTGATACGGATGGTTTTCACATGACGTCACGGCAGTCATGTCCACCCTACTCGCCATAGGGCTCCAGTAGCTTAGTGGTTAGAGCACCCGAACTAGAACTCGGAGGGTCGTGAGTTCGATCCTCACCCGGAGCTGGAATTTTTTCTGAGCTTTCTGGTCTTAGAATTCTTCTTCCTTCAAATTATATTGTTGTTCTAAAACAATGAAACGGCGGCCACGTTCGTGTTACCAAACCAACCATGTGGGAGTTGAACTCTTTTCTTATGTAAATGTGAAAATAAATTTGGATAGATGCTGGCCACATAAGCGAAAACAATGTGTAAGATACTGGTTTCTTGAAAGCGATAATCTGCTGTTCAAATACAAATATAATCCTCCGTATTCACGTTTGAAGCTTTCTTTTAGACACATCCTAATGCAGTGTTTAGGGTTAATGGTTTAACTTCACTCGTTTTGGATTTTATGTCGCTATTTGCAGCTGGAATTGTTTCTTGATTGTTTCCTTTTAATAAGTAGTATTTTAAAAAGATAGTATATCGAATGACGGGAAAAAATAAAAAGGCCTTTTTTGTACTATTTTAAGAAGCAAATAAATAAAGATGACAGCAATACTGAAACGGAGAAATAACAGAAAAGGATGAAATCTTTGAAGATACCGTAAAATTCCGAAAGTAAGCCCCGGGGCTTATGTTTGTTAAAGGCCCTTTTTGAGGGGCGTATTTTTGGAGGGGCTTATATTCGGAGGGGCTTATCTATGGAGGGAAATTTGCGTTTCAAAATCGATTGGGCTAGCCATATAGTTGGAAGGAAATTTACCTAGTTTTGCTTTGTTTTACTTTGTATTTGAGGGCAATTGTCAAGTACAAGCCCCCGGAGGGCTTATATTTGCATGGAGGGGCGATTTAACGGAGGGTTTTTTGCGTTACCGGTTTGGGGGGCTTATATTTGGAGGGGCTTATTTTCGGAATTTTACGGTAGTTCGAAGAACGATAATTTGAAACAAGGCGAAACGAAAATATTAGAACTTGCCCACGTAAGGAGCTCAAGAGAAGTCACGGATAAGATCATCATAAAAAAAAAACCACAACAACTAAGATTCTATCAACCACTTGGCTCGGATGATCGCATAAAATGGTGGTCCCGTCTTCAGTAGGAGACGTTAACCCTTTAAGCCCCAATATCCACATACAAATTCTCCAAACTGATCTTTATATATTTCCTTAAAGAATGAGTTGAGAGAATTTGACAAAATATCAAAGCATTTTCTCTTACGTGATCATTTTATTAATTCTCATAACCTAGTCTCTTGACAATGTACGGATATCATTGGCAGAAAATTGATGTTGGTCACTATTGGGACTTTTAAAACGGGTAAATATAGCGTCCCTAATTAGTAATTTAGTGCGAAATACATTGACACTGAAATAAAAGTGCATTTATCTATACTCACCCTCCGCATCAGTAAAGCAAGAGATCCTTTCACTAAAGTTGCTCCTTCCTGCCCCATTCAGCGCAGCCACTTGAATCTCGTACTCGGTGAAAATTCTCAGTCCTTCCTTAGTAGTGTTGAGTGAGCTGTTACACACAAGACTATCTCTCCACACTTCTGAGTTGTTTTCACGAGGCCTTACACGCACCTTATAACCGCGTATGAAACTGTTATTCATTCCTTGCGTGGAGGGTGTTTCCCAAAGTATTACCAAACTTGTTGAGCTTGCATTATGGCAGTTAACGTTGGTTGGCGGGAAGCTGGGTGCTATGGACAAAGCAAAGAGAAAAGTGATTAAAGAGGTTCGGGAGACAAGGCCTAGAAATAGCTACCCTTACTGTAAGGTATACTTAGAGCATAAACTCTTTTGAAAAGACGTAGGAGAAAATCGATCCCAATTAATCTTAGTTATAAGAGATTTCCAAAGGTCGGTGTTCATATCACTATTTGTCGATCAACCTGTGAATGCGAATACATGCAGGCCTGATCAGACCTTAAAGAAAAAGATGGAAAAATAGAAAGTGGCGTTATGACAGTTGCCAGTCAGACTGGTCGCTGCTTCTCATTGTTTCCATCAATTTTCCGTTAATCTTTCTCCAGCCCCCTCTCCAAAGCTTCATATTTTAAAAGGCAAAGCATTTACTACTCGCAGAAATAAGTGTCTATGCTATCTGCTAATATTAACAATCATCAACCATGAATTAAAAGGAGCATCTTTCTTTAAGAAATGTGGAGCAAAAATTTCGGCTATTCTTGTTTTCTACCACTTCAGTGGAAATCCCGCGAAATGAATTTTACCTTGTTCCAGGGTTGTAAAGTATTGAACTTCGCTTGAATTTCCCAATTTATTTCGCGAATATCGTCTTACGGAGTACTTGTACGTGGTATAGGAGGGAAGACTACAGATCTCGACTCCACTGGTGAGGTTGCAAGTCATATGCGTTGCATTGGATTTTCCAACAACTGTATATGACACTTGGTAACCTCGTATCGCTCCACCTAACTGCTCCACTGGAAAAGGGTCCCACTTGATTCTGACGCAAGAAGTTGTTACATTTACTACAGAAACGTTTGTAGGTGGGGCATCTAAAAAAAAGGAGAGTTCATGACTAGTTGGAAACAGAGTAACAGAACGACAAGTAAACGTAACCTGAGGCCGGTCAACCTTCAGCCTCGTTCTCAGTCATCCTCGGCGAATTCGGGTACGACGTCACCAACGACTATCGCGTTTGGTTCCAAGCCTCTTCCGCTCACTAGGATAGCGCGAATTGGCTTGAGGACGAGGCTGGTCAACCTTTAATGTCCACCTTAAAAAAGTGTTCACTTTGTAAAGAGTTTGATAACAGACAAACAGTTGATGCTCAGCAGAGACTTGTTAACCCTTTAAGCCCTGAGAGTGATCAGCATCAAATTTCTCCTTGTAATGTCAATGCTTTGTAAAACAGAGTTTTTATGAGAATTACGGACGTGATCACACAAAATGAATTTGCTTGATATTTTATCAACTTCTCCCCACTACTTCTGTGGTAAATGAATAGGGGCAACAAATGAGAATTCAAATCTTGATCTTAGGGTTTAAAGGGTTAACCGCTGATGTCCACCCTAGAGAGGAATTCACTTTACAGACCGTTTTGAGAGAGACAAACACGTGATACTCAGATGACATCGTTGATCGGCTGTTCATCATCTCCAAAAGGTTATTTCCCTTTTATAGGGCTCTATAAACTACAAAACATTCAGTCTTTCCAAAAAATAACTACTCTCTTCAGGCTCCCTTGCGTTGTCAAACTCTCTCCAGACCCTTCGTATGACCAGCGAAAAAGGAAGGTTGTTTATTAATCTAAGTGTTTCGTTACAGATAAATAGTAAAATCAAGTTTTCCATGGAGTTGCAGAACGTGTTCATGATGTAAGAGAAACGTTCCTTGCACATGAAGATGGAATCCCGCTTTACTAACACTCCGTTTACACGACCTCGTTATAGAGAGAAGTGTGACGTCAAGTTACCTTGGTAGCAAATTTCTAGATCTCAACAAACCGTGGTACTGCAAATATGCCAGAAAAAAAAAAAAAACCGTGTCTTCACCCCACTACCCAAGGGGGTTGAGGGGAGGGGCGAAGAGACGAGTGACACTTTGGACTATTCCTTACCTAGGGTAGTGGTGACTGTAATGGTTTCACTCTCCTTCCCTACTCCAGCAATAGCGTAAGCAGCGACAGATATGTTGTATGTTCCCAATGATTTTAATTCTGTTATGCTGGCGAAATTCTGAAGAGCATTGATAGTGATGATATTGACCTCCGCACCTCCCGCAGGTCTGATAAGTACCTTGTAGCCCTGGAATACCTCCCACTGGGTCGGAGAAAGGCTGGGATCTTGCCATGCGATATCAATACCTGTATCAGTCACGCGGGTAACGCTAAAAATTTGCGGAGGCTCAGATGGTACTGAAATAAAGTAGAACTGACGATGAGAGTCACGGTACTACTAGCGTGCAGAACAGGCATTACCCTTTCGCGTTTTTCATGTTCGCTTATTCGCAAGAGTAAAGGCAAACGGGGCAACGTAAGGTCCCTATCACTTTAGAAAAAATAATACTTGACCGTTTTGAAGTTTATCCGCCCGGTTAGCTCAGTTGGATAAGCGCCGGTCTGCCGTGCAGGAGGACGCGTGTACAAACCCCGGCCGGATTAACACTAAGGGTCTTAAAATAACTGAGAAGAAAGTGCTGTCTTTGTTGCGACATCTTCAAATGGTTAGACATTCTTTGGTCTTCTTGGATAAGGACTAAAAATCATAGGCCCCGTCTCATAGTTCTTTCACTAGTCTGATTCTTGTGGGACGTAAAAGAACCTTCCCCGCTGTTCGTAAAGAGTAGGGGGCGTAGATCCCGGTGGTGTGGTACAACCTTTCATGGGCTGGGTGGATAATCGACGGGTTGATATCAATTGGCAAGTAAGTCCTGTTTCATCCCCTGTCACCGTGTTGAGTCACCGTTAGTAGTAAATTTCAATTAAGTTGCCCGGTGTATGCGATTAATGAGCCAGGAACTGAACAACTAGGAAATTCCTTTTGGTATATATTCATTTTGTTCTAATGAAATTATGGTGGGGGCGGGGGGAGGGGGGTGGAGGTCAAGCTTATACTAGGCGGGAGAAGTCTCCGGCCTCAGGGATATACGTGTCAGGCCTGTCAGACAATGGTTTAAGTTCATATCTGAGTTCCTTACCAAATTGTGCTGCCAGTTCAATTAACTGAAGAGGCATGTTATAAAGATATCCTGTTCTAGAAACAGTGTCATTCAGATCTTCAATGAGCCTGAAGTTCTTTACATTGTATTCAATGTCGAAGCCTGCTATCACACTTCCAGAACTAAGAAATAAAGAAAAGAATGATCAACACATGATTATGAAGAATACAGCAAAAACGTAGCATACACAAAAAGGAGAGAGATTTATAAAGCTATAGGCGAATACTTGTTTACATTTTTTGCTCATTAACATACGCTTGTTATTATCTGATGAAGCAAATAAAAATAAAATCTCTGAATATTGAAAGGGCTTAACAATTTCAGTTATCTCTGAAAATTTGAGCCCGATATACCGAATAGATTCGAAGAAATATTCTTTAAAAAACCCCCAGACTTTACAAAGAATGTATGAGCTCATTAACGTTTTTGCCTCCCAGCAATTTCGCAGCTTTTGATTGCCTATATTTCCTTTGTTATTGAATGCAAACAGCTGAAAATTGCACTAACAAATTAACCAGTTCTTTCAACTTTTAAACCTAAATTGTACATACGGCGACGTCGTCTACGGATTAACTTGTATGCTAATGAGCAAAAATGAACATTGACGTCACCAAGGATTCGCCTATAGGTTGCTGTAATTTGTTTTTTCATTGAATGCCATTTGATGAAAAGGACTATCATAACTCGTCACACCATCTAAAAGACATAAAAAAGAGAGCAACAAAAATCCGCGAAAATGTTATAATTTATTAGAGAAAAATTAAAGAGGGCAATAAAAATCAACAAAAGTTATTAGCTGCTGTTCATAAACAGAAGATCTGCGAGGAAAAGGAAGGTGAAGGTGAATTAATGAACATCACGTTTACTTACCTAAAGGTAGGCGTACCAACAGAAACATTCACGCCAGGATAAGGTGTATAAAAACTTGTCACCTATCATGTTACGAGAAAAAAAATCCTCTATGATGCCTCGATCTAAAAATGCAAATTATTTTTAGGGGCATAGCCAGCTTTTCGACTAGTTTAGCCCTGGCTGAATTTCATCTCCCCTTCCCCCCAAAATTTAACGCATGACTAGTACACGCACTGACCTCACCAACACTTTGACCTCTTAAGCTTTTTGCTCACCCCAACAACGCATAATTTATTACAAGCTGTAGAGTGATCAAACCGAAAATTGTAGGCCCGGGCCTACAGGTCTATGGGCTAGCTACGCTCCTGATTTTCACATAGATAGACACGCATGATAAAAGGTATGCTTGGCCCCACTGTTTCTGTAATAAAAAAAGGTTAGTAGTATATTCCTCTCTTAAAAATTATACTTGCTTTTTTAAAAACAAGTTCCAAATTCCAAAATTTCACCTCAGCTATAACACACTCCTCCCCCGACGAGTTGACTCCCGACTCTCATCCCCTCCCCCAGAGTCTGTACGGTCAGCGTTCGGTCGTGCGCTCTCGTCATAACCAAATTTTGACGGATGGATAGATCAACAAATTTTCTTAGCAAGGGGCTCCGCTTGCGCGCTCTCCGCATCAAGCAGCTTATGCATAAGGCTATGTTCACATCATGCCGGATAAATTTTCTTGTCGGTATGCTATGAACACCTATCCCGCGATATATAACACTTTAGAGATCGACGCGGCGCAGCTTCGCCACACAAATCGCACCAAAATCACCGTTCTTATGTGTGAACAGAAGTCCAATCCAGTATGGTTTTTGTGTCGGCACGAATTTTAAGCTGTCCAAGCAGAGTGTGAACATGCAGTTTCAGTGAAAATTTTCTGCACTCATTCCGTGTGTCCTCGGGATTGTCCCCGGGATTTTTTTGTGCTCTCATTGAGTTTCATCGTCACTCTGCCTTTGGCCGATTTATTCGAGATTTCGCCAATTAAAATCGCACCTAATCTTAATCAACCCTTGAGGGGCAAGGGGGCACCATGCTTATAACCACCCGACAACTACTCAAGTACTCGCTCCTTCCAGACATTCAAAGAGAAGTACAGCATTATGGCAAAATCTTTTAGTTCGTAGCTTAAGTCCACTTACATTGCTGATAATATCGTTTGCAAGCGTATTGTGTCTTGACGTTCCTGGAATGAGTAAATCATCATGCCAGCCATATTGCTCTACCCGCACCTTACAATGAACATTGAACGGGAACATATCTGAAGCAAAAATAGAGAATAGTTTACACCACATAGAAATAATATGTCGTGGTTATGAATAAAGGAAAACACTCTCAGAGCGTGTTTCTTTGACCGAATAAAAAATACACAGATGGGATGTCATTTAAGACACGCAAAAAACAGAATCAGATTCAGCATCAGAATGCTCTAAACATCAGAAGATTGTATGTTCGGAGGAGTTTGAACCCCGTTAAGCAGTAATCTGTACGGTACTGTTACATCCTCAGTTATTTAGAAAATGAAATGTTGAAGCTCAACTCTGGCCTTAGTCATTTCTAATAGTGAGAAGTTCTCAAACAAAATGGGAAACGCATCAAAGAGAATGCTGTAAACGTTAGAATACTGTATCTTCGCGAAAGAACGAAGCTCTTTTAACAGTGATTTATTTAGAAAACGGAATAATGAATATAAATCTGACAATGACTTCTGCGACTGAGAAGTTTTCAGACAAAAAGGGGCATGTGCATTTGTAAACTTACTCATGTGAATCAAGGATAATTCGCTGATTTTTTTATCAGACAGTGCGAAGTTCCATATGGCTACTTCAGCAAAGGTAGCCCGAGCAAACACACCAAATCCAGCTCCCAAGGAAACAAACGATGATACAAACTGTGGTGCAACCAGGCTGCTACACCCCTCGTCTCTAAGGAAATCCGTCAGTTTCTCTCCGTTTTTGTGTATTGTAAGAATACGTGGAGTAACTGTCGCGTCGAAGGAAATTACAAGATATGACCAGATCTTCGCAGGCACGATAATTTCTTTGAGACAATACGTCGCTGAGCGTTGTATGCGAATAATCAAGGCGTCATTGCTCTCCTGATAGAGTATAAATGAGCCAAAAGAGTTAAAAAGAAATTGTCGTTGGCCATCTTCTCTGTTCCAATACTTGAGCCACAAGGCCACCGTGAAACCAGAGCAAGTTTGGGAGGCGTTAATGTTAACTGTTGCACACGAAACACCGGGGCGATCTAGAAGTTGAATTTCACCGCTAACTCCATCTGTCAAAAGGCCACTCATAATTTGTACACCGCCAATCGCTCGACCCCAGGTACTCGTCTTCACATCTTCGACGTTGTCAACCGATTCCAGCGGCCAGAGATGGGAACAGTCCTCGAAGAATTTGTCTACAGTAAAGATAAAATACTATTCAATCCAATGAAAACACCAACACACCAACTATCGTTGACTCACCTTAGTTGTTCATAAATTAATGTTTTACTTACGATTGAGAATTGCAAGGAATTCAGCTTAAAAAACAGTGTCGAGTTCTCCAAATAAAAGCTTGCTCTATTCCTAGGTTAACTGTAAAGAAGTACTTGAGTTGCAATGGCAACCAGCCCTGAATCTAAACAAATAATAGTCCTTGTAGTCTGTGGGAAAACATTACTTGGCCTAGGAACAGACTATTTCCCAGACTATTGTTTTGTTTTCGAAACGATAACAGGGAACCTTACTATTAAGCCTCTTAAACACAAAATGGTTTCCGTGACAGTAGCCTGAGATAAGGTGCAATTTTAGCAGTTTCCATATACTCTCTCTTACGTGGTATTTCATTTACGAAGCCAAACGAAAATAGAGCCGAATCTCAGGTTACCGAATAGGTGTGTAGGCGACAAAATTTAACAAGCAATCTGAATGACAGAGAATTAAACTGGAAAAATGCATCCATTTTCAGCGGATTTCATCGACTTACAGAGTTGACACTGTAGACGAGAATGATTTTCCACGCTACAACGACAACCGCTCCTAACTTCATCACAGTAGTGTTTGAATGGACACGGCCGCTGACAAAGAGATCCTGCGAATAATAAATAGGCAATGCGATAAATAACAATTAAACGGATGGTCGCGCTTTTATGCGTACCCTTATTAGAACGTATTAATGCACGCATGTTGCATCAGCAAAGGGAGCCAAGCAACCACGATAGCGACGGCAACGAGAGCAGCCAAAAGATGCTTCATAAATTAGCGAGAAACACAACTCTTCTGGCTTGCGCCAAGGCATGCAGGTGAAAATTTCATAGGATCGAGGCTGGCTTGGGATCGCATTTTCGAATCCCGCAAGGCAGCGTGGGAAGACAAAGAACCTGGCGCTCTCTTCTCCATCTTCCCATAATCCTCTGCATTAACCGAATAAAGCATGAACCTCATTTGTTCCCGTACCCACCGGGTACAAAAAAAGTGACAAAGTGTGATCCAAACACCATCGCTTAAAATGCACAACGGAGCATATGTACTGTGTTCACGGGCCTACCTCCAGGTGCCTTGAACAAGACTTCTATGTTACTAACGGTGAAATTCGACTCCCCAGCCAATATTTTTGTCAGGTCCGAGTCTAAAGCACTGTTACTGTCTGTATAAGATGTAGAATGGTGACTAGTGCCTTCCTTCATGCTACCGTCGGCGCCTATTTGAAAATCAAACGGAGCTTCACCAAAGGTGGGACCGGTAGATGAAGAGCTAAATATTGCATTAGAGGATGAACCTTGTGCGACTTTCTTCTTGAAAAGGGAGCCTTGCGAGGTGTTATTCAGAGAAAAGATGAACGCCTTGCTATCCATTTTGTAACTTCTCGAGGAACCTAAAAAAACAAAAGATATTAAACTTATGAAGGCAAATTTTTTTTAACAGTTATTATCACACTTAAAAAAGTAAAAAAAGAAACATTAGGCAGTAAAAAAAATAAACAAAAAAAAAAACAAGAACAAAATCAAAATCGTCAGCCGTTTCACCGCCAATGAAAAAGAGAAAATGTTGCTTGAAGCAACCGATTTGATTAAGTGATAACCAAAGATTACGGATTGCCTTCTATCAAACACCATCTACTGCTCTCTCCCCATGGATGTCACGTCGTTCCTCTGCGTCGAACGCAAAGTATAAAGTTTTGTACCTAAAACTTCTCGAGTTTCAGGAAATAAAGAGTTTTAACAAGCGCGACAGCAAAGGCAAGCAGAACGAAACAGCAACAACAAAAAGGTTAAAACAAATTTTATGTCTTTAGATTGGTAGATTTTTCTTGTCCTCTGCCAAATATAAACTTCAAATAATCCAGTTCCAGGCTTGGTGGTGAAGGTGTAGACGCAAATTATTTAAAGGCTAGTTTTCCTCTCTCCCGGTGAACTAGAAATCCACGACTAAAAATTCACACCCTGGACATTTCAGCCCATTATTTAAACAAGCAAAAGTGGAACATGAACAATTTGAACATAATTCCGTATATTTTGAATTACTTTTTCAAGTGACAGTATTTCTGGTATAGCTGTTAGGTGGTCACGTGGCCTCATACTTACATGAAGACGGCTCCAAGACTTTAACCTGGCCATCAACTTTCTCCTTCAAATTAATCCACTGAAACAAATTCCCTAGGCCTTGTCCACAGTTTCGATCAATAGAAGCTACCTCCGCCTCGGAAAGATAATAATTCCAAACATTTAACGAAGTTATCCGTCCAATAAAAGTAAAAGTAACATCCGGCCAATATGGCCGACTCCCTATGTGTAAGATTCCATGCGGAATGGTTTTATTGGCAAAAAATGGCTGTTTTCCTTCTCCCTGCAAGATGGCGTCCTTGTAAATCGCCCAGTTACCTTCGCTACTTTTCCACTGGACCGTAAATTGATGCCAGTAGCCATCCATTACACTTACAGACCCACTTATGGTCCTAGAAAATTTAGTAAAACCGTGTTAGAACTCGAAATTGTAAAACATCGTATTCTTGAAACATGCCTAAGGTTATATTCACACTGTACCAAATAGCTTTTCGAGCCGCCACGGAATGCCATCCAGTGTAGCATGAACACCTACCCGATATGTGACTCTCCGCTTTAGAAATCGACGCAGTGAAGCTTCGCTCCGTAACAGAAATCGCCCCGAAATCATCGTTTTTATGTATGAACAGAAGTCTTATCCGGTACGGTTTTCTTGCCGGCACAAAAGCTATCCGGGATAGCGTGACCACAGCCTAAAACAAATACTCCTGGGATTTGCATGCGCGCGAGAAGCTCGTGATACCCATAAATCCTTGAGGCCTCATGGTTCATGTGGTTCATACATTCTAAGCTACAACGTTTTTGTCAATCAGGTATACAAGTATAAATAGTGAGGATCACTGTTTGTATTCTCTCACAAAATGAATTATTCATTTTTTCAACAGGAGGCAGCGTGGCTGAGTGGTTAGAGCGCTGGACTTGTAATTCGGAGGCCTCCATTTCAAGTCCCACTCTGACCGCTTGCTGGATTGTTCATGGTAGCCGCGAGTTCAAATCCTCGGCCAATTTTGTAAATAGCCAACTGGTTTGCCTCTGGCAGTTGGGATTCTTAACCCTGTTATGTTTGATTTGAATTATTTGTTTCAGGCATTTGCTCGGCCCCACTAGCATAAGTGCTATAAATACTGCCGAAGGTAAATAAAGAAATTATTTATTTATTTATTTATTTATTTATATAATTGTTCAATAAATAACCAAGAAACGAGAGGTGGTTTGTTGGTACAAACAAGAGACTGACAGACAAACAACTGAACAGGGGCACCCAACGGGAAATTTTGAGAAAAAGACCTAAAAACAACAACAAAGCGTGAATGAAGTTTTCTGAGACTATTTTAAGCATTTTGGGAGATTGCTGGAAAAAAATTATCTGTTCCTCACTCCCAGCAAGACTGATGAAAAAGTTCCCAGCCAGCAACCTTACAACCTGCAACCTGACTTACTGGGAAGTTTCATAGGGCACAATTCAGATCTTGAGTGGTAAGTAACCCATACAAGTAACCCGTAGCAGCTATTCTAGACTTCAAATCCCCTCTGACACCCTGAATTATCTTTTTCCCAGCAACACTTTCCTTCCAAGGACTATTATTTCTTTCACATCTCCCAGCCAGCAAAAATATGCCTGAAGAACAGATATTTTGAGGAACAGATCCATTGGGTGCCCCTGACTGAACAAACAAACAAATAAATAACCAAGCTAAAGCGCAGTTCAGTTAAAAAATTCTTTGAAAACGACTGGATCATGCAGTCCTGATTCCAATTTAATCATGTTCATATATTATTCATGCCGTTGAATTTAAAACTACTTATTCTTACTCGCAAAAAACATCAGGATCAAGCTTGAAACAGAGTCTCGGAGACCGTCCACCATCTACTAGTTTGAAGTTCACGTAGACTGTGTTGTTGCCAAGCCAGAATAATATGGGTTTGCCGCTTTTATTGATGCTCTTCATCCAGAGCGACACCGTGAATTCTGAGAGGTTTGCTGTTAATTTGTCTTGAATGTGATCATCAGCGTTTCCTTGCATGAAATACACATCATAGCTTAAACGAGCCTGACCTAGGAGTAAATAGAGTTTAACATAACATTTTTGCCAAGGACGCTCATTACAAATAGGAAATCCTGGGAACTATTATCTCTTGGAACAAAGGCGCCAACTCGAGACTAATTTGACAAATTGCAGTGATTTCTGTGAAGACTTCTACCCAAGCCTCTACCGCTTTATATTGAGCGCTCGCTGGAGTTTACTGCATTTAAGGAGCAGGAATTCGTTCTGGTGAAGCTAAAGCTAAACGCATATAGACCCGTTCAGACATATCACAATATTCCCTATTAGATAGCGATAACCTTTTGTTAGCGGGCACGCTAATTCTTTCATGGAAATTGCCATTTTCGGTTATGTTAATGAAGTACCAAATAAACGCATATAGATCTTTCTTCAAGGTTACAATACTCTTCTATATGCAACGTTATCTGCACACAGCCAACACGCAGGTTTTCTAAGATTTCTGAGAGTGCAGTAACAGAAAAGTGAGCTTATACATATCACCCCATCCCCACCCAGAAAGACTCGGAAGTAGTCTCCTAAGTGAAAACAGAGATAAGTTGTATCCTCAATATTTCCCAAACAGGTAGTGGGTGGGTAGGAAAACTCTCAAGTTAGACTCGCATGAGAGCAGTTATTGCCTTCGGTTTGGCTAGGGTCACACAGCGGAATTAAGAAATTGTGTTGTGAAGGTAGAACCCTAAAATGTTGAAAACCCTCGAGTTTTAAGCCATCATAGTCGACTCTCTCTTAACGGACACCTCTATAAGACAGACACCTCGGTAAAACGGACACCTAGAGTTTCTTTCCCGGGGGGGGAGGGTACTCCCTTATATAAGCCACATAGCTATGTGCCGCCCAATCGGGTAATCAATCCTACTGATGGTTAAAAATAAGCAATGATTAATACGTTTCAAATTATTTTAAACATTTAATTCAAAAGGAATCAATGATTAATTTCAAGTAGCTTTTGCAATACTGTAATACTTTCTTCTTGTCATACCCATAAAGCTTATTGGTTTGAAAACGGGTATAAATTTTGCCCATTTTGGTCTGGAATCGGGTATGGTTTTCGAGGGAACTTGGGGGGTGTACGAACGTATTTATCGTTTCAGTTCCAAATGAGTAAGAAATAAAGAGAAATATGCGAATATGAAATGGATTTGAAGAATTTATTTTTTTGGTTGCGCTCTCACCTAGGTAATGATGACATGATTTCTGCCTAAAGGCCAGGTCTGAAAACGGGTATGGATTTTCGAGGTCTGGTCTGAAAACGGGTGTGGAAAATGACATTTTTTGGTCTGAAATAGGGTCAGGATTTAGGGAATAGGGCGGCATACCCCCACCAAGAATTTCCAGGGGTACCCCCCGGGCTTTCTTTACCCCCTTTATTTGACTATCCATTAAACGGACACTAAGTGCCGGCCCCAAAGCTATCTGTCTTAGAGAGAGTTGACAGCAGTGCCTGGCATGCACGTGGCTAATACTAAGTTGAATGTACTTAAATCGATCACTTTTGGCTTAGGTTGATGACAATTCATGAAGTGAAAACAAAATCACATACATGATGATGGATGCAGTAGCTTGACTTCGCCGAATACGTTTTCTCTGGCGATTATTTCATGCCACTGGAACATATTTCCCTGGGTTTCACAACCCTGAGAAGCAATTTCTATCTTGGACAGCTGGTAATTCCACATGTTAAAGGAGGTGATAAGTCCTATAAATGAACCAGTTCCACTCGATGCGGACCGATCATGAAGACTTTGTCCAATGAAAAGATATCCGGAGAGAATTTGAGGGGACCAATAATAGTCTGTAAATTCCCACATAAATGTACCATCCACGTAGAGTTCGCCCTTTATGTCTAACAACTTCCACACAACTGCGATATGATGCCAGGAGCCATCTAATGGATTTGCACTTAAGTTATATTTGTAGCTGTGAAATAAAAATTGACAACGGTTTTTTTTATTTCTCTTAGACACATATTAGGAAGCATTTGCAGTGTTTTTGGAAAACTATAGAATGTGGTAGAGGCGGTAGTGGTGTTGGTGGTGGAAAAATAAAAATATTGAGGAGGAGCGAAATTATTGAATTCTGGAAGAGCTGCATGGAGGGAGAGGTATTTTAAACTTGTGTTTCGCGCTAGGAAGAACTAGTTTGCCGCAATGTGCACTATTTGCGCGCCAAGAATGAGTAAACCGGAACTATGGAACAATTTTTTTTCTGTAATAGAAAAAGGAAGCGACATGATTTAGAACTTAGATGCATATATTTCCGCTCAGTATTTTAATTCACGGGCAAATGAACGCTTATCGGCCTTCGACAACATGAATCAACCAATGAATACTTTTCGTAGTTTCTTGTCAACCAATAAAAAACCAAGACTTTCATTAACCTAAAATTTACTAAAAAACCTGTCAAACCGGTTGAACCACCGAAAATATCACATGATCTTGTCTCAGTGAGATTCTTCTGAAAGGCTATAACGTCATTGGAGTTAATGTATTCCCCCGCAAGTTAATGAGAGTCCCGCGAAGAAAAGAAGGAGTAACTGGTCCCTATTATCCTAGAGCTGACTCTCTCTTAACGGACACCTAGAGACGGACACCTCTCTTGGACGGATACTTAGTGCGCTTTCCACTTGTCAGAACTGACCGGCCAGACAATTACCGTCGCAATGATAATTTCCAAACTCTCCAGCCAGATCAGTCAAATCCTAAATAGTATGCTCGAAGGAGATAGGTTTTTAGCAAAAACTCTTGGAAAAAGCCTATTTGTTTTTCAAACAGACTGGTCGGGCAATGGTCCGGCCGGCCAGTTCTGACAAATGGAAAGCGTCCTTTGTGCCGGTCCCAAAAGTGTCCATCTAAAAGAGAAGTAACTGTACTTCGAATTGTCTCAAATCGCTGCTTTGTTAAAAAAGGGATCAATTTAAGTTTCTTGGAAACTGCCCACCTACCTCTCCCCTAACCCAACATTTTCCCTAAGTGAGACGTAAGTGTTAATGTTGACTTATGGGAGGGGTAGGTGGGCAGTTTCCCAGAACCTAAATTGATCCAAAAAGACTACCTAGCCATATATTGTTATCTTACACACTGACATACCTCCAACTTTTTCCAACTGAACGAAAAAGAGCGGCCCCTGCCGTGATCCCTTCATTATAGTTAACTCGATTTTGTAAATTAAACTGTATCATCTCTGCGTCTGTCCGACCGAATGTGAAGAGAGATAACGGAGTGTCAGCAGAGGTCTTTATCCACATCGTTGCCGTAAGGATATTGACAGGTGATGTCCAAGGAACTTTTAAATAATCGTCCCTGTTTTGTCTCGTGAACGACAACTCATAAGACATCTCCGAAGTGTCTAAAAATAAAACGTAAACAAAATGTTGCGCGGAATTCCAAAGCACCCTTAATAGCACCCCTTGTCTAGCCTTGGAGTTTTTTTTCCATCATGCGTAACTGAACACAAAAAACAGTCTGCAACCCAAACAGAACTTGGTAAGCGAAGACCACCCTAGGTGAAATAAAGAGGTCTACAATCGATTAATTTAGCACGAGGTAAAAAAGAAAAGGCATCGAGCCATCCAGGACTTAATGTGTGATGCGCGCCAAAAAAAAACTAAAAAAAAGTCTCCTTCATAGGGCCCGGCAAAACAGAAAGTGGCCGAATTCTCAAGGGAAATAAGAAACAGGTCTTAACTCGCGCTCACTTGCTTAATCTCACGTGGACAATGAAATTCTTCGAATTTCTCAGTGCCTACGTGCTTGAAATAGAGGCATTGCAGGGAAGGTCCCGCGCCACCCCAAACTTAAACGTTTACGCGCGATACTTTATTCCGTGAAGGTGGAAATCCACCCTCAGAGAGTCAACAGTCCATTCTACAGTTACAGGTGCAAACGAGGCTGGAGTTGGTCTTGTTTTGATACAACCCTTTTCACTTTAATATGTAAATTATATTATACTATGTTACGTTATGTTATATGGAAGTCGGGGACCCCAGGTAGGTGAGGTAACCCGCCTGTCCATACAATTTCTCATTTTAATTTGATCACGTTTACATGATAGGTGGGGTGACCCGCCACATGTTACCTCACCTACCTGGGGTCCCCTACCTTCATGAAAACAGGCCCTAATATTTTATAAGCACGATTTCCATAAGAAAACAAAGAGTTTTATATCAAAAGAAAGTCAACCTCAGCCTCACATTTACTCAGAGGCTAGGCTACTGAGCCCATAACCGTAAAATGTTCTATTCGTGCCGCCTGCCGCAAACTTAGCTGAGGCTACACGTCGCAAACAACAATGACATTCTGGGCGATGGATTTACCTTCCCAGCGTTTTTCTGTAAATCCACCGAAGAGATAATTGTCTTTTCTGACAATGGTGAGGGTGGGGGCCATGTTGTCACAGAGTTCATGAAATGAGGAAACATTCCAGCCATGGCGGAGGGCGACATAACATGGGATCCACAATGATGAGTCGTAGCCTTCTTCAATCAGCATCCTACTCAGATGCTGATGATGAACGCTGTTCCTTTGTATAATGGAAGAAGTTATTGCTGTTGGAAAATAATGATAATAAAGATTAATAAGACAATATCGCTTGACAATAATTCGACGTAGACCATTCGCCATTCGCCATTCGCCATTCGGGGCGGATCCAGGACTTTTGCACTCGTCTCTTGCTCTACTTCAACACCAATAAACCACATAGTTTTTTTTTTTTTTGCAGAATACCAGTTGTATTAGAAAACCGCAGGTCATCTCAAGGAGGGGGGGGGGGGCGCACCCCCTGCACCCCCCCCCTA
Organism: Porites lobata; assembly: GCA_942486035.1. Classification (NCBI taxonomy): domain Eukaryota; kingdom Metazoa; phylum Cnidaria; class Anthozoa; order Scleractinia; family Poritidae; genus Porites; species Porites lobata. The sequence continues at coordinate 1,320,922 of CALNXK010000033.1, forward strand.
GATCCGCCCCTGTAGTACTCGTTCAAACATGTTACAACACATGACAAACAACAAGTTTAAAAAGTGAATTCGCGTTCATTGAAACCTCCATGGCGATTATCTCAACTCGCTTTTTTTTTCAAATATAGGCGAATTCTCCCGGACTTGAATCCCTAAAAAAAATATCCAGCTTTAAAAAGAGAAATTCGTCGTCGTTTCACTACGTTCTCGATTATTGCGAAATTAGGCAATTCACGTCATAGTTGTGCAGCGACAGAAAAGACATGTGCAAAAAAGTGTACTGCACGTGCAAAGTTATTGTTACTGCCTCTAACGCTTTGAACCCGCTGCACTGGTTTCTGTGTTATATGACTATTGTTTATAATTCTTCCCTTCTTGGCTACTGACCAAGCCTCAGGACCTCTTTTCGTAACAGAAAGTGCACAGTCCTTACCCACTCCCGGGCTGTCCGGTGAGGCGTGTGAAGGAACCAGAGTGCACCTTTCCTGAGTGAAGGCAATCTGATCAATAGCAATATCGCCATAGTAACCATGACTTTTCCTTGCTTCAAAAAATACCTAAAAATAATAATCAAATAAGTCACTGACTGAACTTGTGTGCACAAGGGTTTCGGCAATTTCTATCATACCGGTTTATGTTCTCTTCATCTGGGTAATCTTAGCAAAGAGCGTGTTTAAGCGGTTAAACCTTTTTTTTTCAGCGTCTCAAAGATGGCCTGTAGCTGGCAAAAACAGGAAGAAAAGAACTGGCCACTTCACAAGGCATACTTGGCTTCTCTCAGCTTTCCTATCAATGAAACCCAAGGATCCAAGTCTTATGAACAAATACGTAAAAATTCGCACTTGAAGGTGTTACGTTATAGTTAAAGATTTTGGCCATATTTTGACTGCATACTGAACCTCATGGTTTTAATATTATTTTAATTTTCTTCAAACTCATTATCATACCAGACTTAAAAAACGAAACAAAATTTAACTATGGATAAAATTGGGAACACAACATACTCGGAACCATACACTGTATCTTGAGGAACAGATTTACCTCATAATACAGATCAGTAATTTCAACGGGGATACGAGCCTCCTTCCAAGTGCTATTCTGGTCTCCAAAAAGCCTCCACAACATCCTGTCTTGTTCGTGAAGGTCTCTGAAATAGACGTTGAGCCTTCCAATTTGCACACCCCACATGCGATAATAAAATTTAACACACGTGTATGACGAAGATATTTTTAGAGGGATGACAAGTCGATCGGCGTGCTCATCATATTGCGTCGACTTCCAGGAAACATAAATATCACGCCCTGGAAGAAAAACAAAATGTGATAACTTAGCTGTGACCAAAACACAGCGTGACCCGAAAGAAACATGCCTCAGAGGGTATTTCTTCCGCCAAAGAATCTCCGTAGAACGAGAGAAATAAGGGAGGAAGGAAAAACAGCAGCATGCTCTAACCATCAGAGATCAGAAAAGTCATAAATAATCGCAAATCGAAGGAGACTGGACTGAGGTAAAAGAAGTGAAATTTCTATCATTTCTGTTTCTGTTTCGTGTGGTGTGTCATTCACAGCACAATGTACGCAAAATTGTTGTAAAAGCTCCACTTGCAACAAAGTCCTTTTAAAACTCACTGTCGCTAAAGCGGTGTTTGTAACGTTGCATTTGATTTAAAGTAGATCCTTTTTGATTTTCGCAGCCCAAGTATGCCGTAAGTATGATTCTGAGTTTAAAGGCACAACGTGTTATTCTATAAAATTGATTACATGAGTCTATAACAAATTATTGGGGCCTGTGATTGTGCAATAATAGGAGGAGTGAACTGCAGTTGAAAGACTATGCTAGTTAATTGTCTACCGCTGTGGTGAAAGTAAGTGGAACTTGTTTGTTAATTAAGAAGAAAACGAACACGATTGTCAGCACCTGACGGACATCCCAAGAGTTCCATCCTCATAGAAATATGGTCACGCCACGTCTTAGGATGCACCCGAATGTAGCGTGCATTTATGGAAGGGTGCAAAACGTTCAAAACCACGGTGTCGCGATCCGTGTTTCCATTAAAGACCTGGAGCGAGAAAATATAATGTTAAGGTTAAACTAGTAATAGACTTTTGGAGCTAGCATAACAGAGTTGCTACGTTTTTGATGTGGGTCTGAGGTCTTGAAAAATTTTTATGTTTTAGTGGGTCGAAATTGAATTAGTTAATTGGTTGAGTTTATCTTGCTACGATTTTCATTGGTTTACGTACCTTGCTGTGCTGATAAGGCCTATAGGTGGTGCCGTCGCTGCTGTAGGAGATAGTAAAGCTCGTAACCCATTGATCCCAGTCTTGTCGTCCCTGGATCTGTATTCCTGTCACCTCGGTTTCAGCTCCAAGATCCACTTGTAGCCACTGATGAACGTCATTTCTGAGGGCGGACCATGCGCCACTCTTACCTCCTCCAGCCTTGAAATTGAATCTGCCATTAGTGGCGCCGTATCCAGCCTCGTATTCGGTTGAAGCTGTGATTTGGCCATCAGTTATTTTTCTGCTCTCCATCCCGAGAGGGTCGGAACATGCTATGCACAGAGAAGACGTTGTTATTTCAAGGGACTATAGTGCAAGTTTAAACTCAATTGTTTTGCACGATTATTGCGTTAAGGACTTGCAATTTGGATGCCTACTTCAGGGATCCATATTCATTTTTTTATCAGAGTCGTCAGCCGGGCAAGTAAGCCTGATGGTATACTTGCCCGGTTGCAATTTGGGTTGCCCGGACAAATGTGCAGAACTATGAAAAAAATAGCGATAAAACGCCTTGGAACTTAAACATTTATGATTTGCATTTTATTTCCGTTAATAGTTACTAAGAAAGGGTTTTAACGAAACTACAAAGTACAATAGATACAGGCCCGAGGCTAAACACAGTTTCTTCACGTTTTACAAGTATTTGTTTATTAAACTGTCTACTTGTCTCTCTGTCAGTTTGAAATATCGCGTTCACATGACTAAAGCATAGAGTAAAACCAGTGGGCCTTTATGAAAACACATCATAATTGCGTTTTCATTCAGATTTTATGATATAGTTTTTGCCTACAACGTTATTCAAACTAGTTGCTTCTTCTTTCTAGAAAAAAAGTAGCCGACCTCTATGAGCAACTGAGCCGACGCGTTTCGTCGGCCGTCGATTGGTGCTTGTTGAAACCCCTGCATATATGAATTTTTGAAAAGACCTTGTGGTTGACCAAAACCACACTCGTCCGAAAGACGACTTTTTGGGCCTATCTTAATGGTCCGTGCGAGATTGTAGTCGCCTGGGACGACCGAACGACTGCGAATATGGATCCCTGCAGATTGGAAATATATAGTGTAATCACGAGTACCTCCTCCAACACCATCATCACAGAACCTAGTCCCCTCTATTACAGTGCAGCCGCGGGCTAATTGCCAGTTCCTGAAATTCGCTAGAAATGAAGTCCAGTTCCTCGAGTTATCGTCAAAGGTAAGAAACACTGCAAAACACAGACAAAAGGGCAACTGTAACATGATGAATTAAGATCCAGATCTAAATTAATGGCCATTCGCATTTCAAATTTTAGCATGAGACACACAATACGGAGCATTTTCAGATAACGTCACGGCGGCCATATTGCTGGTTTGCACGTGACGTCACGGCGGCCATGTTGGTGGTCAAGAACAAAAGCATTTCTCTCCTCTGGGAACTAAACTCTATTTTCATGTAAATTCTTCGAGGAAATATTCTTTTGTTTTGACCCCCAACATGGCCGCCTTGTCACGTGGTTGCAAACCAAGAATAGAGTGTTTTCGCTCACGTGGCCAGCATCTATGCAAATTTATTGGAACAAAAGAAAGCGCTTGCATAAGAAAGGAGTTCAACTCCAAGAGGACTGGTTTGGGACACAAACATGGCCGCCGTTTCATTGTTTTCGGACACCAATATGGCTGCCGTGACGTGTGGTGTTGGCGCACCAAGAAAATCCGGTGGGAGTTGAACTCTTTTCTTATGCACATTTTTTTTTTTTTTCATTAAATTTGTATAGCTGATGGCCACGTGAGTAAAAAACGCTTTATGGAATTTCGATGTAAATTTTGTGAAAGTTGTTTGCCCTTAAAATCACGAATCCCTCCTTCATGGGCTATTGACGCAGAGCAGAGCCCATTCGAACTGGAGGGATAATTGCTAATTATCGCGACTACTTTCTGTAAGTAGCAGCATGTGTGAATACCTTCTGAGTTCCGTTCAATCGTCTCCTTGTCCAACGACATGCTCCAAACAGAAACGTCGTCAATCGAAACTGATTTGCCCCAATGTCCGCCGTATTTATCTGAGCTAATCACAGTGAAGAACGGACCATCATTCAATGCATTTAACTGAGATGGACTGGAGTCAGAAGCCACCAGGTCGCCATTGACATAAAACTTGAGCCCGACGTCAGCCCTCCATGTCACGGCGGCGTTGAACCATTCATTAAGAATGAGTGGATGACGTATTTCCCAAACCATGGAGTCCTTGGCAACGATTAAGTGGTACATACCATGGTGAATTTTGAAGTATAAACCGGGTACATTTTGAAACAAATCTACATCAAAGATTTACAGTCCAGATTAGCTAAGGAATTAATACCACATTGTCGCAAGGTTTAAAAGTTTAGGTTCTGGTTGCATTGAAAGAGTATTAAAAGGCTTTAAGACAAGTTGGGCTATGTGAAAAAGAGGACCAAGCAAAACGAAGCTCTCGTAAGCGACCACTCTCTATTGCTTTTCCATGCGACCACTTTTTTGAACTTCCGAGGTGGACGCTTACGAAAGCTTCGACTGTACAATAATTGCCGACGAGCAAGCCGAGCGAAGACGGTCGGCTTGCGAGGAGGCCAGCTTAATGCCACGCGAAGTATTGCAGCAGGCAGAAACATTCTTGATCGTGCTGTGAAAAGCGTAATGTAAGGTGTACATTCCCTGGCGATTTTAGTGGCGTTGGATTTCACGTGTAGTTTCACGTGACTTTTGATGACCTTTGTTGTAAACAAACCTTCAAAGTTCGGCCATTGTTCTCTGCCACACTACTGTGCTTGTACTAACTACAACTCGCTATTTCAAGTTCGCGCTAACCAATAAATGTTATTTCCGTTTCGCTGTTTGAAACTCGACAAGTTTAAGGTTTACAATGTCTAAGCAGAACAATAAGAGCGATTTTAAGGCCAAGAGCATGGCACAAATGTAGGAACGAGGAGTGCTTAGTAGTGGAAATTTTCGCCTTAGCAGCTGAAACGGCTTTATAAACATTGGAACTAAAACCGGTGATGTAGGCAAATTCTTTTTCTTTCGTTGGCACTTAGCGAAAGCTACAACTAGTATAGTAACCAAGCAAAAAGTATTGTCTCTTGAACAACAGGCCTTTTTACAATGTCCTTTGTTTGTCTTCAGTACATACTGGAGAGTGTACGAAAGGGTGACTAGCCAAGATTCTATTAATTCAAACAGTACCTGACAAATCGCGTTTTCCATATAATTCTAACCGAATCCTGCAGTGTTTGTTACATTCGATCAAATGGACGCGAATAAACCTTCCCCTGATGGGTGGTTGCAGCCAGTTTGTGACGGTCATTCCTGGGTCCGAGTTTGCAGATAGCCCCTAGACGAAACAGTCACGTGATTTGAAACAGACATGCATATGATACAAGAATCAACATAACTGCACTTGCAAATTTTAAGGACCGCCTCCAGCTAATGCTCCTCGTCTGAGACTAGGAGATAATCACACCCGAAAAAAGGGAAGCATTCAACAAAGGCTCTGCCCCGAGGTCCAACCCTTCACCCATTGATACACTGGTTATGACAGGAAAGGTATTCTTTTTGTACACCTTCCATTGATAAATGGTACCCATTTCACATAATTACAAAAGAATACTGCATCTTTTTTAACTGCTGTAACTGGTTCGTCTTCTTTATATGAATAAATCGATAAAACAGGGAGGTTTCTTGTCGTAGTACTTAAATCAAAAGCCTTTTCAAAAATGGAAATGACTGATTTCACTACTCTTTCATATACTTAAACTTGTGAAACTTCTACCCATTCATACACCTGAAACCTCAAAAAGGATGCCCTTTGGGCGGAGCCCTTCCCCCCGGTGCAGGTCTTTATAGGGAATTATTTCCCTGAGGTCTGAAACAAAGCGGTGTTTTTGAATTTCCTCTGATTTCAACTTGCAAGGGAAAGTTTGACCACAATTGAGCGGCAGTAAAAAGAGTATAAAGGAAGCTCGGTCCTTATATACGTTATAACCGTGGGCCATAAGTAGTGGCAAGGGCTGCCCAGGGAATACTCAGTTAGTACGCAGGATTTGAATCATGTGATCTAAGTGCACCAATCTGACCAATAAGTCCCTGCATCATGATCCCTTGCGTATTGCAGTCCTAGGGGGCGGAAGCGCACTTCATATGAACCTATTTATTTCTGGGTCTGAAGTCGATTACCTTTTCACCACGGCTGTTTCTATAGAACGTCCAGTCATGCCCATTCGTGCTGTATGACACTTCATATACTTTGGTATACTGTTCAGGTGCTGTCCTTCCTTGGGTTGCGATACAGGTTACCTCCTTTTCTTCCTCTAAATCCACCTACAAAACATCCTGTCATCTCAGAGAAACTCACAGCGTCACCATGGAAACATTGGAAGTTTTGTTAACAATGATTAAGCGATAATTTTTTCTGCAAAGACTTATTTGAGGTTCAACTGTTTCTGAAACACGAGACGCAGTGTTTTATTAGATATTAAAAAAAGGAATAATATATCAAACACGAGAAGGAGATTTACACCTGAAGAGAGTAGGCAATTCGCAATGGAATGACAAAGGGAGCAAGACACCTAATACTGATGTCTACATTAGAGGTATGTCTATCTTACAGACAGTTAAGTTACAAAGATGAAAGTCAAAAATGAATTATTTCATATACACTTCACATCAGTTAAGTTACAGTTAGATAGTTAAAATCGGCTGAGACTCTCCTGAGAAAACAGTGCTTCTAATTGGGGAAATTTGCCTCAGCCGATCGGAAGGTTGCCCAGGTTGGGGAAGTGACAAGCCATCAGTATGGAATTTCTACGCTCGTTCCTCGGACGTCATTACCCGGGCACAGAATTGGTGGAGTCGCAAAATGTCGGCTATTTTCGCAGACCAGTCTGAGACCATCTTACCACTGATGGCCTTCTTACAAAGAGAGTAGTCCGTATGTAAGTGATATGCTTAAGTTATCTACCTGAAACCAATTTCCATCGAATCCATATTGGGGATGTTTATAAGGACCCCAAGCACGCGATGATGAAGTTTGGCCGAGGCGACCAAGGGGGGGCCAGTTATATTCGTTTTCATCAGGATCAATTAACGCGTAAGCGGAGAGACGTTCATTAGGAATGGTATCATCTCCCACCCCGTAAGCTTGCGAACAACCTAAGAGAAACAAAATGAACTTGTTAATTGTGGAAAATTATACAGCACCTCTCTGTAAAAGAAAAAGGAACACCTTTGGGTCATGTCCGCCTTGTAAAGAAACTTCTTTTTAACACTTTAATAAAGGTGTGGGACACGACTATAGCTGAAACCCACATGGTGAATAATATAATTCAAGAAAAATAACGTTCATCAGTATAATAATGAGCGTCTACCAATGGTCCCGCTTATGAATTCTAAGAAAACGGTCGAGCGTTTATAAGCCAATGCGCTTCGATATCGCTGATACTTGCATTAGGGAAGACAGGATGCGTGTCATATTTGAATCTCGTAAACCACTTAGTAAGATCGCCAATCTCAGAGACAGAAAATTTCGTCGGGGAAACATTAAATTATCTTTTGCCATACCTTACGTTATTAATCAACAAGTCTAGTATACTTAACGTTGTGCTGCCTCAACTCCCCCCCCCCCCACCCAACATCTCTCCAATGACCAATTTAGTCTTAACTATATAGCTGTCTATTAGGTTTCTTAGGAGACAGCGAGTGAAGCATACGATCCCGCGAAATATAACGTCCCGCCAGAAGATCCCACGCTCGTGGTGAAGAGAGAGAGAGAGAGACGGGACTATACAGGTTGAAAGCGTATACTCAAAATATCTCAGGCAAGCAATTTCAAACTCTTACCGTCTCTCCACCAGAGAAAAATCACCTGCACTAAACTAACTAAACCGTTAACACAACCATTGCCACGTGGTTTTCCTCTTCTACATGGGCAGCCTACCTTCCTTAGTTCCCTTTCGTTAGCATTCATCGTTGAATTATTTGGTGTTGCTTAATGTAGTGTTACGTAGTATAAATTCTTAACTATAAATGAACTCAATTTTAAAAAATATATGAATGAATGAATGAACAAACGAACGAACAAGTCAAGCACGAACGAACGAAGTCAAGAACGAACGGACGAAGTCAAGCACGCACGAACGAAGTCAAGCACGAACGGACGAACACACGAACGAACGAACTTACGAACGAACGACAGAAGGCAAGAATGAATGCCGGGGATAAAATCGAGATAGAAAACAAGTAACTGGAAACAAACCTGCATCATAAACATACAATTCCGTTTTCATACATTTTACTCCGAGGCCAACCTCAAGACGAACCTTAACAGCTTCAAAAGGAGGGAAGAATGCTTCTGTCAGTATATCCGCGTTTCCATCGATATTCTGACGATTAAAGCGAACAATCTGAAAAAAAAAGGAACATTCAGTAGATACTATGCATTTCGGTTAAAATTCCCACTGCCGCCGTGTCGTTGACAAAGGCAGTCTAGGGACGAAAGGAATGAGACTTAGACGCCGCCTGGTTGCCTCAAATAGATGTGGAGACTGGAGAGAAAGAACACTCAAAATTGAAGGCAAGGCTGGAGGGCGGGTAATTTTTCCGAATATTTCGGTTACGCAAAACTACTATTTATCGGGGGCTAGAAAAGCTAAGTGAACATAGAATAAACGGTTACAATGTTGAAATAATACAAAATTAAAAATAAAATGCGATTGGTGGTGAAAGACAATGGACGGAAACTTATATATATATACTATAAAAATAAAAGTAGGTTAAGTTTCGTCTCGTCTGCTAATTGCCTTTGAAACAAAAAATCCTTCGCGGACTTTACGGATACCATCCTTGTGTGAATTAAGTTCTACAAGGGAATGAGTTATATGTCCCTGATTGAATGGCCTGGAGGAGTGAAGTTGTCTGAAACGGCAGTAGGTTGATAAAGGTGATGGTGCTATAGCGCGTCTGTGCTGTGAAGCGGAACAGTCGGGTATTCCGGGACAGGCCAGCTCTAGCCTTTTCGGATAAGGACGGCGGGGTCCCTCAGTGGAAGCTATGTAGTTTCGTATCATAACCTGAATAAATAATATCGTGAAGCCACCTGTGGGCTTACAAGTATTGCGTTGTTGTATTTCTTAGCCAACAGAGTTTGTTGTTGTTGTTTTGCGTATATAAATTCCGCCAAAAATGTTTGTCTCCATTGGGTCTATTTAGGTTTCCGTGAGAAACCGCCCACCTACCCGTCCCCTAAGCCAACATTATCACTTACTTCTCACTTAGGGCAAAATGTTGGCTTAGGGGAGGGGTAGGTGGGCAGCTTCACAGAAACCTAAATTGATCAAATGACTGCATGTTTCAAGCGTCTTAAGTCCAACGAAACAAGGAGCCCATTCAATTATTTTCCACTACTACTTAAAAGGGAAATTCATACTTTCCGTAACTTCAAAATATATAAAAAAAAAAATGTTAACCTTCTACTTTTACTTATTTATTACTTTAAGAAGCACAATATGGTAAAACACTATGAAATGACAACAATGAATTTAGAAATGAATGAAAACACAAAACAACAAATAGATAGATCTAGATAGTTACATTTACGTTACCCTAACTGCTTTCTCTCTTAGGGCAAAGTTTTGGGACAGGGGAGGGGTAGGTGGTTGGGTAGTTTCCCAGAATCTTACACTGTTCCATAATACCTTCGAAAATGACATTCCATTCACGACCTTGCTGTATGTTATCCAGTTTTCTCCAGCCTCAGTTTTTTCGTATCTTACTGTCAAACTTTCTACGTTAAAACTGGCGCTGTCCCCATCAAACGTTTGTTGGATAGCAACGTGCGTTAATGTGTATTGTTTTCCCAATAACACTTGTAGCCATGAATTAGGGTCTCCAACCTCGGAACACCAAATTGATGCGGCATTCAGCCTCGCGTGGTGTGCAAAAATATTACCATCAGAAGTGGTTGAACTGCTCAACTGGACGTTAGTTATGGCGCCGTTTTCAAGTCCTACAGGTTTGTGAGGCACTGCGAAAAAAAAACACAAACAAACAAAAACAATTACCTTATACCTCTTACTAAACTATATCTGGCACGCCTGGGCTATAAATCAACGGGAAAGACAAGGATCCATAACCTAATTTAAGGACTGAGACAAGGAGGTTAGTAACATATTAATCTATTATATCTCTGAACTTAATCGGGCGAGTGGAAAAGAAAGCGCTCAAATTTAGTGAGCCGTACAAAAGAGTAGCTGAGGGATATAACATAAATGATTAAATGACTGTTATAATTATCACTCGAACCAATATAGGCCACGAGTTAAATATTGATCTCTGTCGTTTACATAATATCTCTTGATGTAGTTGCGCTTATTGGGCGATTTGAGTCCACGGGCACAAACAACCTTGTATTGTTAATTGAATCATCAAAAGTTAACTTTGCGAGGTACTTGGAAAATCTCCTTGACCACATGCTACTCTTTTAAAGAAATACAGTAAACACTCGCTAATAAGAAACTGAAGATTAAGAACCTCCTGGAAGAAATTTGCCACTTTAATGTCCCAAAATACAAGAACCTGTTTAGCCAAGCAAGATCAAGCAGGTTCTTACATGTGGGTTACAGTTAAATTATGATAAACACTTTTAACAAAGGAGTGTAACTTTGAACTGTAATTTTAAGTATAATAATAATATACTGTACTAATTTATATATAAATTCGGTAGTCAATTTTGTTAGGGATGTAATACAATTGTGAATAAATAAAAAGTTTATTTATTTTTCTGGTAATCAACAATCTATTAGCTCCTTCATAGCAATTAAGAACCTAATGTAGAACCTTCTTAGCCTAAATCGCCAATACGTACCCCAAAATACAAGAACCTATTTCGTCAGACTTAAAAAAGAACTAGGTTCTTATTAGGCGGGGGCTTACTGTAAATTGTCTTGACAGTAAAACTACTTTACGAGGTTTACGTTCTGGTATCCCTAAAAATCATAGCCGGAGATCGTGTACACTTACCGTGGTAATAGAACACTTCAACCTCGTCCGGGTAAAAATGAGGAGATCCAATGAAAAAATCTCGAGCTTTGGAGGGGGACCAAGAAATATTCGAAAGATTAAATGAGGCTCCCAAATTACTAAAACCCTTCAGTCTGCCAGAAGCATCTTGAAAGAGCTCGAGGTCCCGCTGTCCAAAGCTAGGGCCTAACGTTGGATCTGTTCTTGCGGACGTCTTGTTGTGCTGCACAGGGAAAAGGCGTGGTGACTCGCTCGCCGGGCTAAACAAGCTAAAAAGAAATCCTTCATGCTGGTTTCCAATGTCCGCTGGTAATCCTAGTAGGACACAAGGTAAGAAAAGACAGATCGAATTTAAATCTTATAACAATCCTTTACGAAAGCATACTTTTTCCAACTTTGTTAGTTGGTCTGTTTGCCTATTAAGGGCTATTAGAGATGTGCCGGACTGGCATTAACTACACTGGGGATGCGTTTTCAACAGCCAGGTACTAGAATAGGATCGCTCAGTTTTAACACAACGGCATTATTAAAAATTGAACAAAAAAGGGTTCGGATAATTTACAATGGCATAAAAATGAGTAAATATCATGGGGTTTGACCTAAATGGTTACAAAATACACTATAACGAAAGAAATAATAGACGTAAAACATCCATGACTAAATGAAGTTGGGAGCCTTCCCTTAAAAAAAGCAACAGGTTCAACAAAGTACACCCGAAGAGAACCTCAGGACACTTACCACCCCAACTCTGCTCCACAAACCCTCCAAAAACGTATTTTCCGACTTGAATTATGGTCAAAGAAGGACCTTTGTAATCACAACTGGAGTGGAACTCTTCCGTTCTCCAGGATGATTGCTGGGCGAAGTAGCATCGTTTCCAATTTGCTCTTTCTCGGATAAAAAATGGAAATGCCGTGCGCAGAAATTCGATACTTGCAAAATCATCCTGAAGTATGTCAGAGGTCATGGCTAGTAGGTAAAAATAAAAGGATGATACACGTTACAATAATTAACAACGGCTATCAACCTCACTAATGTAATTAGCACCAACTTCACAATCACCATCAGCATTATCACCACAACAGCATCCCCATCATCGTCATCATCATCAACATTATTTTTACCATCATCATCATCATCGTCGTCGTCAACATCGTCTTAAAATCGTCATAGCCATCAGTATTACCCGGCACCATCCGATGAGATATATTTGGAATCACGTCACCGACAAACGGCAAAAGAAAATCACGATTCGTTAACAACACGCGAAGTTTTTTCATCAGATATCCAAGTACGCCAATGTGCATAATTTTCCTTGTCTCTCAATTTTTGAGCAATTTATAAAAACATGACTTACCAGCTTGCTTCATGGAAAACGAGACAGTGACTCCCTTGTCGCCGCTGAGCTCAGTCAGAAACTGCCCTTCTTCTTCGATCAAAAGAGATGGTCGGGTATCAGGTATTCTCGCCCCCGTTAGGGTGGCTGCTTTTTGCTTCAGGATGTCAAAACTATCCGTTGTGGATGATCCGTCAAAAGTCCAGTGGTATTGTTCTAATTTGGGAAGAAAAATTGAGTGACGCACTACTGAAAGGAGAGCAACGTGTGCTTGCCTAGCAACGAATTTGGTAAACTAAACATCTACTTCTTCTTTCAATTGTTAATGGTAATGGTACTGAATCAGGTACCGGCTAATAGTTTGCACTCGAGGAGGAGAATGTGCCGCCGTCCTTGGCGTATAGTGAAGAAAACAACTAGAAGGAAGGGAGAAAGGAAGGAAGGAAGGAGGGATGGATGGATGGGTGGAATGGAGCAATGAAGGAAGGAAGGAAGGATGAGTTATTGGGTGGATGGGTGGGAAAATGGATGGATGAATTGGTGAATGGATGGATGAATAAATGGAAGGATCGGCAGGTGTAAAGACGTGTGAATAGACAGACGGATGGATTGATAAATTCCTTTAACGGGGCACTGAAGTTCATATTCTGTACCTTTTGGGGAGACAGATGAATATGCCGACAGCTGCACATCACCATGAGCCATAGCAGCGAAGAAACTCCAGTGAAGAACGTTACCCGCTTCCGTTTGGTATCCATTCGCGAGATTTTGAATTGAAGCTGTTGTTATAACCTTGTCCCACATATTCATGGACGTGATTTGCCCCTCAAACTGATTGTTTAATCCTTCGACATTACCAACCCATATTGTCCCTCCACCTTGGAAAGAAACCCCCGTAGCAAATGCCTGTTGATTTGCGATATTACTACCATCGACGTGAATACTGGCAGCTCCACCTTGAATAACGTCGTTCTGTGTCCAGGTAACACACATGTGGTACCAGTGGTCGAAACCCAGTGCATCATTGGCGGTGAACGTATGCTCCGCATCACTAAAAATGGACAGAGCGATTTACTTATTAAGCCCCGTGCGAACGGACGCAACAATGTCGCCCAACAACTCCCAACATTGCTGGATGTTACATGTTGCGTCTGTTTGCACACCCTGTTGCATGTTGTTGGAAGTTGTTGCGTAAAGTTTGAAACCGGTCAAACTTTTGAACCAACAACTCCCAACATTTTATTGGTTGCGTGATCGCCGAGGCGTAGCGCAACAATGTTGCATCCGTTTGTACAGCTCTCCAAACTTTGTAATGCACGTGCATTACACATGGTCTCCAAGGTCTTATGGGTTGTATCCTTCCCATGATGCACTGCAGGTTCCAACATTGTTATGAGTTGTTGCATTCGTTTGCACACCACTGCTAACATGACCGCATTAACTCCCAACATTGATGGCCCGTTTGCACCCTTAAGATTAACATCTTGCAAGAGTGGTCAAGGCGCGCTCTGCTGGCATTTCGAAGTTCACAAGTTCGGGTTTTGCGCTGACTGGTTAAGGACGTCCGCCCTAATTGATCAGTTTAACAAACTACTACAATTCCAATACTCGAAAGAACTGTAAAAAATTAGCAAAGAAATCAAGGTGGTAAGTTAAAAACGTAATTCTTCTTTCAACCCAGATGGTATCGTAGCAACCTTATGGATGTCAGACCTGTCCAAAAGCGCTCGTGGTCTGGTGCGACTGAGTGGATAAATTGCACAATGATGTGAAATTCCGTTTTGTTTTCTACTTGTGTAAGGGAGGGGACTATAAATTACTAACAAAATTGACATTACAGAAAGTTCATGATTACCCAGGTTGAACAAGCCGCAGCTCCACTATATTGCTATCGTAGTGTATGCTGAAGAAATGTCCGTTTGCAGCAATGTATCGAAGAAAGCTCATCCCGTTTCCATGTGATGGTAGTTGAAATCTAAGCCAGAGACAAATGGAGAAAGCTGCGAAGTCAGTTAAGATATTTTCCCAGTACACATAACCAGTCGAACGCGGTGGAAACTTTAGGTCAAAGTCGCCGGAAAAACCTGATGAAAAAAGGGCAGATGTGACGATATCAATTAGTAAAAGTAAATCTTGATTTCTGTTAGAAGTGAACTTAGCTTCTTTAGCTAGTCTACAGGCACCTTACTAACATTTCTTAAAGCAGAAAATACACAGACAGAGAAAATAACAGGATAAACTGGCAAGAGGGAGCCAGACGGAGAGACAGAAACAGACAGAGCAGAACTCGAGCCCCCGTCCTTACGATTACAGACGCTGTCTGTCCAACAGTACCCTGGGAAAATTAGTGCTTTTTAGTTTAAAGAAGCTTTTATTAAAATGAGAACACATTACAGTTCCAAAAGTTAGAACCACCTTGTGCAGCATAAACAACAGTAACACTGGAAGGTCTGGAACGTACTGCTCTCAGTGAGTAGCTTTCAATTGAATGGTCACATCATAGGATTTCATCCACAGACTCAAAAGTTAGAACCATCTTGTACAGCACAATAAACAGTACCACAGAAACCACTGCTCAATAGCTTTAGTTTAAATGGTCATACCATAGGATTTTATCCACAGACTCAAAAGTTAGAACCACCTTGTACAGCATAATAAACAGTACCACGGGAAAGTACTGCTCAGTAGCTTTAGTTCAAATGGTCACACTATAGGATTTCATCCACAGACTCAAAAGTAATAGTTAGAACCACCTTGTACAACATAGTAAATATGAACAGTACCAATGGAAAGTGCTGCTCGGGAGCTTTCATTCGAACGTTCACTCCAAAGGATTTTGATCACACTCCTGAAGTTAGAGATCTCTTAAACGTATCTGGGATTTCTCTTACCATCTGTTCTTCTTATTTTCATTTCAGTCTTGATGATACTCGGGAATAGTTGCGTAGGAAAGCCAACCCACTTTATTGACGCACTGTTAAGCGAAGCGTTCTCACTGCATGCCGTCGTAAACCACCATCCACCATTTTGCGATAGTGCGCAACTGTCTTTATCTGGAGTTGCAAAACTAGAACCGTTATGCGAATCGAAACCGTTTGGAATATTTCCGGAAAACTCTCCCAGCGACAGCTTGTAAAGAGCACCTTCGTCTGCGACATGGAAGTTACTGTAAATAGCATAGCCTTTGCTTCCATCAGAGATTTCCAGTTGAATCAAGAGTTCTGTGTTCTTGCTTGTCAAGGCGTAGATATTGTCATTACCTAGCCACATCTCTGATTGGTTGTTTACTTCGCCAAAACCTGAGAGAACGACGAAAACATCAACAACAAAAACTGATTTTACGAAAATGTAATAAACTCGCTACGATAACTGTCTTGAATAAAGTTCAACCAATGAATGGGATCAGTAGCATTTTCCCAACCGAGCAAGGATCTCCGAATAATTGGCTTTGACTGTCTCAAACAGTTTTTTCTAAACCTTTAATCACCTGTGCAATGTTACCAAAACTATTTGCTTGAGAGCGGGCCCTCTGCCCGGAGTTTAAGGAGGAGGCGGGGGGATGGCGAAGCGCATCGCTCTTTTTTTCTCCAACACCGACCTCCAAAAGTGGGAGGCGACTACTTACGATTCGTCTCCTTATATCAAATTACTTACAATACCCCTATTTATGCTTCACTTTCCTTCTACAAATGTAATGGTGAATAACAAGCCTGGTGAATATATGAAAATGGCGTTTGTCCAGTCAGTGACGCATGTGATTCAGGAACCATCTGGTTACTTGATGAGATGCTTTACAACTGGGGAGACTCAAGGTATCCAAGGCCATCAAATTAGGTTCATATGACATCTGCCCAGAAAATACGGGGGTTGTTTTCAATGTTTTCCGAGATGGAGCCGAACGAGACACTGAGATCCAAGGAGGGAAAAAAGTAAGTGGTTTGTTATACAGCCAGAGAAGAAAACTTTATGAACGTAAAACTAAGAGAGCGGTTAAAATTCATGAGTGACATTGCACGTTTACTCTCTTAGGTCATAGATTTTGCAATATTGCCCGCTCAGAAAACTTTCTGTTAATTGTCATGTGACCTCGATTTAACCAATAGGAGCGCGCACTCTTAGGCCATACAACAAAATGTACCTGCTTTATATTCACTCCAACTCTTCTTAAAATTTGTGACATCGTTTCCTCGTCTTCTCTGGATCACTGTCCAACCTCCGCCATGCGTGTCGTGATCGCAGAACACTTGAAACTCTACCTCGTTTAGAGGATTTATTGTGTAGACACCACTAGCTCTGTTTCCAGTTAAAAGTAATTCCCTGCAGTCACCTTGGAAGAAAATAGGGAGCTTTAGCATCGACGACGGCGACAGCAGCGAAAACGCCACTTTTAAAAGGAATTTGCTTTTCTTCAAACTTTGTAGCGTTTATTCCAATGCGCAGAAAATGTCAAATGCGGGCGAATTTCTCTGGAGTTGATTTCTTGGGGACCGCAGTCAATTTGGAAAGAGAGAAAATTTCGTCTTCCCTTGTTTACGTCGTCCATAAACGTGAAATTGGACATTTTCACGTCGTAGTCGTGCACTGACGGCAAAGAAATGTACAAAGAAGCGTGATGCACGTGCAAACTTGTTGTTTTGCTTAATAAACCTATTGCTTTTTTGACGTTCTCGTTGCCGTCACCGTCACCGTCGTCTTTGCTAAAGCTCCCTAGTGACTAAATAAGCATCGCTACATTTCAAAGAGGAACTCAGCTGATTGTATTTAGAGGAAGTGCACTTCAGCTCACATTTCCTTGAACAGTTTTTTTTTCTGCTTTTCAGAACTTATATTTTGTAGAAGGGCTTTGGAGCAATAAAGCTTGTTTTTCACCAGCAAAGCAAGCAAAACGCAAGCACGAGGGCATTCACAAGAGTTTTAGGGACTTTAAGATCCGAGGACGGCACCGGCGGCGAAAACGTCGCTGAAGAGGCGAATTCGCGTTCTTTCAATCTTCGGCGGGATTATTCCAACTCACTAACTTTGTCAAATTTGGGCCACCTCTCCCGGGGTTGAATTCCTAAGAACCATATCCAAGTTCAAAAAGAAAAATGAACTTCGTCGTGGCTAGTTTTACCCTCTATAGAGCATGAAATTAGGCGTTTTCACGTAGTAGTCGTGTAGTGACAGCAGAGAAATGTGCAAAAATTGAGCTGAGCGTGCAAAGATTTTGTTTTGGTTATTAAAATTAATACTCTTTTGACGTTCTTTTTTGTGCGCTTGTGTTTGTGTCGCCAACAGGCTTCAGCCATACTTTTTATCAAACATGACACAGTATTTCATCTGATATCCAAACACCTAAAAGTGGGAGAGAAAATCCCAGCTTTTAACTTTTAGTTCGTTGTACCTGTTATCGTTGAAAAACCGTTTAGTGTGATATACATACCTTGGAAATCAGTATTCAATATTCAAAAATCACAGAAGCGATTCATAAATATTTATCAAGTCTGATAATTTTTATTTTTTGGCTAAAGCCAGGAGCTGCTACGGCAATCAGACGGGCGCAAATGAATATAAATTCAGTCTTCCATTTTGTCAATTACATTTTCTAAAAAACATCAAACATCAGAAAGAGTCTTTTTGAGGATTTCTAACCATCGCAGATTGGTTTAGAGATGTATTTATTTATTTTTTCGAGGAAACATTTCAACAATACCTGGTAGCCAGGGAGTCGTTTGTGTGCACTGACCGATCCCTCGGCATGACATTTCTCGGTACTTATTTGTTGGCGTTTCTAGGGGTGTTAACCGAGACCAAGTCCAATCCGTGTAAGTACAAGATGGCGACCGGCCTAAGACATTAAAACAACAACAACGAATTAAAAGGAGCAAAAAAAAAAGTTTTTAGGGATCCATAAAACTGACAGTGAATGTTACACTGTTGTACGGTATAGAACGAAGCTTCAGAAAAAATAAGACTTTTTGTACTAACAAGATGACACCGTTGATATATCTAAAAGTTGATGGAACTCTGAAAGCGTTTTACAGAGAGTTTTCATGGATTTCTTTAAGATCACATTTAAAGGCATCAAAATTATCTGGTCTTCGCCGTTTACATAGGTTAATAGTCAACAAAAACCACAGGTAGCCCAAGCTCGAAATATGAGCATCGGCGAGCATCGATCGGCATTGTTGCGTAACATTCGAAATACAAGGATTTGTATGGGAAAAAACCTATCGTTTCTGTAACCTACGATAATGAAAGGATTTCAATAAAAAACAACTTACCTTACTTAAAATATGTGTTAAGTCTCTCCTGTGTGGTCCACGGGCCGATTTATAGCCGTTTAATGGGCTTTTATTT
This sequence comes from Porites lobata, assembly GCA_942486035.1. NCBI lineage: Eukaryota > Metazoa > Cnidaria > Anthozoa > Scleractinia > Poritidae > Porites > Porites lobata. Next base: position 1,339,906 of record CALNXK010000033.1, read on the forward strand.
AAACGGTTTTCTCTCTATATAAAGCTTTACCAAGGCTGGGCACTCCAGCGAAGCGGCCCGACTGATCCACCGAAGGAAAACGGCCGTAAATTCGCTCCAACTATAGAGAGAAAACGGTTTACATAAAAACCCATACAACGGCCATAAGTCGGCCCATGGACCACACAGGAGAGACGTATCACTCATTTTAAGTAAGGTAAGCATTTTTTATTGAAATCCTTTCATTTTCGTGGGTTACAGAAACGATAGGTTTTTTCCCATACAAATCCTTATATTTCGAATGTTACGCAGCAATGCCGATGTTCCCCGATGCTCATATTTCGAGCTTGGGCTACCTGTGTAAAAACAAAGAAACAAAAACGAAAACAACAAAGATGACGAGGACATTTGTTCTTACCCATAAGTTTTCCAATCTCCTCGGCACCCAGACTCCTTCCAAATATAAACAGATCGCTGAGATATCCGTGAAAGTAAAAATGCTTGTTTTGATCAGGGTCGAAGGACCTGCCAATTTCTAACAACCCCGTTGTGTTGTCCCAAGGATAACTGCTATTCCCCGTGGGGGAGATTTTAAATCCATTGATAAAAAAGAAAAGTTCCGTGTTTCGGACAAACGACACAGCCACGTGGACCCATTGTCTTTCTACGACTTTACCCGCGGTATAAATATACGACGCGTTCGAAACCCAATAAGTTAACTGCAACTGGTTGTTAGTATTAACGCCAAAAATAAATCCAGGAATCTGTAGATCATTTTGAACTATTCCTCTAAGGTGTGGGTCAGAAGGCACTAGTTCTATCCAGCAAGCAATGGTGAAGGAAGGGCCGAGAGTGATATTGTCAGCTGTCGCATAAGCTCGAGTTTCATCCAAGTAAAGTGCGTTGTGTCCATCAAGACGGCCTTCCAAGAAACTAGCGCTGTATTTAAGGCTAAAAGTAAGGCAAAGTACCATTGCATTAGTGATACAAGAGTTAACTGTGGTTTTAAAGTACCAGTTTTAGTTGTTTCTTTAAAGTTTCATTGGAATACTACTTTTAAATTCAATTTTTATCCGTGCAGATTGAATTCGCTAAACAACATTCTTAGCCTGCGAAAGGCAGACGTTTCTCCTCGCTCATCGCCGCCGAGGGACGTTTCGCGAAACGTCCCTCAGCTGCGAAGAGCAAGGAGAAACGTCTGCCGTTCGCAGGCTACAACATTCTTCCTCTAAGATTTTGATTTCGAATTCTCGGGATATCGTTTTCATGGTAATATCCATCAAAACCTATTTTTTAACCTAGATCATGTCAAACCTCAACCTAAGACCACAATAAAGTGGTGAAAAATTGGTTTTGATCCCATATGGGGAAGGCATAATTTCCTTTAAGATGATTGAAAAATATACGAATAGTACTTTTCATTCCCAGGGTGAAAGATATAGTCTTACAATAAGGTGGTGCAAACGTTTGGGTCTGCAGATGAAGTTTATGGGGTTACCATTCGAATGAAACCTCTTTAGGAGAACTTGTCTTTCACTTGGTAATATTTGTTTTTCAGCATTTTGCATAACGAAATTTAAAAATTTTGTCGAATTTGTCCGGACTCTGGATACTTCTAGAAATGAAAAGGGGTAAACATGGAGGTTAAGCATGCCAACAAGGATTATCACGAACGAAAGAGAAAACCTAAAAACAGAAAATTCTTTTTACAGGAGAAAATTTGCCCAAGTCAGTATCAAAAGGTTTTAATATAACTTACATCAACTTATCGCTGTCATCTTCGCCGTCAAGACTAAGGTGTACCAAGAGATCTTCTGGCAAATCATAGTCTAAACAAACAAAAATTAACAATAACCACGCAATAACTATTAACAAAATACAGTACCAAGTTCTTATAACTGTTTTCTATTTTTTTGTATTTTCTATCTTTCTTTTTTACTCTCTGTCCATCGTTTATTTATTTATTTACTTATTTAATTTATTTTCTGTCACTCGATTCTTGCAATCGCTTGTTTAAGGTGTCTTTAAATATACGATTATTTTTCATCCCGGAGACAAGTGCCAACCTTAACTTTGAAGCTATTTGCTTAGCTTTAGCAAATTTCTCTCGTTTGAAGGCGATGAATCTCCTAATACCCAACTGACGATTAAGCGTATTTATTTTTAAAACTAATTTGGAATTATTTAAATTACCCGTAGGAGGACAAGTCTCTCCATCAACCACAATTATTTCATGAACATCCTCTTTAAACATTGGCCAAGACACCCAATCTCCGCGTTCTGCTCCACATTTAGATGACAGTACAGCTAAGAGAGGATGCTCCAAGACCCGAGGCCATGCATTAATATGCCCCAGCTGTCCTGAATACAGTTCATTATTATCTCTTCCAACTCCTGCAGTAAAGGTTTTATCCGAAGGTATTTGAATTCCGGTTTTGAAACCTACGCTCTCCTGAATGAGTCTCCCCTCATAGTAGACCTTGAAACTACCACCCTCGGTCTGCCAGGAAACGCAGATTCCATGCCAAGTATTGTCACGAATACCAGGCAAGAGTGCCAGTATTCTATAATGAGAAAAGTAGAAAGAGTTTTATAAACAAAGAAGTGGTCAAATGCTACAACGCAAACGTTCAGCAGTAGAAGGAAACGTAAAATAATCTGCCATGGATATTTACAGTGCGACTACTGTATTCGAAGTCGTGTTATTCATACCTTAATATTTTTGGTAGTTACTTTCATGGGTTACTCATTTTGTTGATTGTTAGCTCCTTTAATTCGAAACCTCAGAAACGAGGAGAGAACTGGGCTGAGTTAACTTTCGCAAAGACTTCTGGGAATGTTTCTAGGAGCTTGAAAAGGCCGATTTAGACGGCATGATTTTTGCTTACGACTATAAACACATGAGATTCGTACAACACGTGGATGTCGTAAGTGAAAATTGTGCGCTTGTGGATGGTCGAAAGTCATGAAGTATGTTAGTCGCGCACGATAGTCGTGAGCAAAAATCGTACCGTCTGATCTAAATCGGCCTTAAAGAATATTGGCCGGCAGGGACCTTACGATTCGACAACGGCGACGCCAATGACAAAGTCGCTAGAAAATAGACCTCAGGTCCTTCGGAAATTTTTGGCCTTTGATACCAAGTCACCCAGTTACTTGAAAGTTGGGACGTTAGGTTGGAACTAAAGAGAGGGAACCACGTCGGAAGTAAGAAAGAGATCGTAAAATTTATCACTTTGTCGGTGCCGTTTTCACGTCAACTCAAAATTCTATAATTTCACGTCTTGAAGAGTTGTTATTTTGCTTATAAAACGTATTGTGTAAGACCTTCCCGTTGCCGTCGCCGTCGTAAGATCCCTATTAGGGACCTCAAGATCCGACGACGGTGACCACAACGAGAACGTCACAAAAATAACAGGTTTAACAACCAAAACAACCATTTTTCACGTGCATCACGTTTTTTTGTACATTTCTTTGCCGTCACTGCACGACCACGACGTGAAAATGCCTAATTTCACGTTGTACAGAGGAAGTACACAAGCGAAGACGAAATTTCCTCTCTCTTTCTGAATTTGGATAGGGTTCTTAGGAATTCAACTTTCGGAGGGTTCGCCTACATCGGACAAAGTTAGAGACTGGAAGTAATCGCGATGAAGATTGAAAGGACGCGAATTCACTTTTTCAGGGACGTTTTGTCTGCCGTCGTCGTCGCCGTCGCCCCCGTAAGATCCCTTTTGCCCAGTTGAGCGGCGCGTTCCCAATAACGATCCCAGAAATACTTGCGAGACGCATTCCGGCTCCAGTACCCTTCAGGTTTCCAAAAGGAGAATACTATTGCGCCTTTTAAGCCCTAAGATCAAAATTTGAGTTCTCATTTGTTGCTCCTATTCATTTCCTACAGGAGTGGTGGGGAGAAGTTGATAAAATGTCAAGCAAATTCATCTTGTGTGATTATGTCCGTAATTCTCATGACCACTCTGTTTTGCAAAGCATTGATATTACAAGGGAAAACTCGATGCTGATCACTCTTAGGGCTTAAGAAAGGGTTAAATATGAGGAATTACCTTTGTTCATCAAGGAGAGTAAGTACAAGGTTCTCGTTGCCATAATCAACGGATAAGGAAATGAGATTGTTAAGACTTTCATCTGAATAGCGTAGAAGGCCAAAAGGGCCTCCTACATCATTGGTTTTGACCCACACACATATCGTGAATGCTTCAATGTCTTGTTCACCAGCAACTGTCACTTTCGAAACGAGTGAGGAATGTTTCGTAGTAAACTTTAGGTAAAAATCATGGTCTGCAAAATAATGAAGATCGCAGGGTTAGTCTACACACGTGTATGACTAAAATAATCGAGACTTAACATTGCTCCCGTTTACTCATTACTATAGTGGAAGCTCTAATAAGTGGACACCCAAAGAAGGCAGTGTTCGTAACTGGAGATGGCCGCTTACAAGAATTGTTCTTATTCGCCAGTTGCACATCTCCCACAATACACATTACTTTTGTTTAACAATGAATAATAATAAAAATCTTAGTACAGGAGGCTCACATCACCAAGAGTGATGTTCATTGAGGCCCTGTTTCGCTTGATACATGTAAAAAGGCAGGCGAGGCGAAACGAGCGCGACCACGTGAGAGAAATTGCGTGCATGAAAGCTGATAAGGGCCGGATCTCAGGTTTTGATTAAACAAATCGGACCGCAGCGAGGCGGACGTCCGATTTTGTTTAATCTCTCGTATGACTGAATTGGACTCCGCCTATTCCTAATAATCTAATAACGACAACTGTACACATAACAAACACAAGTTTGACCTCAAGTTCATCTGTCGAAATTTGTTTAGGATCAACCAAAGAATTCATATGAAATCATCAGACAAAACACAAAAAGAAAAGGAACGTATTTCTAAGTTTTATAGTTTGGTGTTAGTAACAATTCTCAAAAAAGCTACCGAGTAGTTTTTCCTCTTGCACTATTTAATTTTTTGTAGGTACTGGATAGCTCTCACTTTTGAGTCTGTGGACGAAATCTTGCGGTGCGACCGTTCAAATAAAAGCTATTGAGCAGTACTTTCTGGTGGTACTGTTTATCACGCTGTACAAGGTGGTTCTACCTTTTAAATCTGTGAATGAAATCCCATGATGTGACCATTCAAATGAAAGCTACTGAGCAGTACTTTCTGGTTGTACTGTTTATTATGCTGTACAAGGTGGTTCTAACTTTTAAATCTGTGGATGAAATCCTACAGTGTAACCCTTCAAATGAAAGCTACTGAGCAGTACTTCTCCGTGGTACTGCTTATTATGTTGTAAATGGTGTTTTCAACTTTTGAGATTTTGGACAAAATCATACAGTATGACCAATCAAATGAAACCCCTTTAAACATTTTTTTGTCTAATACTCAGTTCAGTATTTTGCAGTATGAAACTCGAAATTTTTCTTGAACTTCAAGGGGTACAAAATCTACGTTTAAAATTTAACCGTGCCCGATTAAAGTTCATCGAATGTTTTCTTTATGGGGAGCTGAGGAAGGTGGCGCTAGAGAAACAATGGTCACCAACGAATAACAAAAATACAGTTGTCAGATACTTGGTTTACTGCATACATGTCCATGCCCAGTGACAGTCAATACCACAAATCATGAAGACGTTTTCTCTCTAGCTCCATATAAATGTACTTAAGTGTCACCTCATATTTTCGTGACCTATTCTTTTCAAACAATTTGAGTATCTTTAATTTCCATGTGCATAACAGTGACCAGCTGAGTTTCTGTAACTTGTAACTTGAGGCCCGTTTAAGGAAAGTCCTGGTAACTTTTCGGGCGCGAAATAAAATATTCAAATTTTAAAAATCTAAAGAATAAAAAACAGTCTATTTTGTTTTGTTAACTGATAGTTTTATCGCATTAGCTGTAAAACGTTTCTGTGTCCCCATAAATACAAATAGATCCGAAAGCTCGATCTTAAATGTAAACAACAACAACTTTCCGGGCCTTTATCGGAACTTTCGAGAAACAGGCCCCAGGAACAGATAAATGCGGAACAGTTTGGTGGGCGAAAGTCTGGGTAATAGGTACGATTTCGATCCCACTTATTTTAAAACGTTGTTCAGTTTTAACGAGCCGTTGACCAACAGCTTTGTAATTTGTGTTTGAGCCTTCCTCTGGAGAGGTAATTGCAAAGACCGTAAAATTTATAGACGTCTCAGTGGGCTATCTCAGTGATTTCCGAAAAATTTATAAAGCCATTGGTAGCCATCAATGAGTAACTGGAGTAAGCAATTAAACAATGACAACCCGCGTAAAATTAAAGATAACGCAAAAAAAGCTCAGGTCCAACTTTGAAAGAAATTCTTAGAGATAATGTTTACAATATATATATATATATATAAACTGTTTTATTATTATCTTTATAAAGTACACTTTCCTTTTTTGAGCAACATAAGAAAAAAAATTAAACTGGAAAGACAAAAACAAAAAAATAACCATACCATTGCACAAGATTTCCTCCGCAAGTGAATTTCCCAATAAGACAAGAAAAAGAACCTACAAAAGATATGGAAAAAAATCGATTACCTTAGTCGTACAAGAGATAAATCTTGTTCACAAAGATAAAAAAGTATCAAAAACTATCAAACTTACCTCCAAAATGAATGTTTTGGAGGTCTTCCACAATCTCCAATTATTCATGTTATTATTATCGATAACAAGGTGTATTCGTCGTAGAGAGTTGTCGATGTTCTCTTCCAGTCGCTGTTTGATCACGCCATCATACAATAAAAATAAGAGTAAGCCAAGGTTTTTAAGTGAGACTGTTTCTCAAAAAACAGATTTGCCGAATTTCACGAAACACCTGCAGGAAAAATGGAGATTGGCAATTTACGATGTTTATGGATAAAGTAATCTTCGAAACAGTGTGCGACTGACTTATTTGGTCTATGAGCGAACTAAGATTGGTTTCCTTGGTCACTAATCAACGTCAATAAGCAGTCACTGATGTTTCTCCCGTGTAAACAGTGTAAGGTAAACTACGCCATCATAATTGCAGAAGGCTTATTTGTTTAGCAAGATTGTCCGAAATGAAATTTGTAACTTAACGAGGCATTTTCCAGATATTCTAGGAAATTACCTTTTCCACAATCAGAATTATATAAATTACTGAAAAAGAAGATTAATTCATATGTGCCTTCATTGCAATCAAAAGAGGGAGCAAACTCAAAATCGGTTTAATGAACAGTTTGAGATTTGTCATTCTCGTCAAGTTTAAACTTGAAATTTTTTTTTGAACAAATGACTTTACTTTAACTACACACATAAGACTTTATTTATCCTCAGATAAAAATAAATAAAAATTAAAAAATATAAATAAAACGTTATTGAGCCTCTTCAGTGTTTATTAACTCAAAACAGGAGCCAAGCAAATTTCTGAAACCAGAAAATCGAGAACAAAAGGAAAACTATAAACAGTTACAAGACTGTTATGTAATCAAATAAATCATATTCTGTCAGGGCAAACTGCTAATAGACAAATTTATCAAAGAAAACGCAGCTTGTCGTGATAGCGCGCAGAAAAGGACTGAATCCGACCTCCGGTGTTTGATTTGCCTTTCTACCCTTGGTCAGTCAAGTCGCTTTTACGATCTGCGCGCGTCTTCTTCACCGTCGTGGCGTTGTCTTTGCCAAGTCTGTTTAATAGCAATGGAACAAACAAGTACAAACAGACACTGACTAAAACCTTTTCTACTTACAAGTATGCTGGGCAAGGTATCTTTTTACATACAAAAGTACATTATTGAACAGACGATATCCGACCTAGTTGGCTGAATTCCTGAGTGGAATTTAATAAAATAAATATCTATCTTATAATTTATATCTACAACGTTCTGTTTGGTCCATAATAATAATTTTCACCCATGGAGTGAATAAACATAGCGAACATTTAGTTTAAACTACAATCGGCGACAAAATTACAGATGTAGTTCAGACACTGTGCCCCGAGGGGTACTCCCTTATAAGGGCTTAATGGGGACGTGCGGCCAGCCAGGGAATGTTTTTCAGGGTATCGAATTTATCATTTTTTGTCTTAATCAGGGTATCGATTTTTCAATTTTTGTCTTAAACAGGATAAATGTCTTAAACAGGGTATCAAAAATTGGAATTCTGTCTTAAAAAGGGTAGGAAAATCAGAGATATTTGTCTTAAACAGGGCCAGGGTATGAGGGGCCGCGCCGCACCTCCCCACCCAGGGATATATCGAGTACCCCCCCGGGAAACTGTGCCCGACCAACCTAAAATAAACATTTAATTATAAAATCTACATAGCTCTGACTGGTGTACGTCACTTTCTATCCTACAGTGACTAAATATAGCAAACTTTTAGTTCACAAATATTATGTTAAACTAGCTCCTTGTTAACGTCGCCTGTTCTTGTTTAAATATTGTTATTTAAAACAGTCACCTGAGTTCAGGGTTCGTACTCTTTTATGACACGCCATAGGGGACAAAAATGTATGTGTGAATTTGTGTACAACTTGTGTGAATTTATACACAACTTATCCTTGTCGAAGATAACTTCCTACAATACATTTACAACTTTGCTGTTAGGTCTACGACTTTCAGCTTCATTTACTTGACTTCTAACAAAATATGTACAACTTGTTTGTCAAACAAACGAATAAAATCGATCTATTCACACAACTTTTAACTAGCAGACATCAAGGTTGTTTTGCAATTTACGACGTGTTGTTTACATGTTTGACTTACGGCAGTTTTTATAACTCAACTACGAAATACACGACTTAGCATTGTTTGAGTACAACTTCCTCTATGAAATACAGAACTTCTTCCAGGTGCTAAACTTACGTCACTAAGGCCCAAGGACAGATAGATGCGGAACAGTTTGGTGGGCGAAAGTCTGGGTATATAGGTACGATTTCGATCCCACTTATCTTAAAACGTTCTTCAGTTTTAACAAGCCGTTGACCAACAACTTTGTAATTATGTGTTTGAGCCCTCCTCTAGAGAGGTAATTGCAAAAGGCCAAAAATCTACAGACGTCTCAGTCGATTATCTTAGTGATTTCCGAAAAATTTATAAAGCCATAGGCGGCCATCAATGAGTAACTGGCGCAAGTAATTAAACAATATCAACCCGAGTAAAATTACAAACAAGGAAAATATGCGCCGGTGCAACTTTGAAAAAGAATGCTTTGGGATAATATTTACAGCATAAAAAAAGCTGTTTTATCATTATCATCATAGAAAACACTTCTTTTACCAACACAAGAAGAAAAATTAAACTTCAATAACAAAAAAAAAAAAATAACCATACCATTGCACAAGATTTCCTTCGCAGGCGAATTCCCTAATAAAACAAAAAGAAGAACCTACAAAAGATAGGAAAAAATCGATTACCTTAGTCGTACAACAGATAAGTATTGTTCACAAAGATAAAAAGAATCAAAATCTATCAAACTTACCTCTAAAATGACAGTTTTGGAGGTCACGCAGACGCTCCAGTTATTCACGTTATTCTTATCGACAACAAAGTGTATACGTCGCGGAGAGTTGTTGCTGTTGGCTTCGCTGTTTGATTACACCATCATACTAAAAAGAAGAGTATACTAGAAACAAGAGTATACTAAGGTTTTTAAGTGAGACTGATTTCTTAAAAATAGACTTGCCGGATTTCACAGAAATCGTTTTCTGGTACTCAAAACACCTGCGAGAAAATGGAGATTGGCAATTTACGATATTTATGGATGAAGTAATAATCGAAACAGCGTGTGACTGACGTGTTTGTTGATATATAACGGTCTATGAGCGCACTAAGATTGGTTAACTTGGTCACTGATCAATGTGGATAAGCATTCGCTGACGTTTCTCTAGTGTAAACAGTGTAAGGTAAACTCCGTTATTATAAATGCAAAAGGCTTATTTGGTTAGCAAAATTGTCCAAAATGAAATTTGAAACTTATCGTGATTTTCTCCAGACATTTAGGAAAATTGTTTTTTCGACAATCAAAAGTATATAAATTAAGGGAAAAGATTGTTAATTAATGTTTCCCATCATTGCAATCAAAAGATGAAGTAAAACTCAGAATCGGTATTGCCATTCTGGTCAGGTTTAAAGTTGGCTTTACCTTTACTACACACTTTGCTTGAGTATACATAAAATGAATTAAAAGACAAAGAGATAAAATTAAAAGTAAATACATAAAACTTTATTTATCCTCAGATAAAAATAAATAAATAAATAAACAAATAAACAAACAAAACGTTATTTAGCCTCTTCAGTGTTTATATTAGCTCAAAACAAGAGCCGAGGAAATTTCTGAAACCAGAAAATCACGAAAACAAGGAACGTAAAAACAGTTACACGACTGTTTTGTAATCAAATAACACATATTAAAATATTTCTTTTGAGAAAAACTGCTAATAAACAAGAGCTGGGGCCCGTTTCTCGAAAGTCCCGATAATTAACGGGCCCGGTAAGCTGTCTCCGTTTACATTAAAGATCGAGGTTTCAATAGTTTTGCATCTAACATGATAAAACTGTCAGTCAATGAAACAAAATGGAGTAGTTTGCTAGCCAGGACCCGCGCTCTAATTCTTCATATTTCGATTTGAATATTTGATTTCGGGCCCGTAAAGTTACCGGGACTTTCGAGAAACGGGCCCCAGGGAACTTCTGGCGATAGCGCGCGGAAAGGACTGGGCATGATTTCCGGTGCTCGATTTGACTTTCTATCCTTTGTCAACTCGTTTTTAAGATCTGTGCGCGCCGTCTTCACCGTCGTGGCGTTGTACTTGTTCAATCTGTTTAACAGTAATTAACTTTGATAGTAATGAAACAAACAAGTAGAAACAGACACTGACTAAAACCGATTCTGTTTACAAGTATACTGGGCAAGGTGTCTTTTGACATGCAAAGAGTCCCGACCTAGTCGGTTGAATAATAGTGTTTATTATCAGTTCCCGTTATAACTTTCAAGTGGCGCCTTCTCTAAATACAGTCTCCACTGTGTGGAATTAAATAAAATAAATAACTATCTTATAATTTAAATCTATACAACGTTCTATTTGGTCAATAATCGTAATTTTCTCCCGTAGAGTGAAAAGCGAACATTTAGTTCACCATACAATCGGCAACAAAATTAGTTGACATCCCCTCCATGCAATGTTGTGTCGCTGTTCGGGCTACCTGTGGAAAACAAAAACACCCCAACTTTGAATGGAGGGGGGGGGGGGTGTAGATTGTTTTGTTCTCCGAAGTTACCCTATTTGAGGACAACAATTGTTGCTGAATTAAATAAAAAGACGCTGTTTTAATCCAGCGATCTGAGATTTGATCGAAAATCCCATTCTAAGGAATGGAAAGACTGAAATAACTATTATCTTCATTTATTAAAAAAGTGAAAATTCAAACAATTTTCCATCTTGGTGGCTACGTCCTTAGGGCCAGCACAAAATGAAGAATTTATTTCAAAATCTACGTTGCTCCGACTTGTATACGTCACTTTCTACTCTGAAGTGACTAAATATGGAAGACTTTTAGTACACAGTTACACTATTCTGTTAAACCGGTTCATTTTTAAAGTCGGCTAGCTGTTCTTGTATAAATATTGTTATTTAATTCAAGTATTAAGAAAAAACGCTATTTTAAAGCTGTCATCTGAGGTTACAAAAGGATTTCTCGATGAGCAGCTTGAAGGTCACTGAACGAGACGTTCCTGTCAGTTCCTGGAATTATTGTTTTAGTATTGTTAAACGATGTCCAGTTCACTGCATTTTCACGTATTTCTCCCTCCAAGTGCCTACAAAAATATTCTTGTTACACTGCCCACAACAGGTTAAGTTGTTCAGCCTTTGGCGCATGGAAATGTACACTTGACTGACTGAGCCAAAAATCCCAGCTTCGTAATAGACTAAGGGCCTGTTTACATGGAGTGGGGGACCCCGGTCTAGTGGGGTTGGTTTCTTTTGTTTTCACGCTCTGGGGAACACAAAACAAAAGAAACCTACCCCAGTAAACCGGGGTCCCCCACTCTATGTAAACAGGGTCTAAGACTACGGAGGGGTGAGTTAAAGAGTGACAAACGGAGGTGGTGAACATTTGCTGGAAGCTCGACGAACAATGCCGTGGGTGCCGTACGATGATGTTGTCTAGAAGAACTCGAAGTGGGTGAAAGAGGCCATGACTTCCTTGGCTTGAAAACTAATTAGGGCCAAACAGTTGCAAGACGCGCGTGCCAAGCCATTTTAGCCCAAGACATGATTTCATTGCAGGTGTCCTTGTGGGTGCCAAAGGCCTTTTCACATGCACCAACACACTGAAGTTAGACCCCTGCCTTCGTTAGAATGATTGGCATTTTCGCAGAGGAAACTTCCTGCAAGAAATGCACCTGATGTAACAGATTATCTGCAGAAGACCAATTCTGGCGTGGTCTTACAGCCGCGGAGAACTCTCTCGTACATTGGGAAAAAGAGAGTTCAGATGATTTGAAGGGGGAAATTATTTAAGTTCCTTAAACACAACGATTACAGTTCTTAGCAATTATTTAATGAGGCTGAGTATGATCTGAATAATTATGTAGATCGAGGAGAGTGCTATCCGCCGACGCTGAAGGCCGATGCGGATAACCTCCTTAAAGAGTGGTCTTTCTTGACTTTCTTACCAAAACGTGCGAATTTTCCTGCCATTTTCTATCAAAACGACTGAACTAATGCAACCTCGTCCCCCGGGCTTCTCGGATGCCGTGTTCTTGTGAAAATGAGTTTTATTTGCATGAGAATAACAACATATTTCAAGATCAATGGCTTCGCACTTCGCTTAGCCTCAGAGGCTTTGAGCAACTTGGCCTTTTCTTATGCAAACGACGTGATTAAAGTCACGCAAACAGCTTTGGTCTGAGCAGGGTGCAAAGAAAGTCAGTTTTACAGCCTGCCATTCGGGTAAGCTGTAGCTAGCATGTACTAGCGCACAAGTCATTTCAACTAGCGCCAAAACCCTTTTTGATTAGCAGGATTGATTACAATCCTTCGGTAATTTGAATTTCCCCCAAAAACAGCACTTGCCTGTCGGGCAAGTTAAGAACAAAAATCACTAACCCGATAGTAAAATCCACTTGCCCCAGGCTATCGGACACGACTTTCTTTGCACCCTGCTGGGTCATTTTCTGTCTACTCCCTTACCTTAACCAACTGTTTAAATTCATGGCATTATGGTTGCCGACCATGAGGTTAACCTTGCAATCATCCGCATGAACATTTACTCTCACAACCGAACCTGCGCAAAAAATGCAGTCACTCATATCAAATAACTTCTCGTACAAATGTAAAATACAATGTAATTACGCAGAAGATAAATAAATTCACCAATTGTTATTGTTCGATAAAACTTACCTTGTTCCCAGATTGCCTGCTTGTTAGGCGTTTCAAAGGGCAAGGGACAGAGAGAAATTAAGGCGCATGAAACTCGATGGACGCGTAAGAACATCCTTTCTCGCGCGCCTATCGGCGTCCGCGAGTGTTACACCTTCCATGGACCATTAAGTTTGAGGGGATGGGCCATTGGAAAAGTAAAGGGAGAGGACAAGAAAAAAATCCATACACGAAAAAATTCACGTGAAAAAAAATTCATACAGCCTGAACAGTCAGAAAGACATACATACAAGCTAAGAAGAAGAAAAAACATGCACACCAGGCAAACCAAAATAAGACATATACAACTACTCGCAGGGTTGAATTGAGCTCCCCACACCTCGCCCTTCTTTTTTCTAATGGTCCTTTCCTAAGAAAAAATCTATGACTCACCATCGACGGTTTCGTCTACACCAGTGCCATCTGATTGGACGTCAGTCTCTCCTCTCTCCAACTTAAGAAGGTAAGTCTTCACATGATGATGTCCACGTCTCTCTGCTACTTGTAGCGGTGTTTCGTTGAGCTTTGTGAAAATGAAAATACATTTCACCAAAGATCCGGGAAATTTGGCACTTGATTTTCAATTAGAACAATTTATGTTGTTGTTGTGTCATTAGGATACATCGCGCATTATCCTAAATAAACATAATTCATATAGTTTTTTCGTGTCATTGGAGTAATCTGCTGATCAGTAACAAGAAAGAGATTTGTACTAGGCAAACAACAAGGTTGAAGATTCCAAAGTTGTACTTCTAGTCAGCGACCTCGTACTTGCACCCAAATCTGAATGCCACTATAGTTGTTTTCAGCCATAGTCGCAGTGTCGTCTTAAGTGCTTGGTTTTAAGAGGGAGTTAAAGATACCGAAACAGCGAGGGCGGGTGAAACCGCACTTAAAAAGTGTCTTCACGTTCTTTGAGACTTAAGCGCGATTATCCCAACTTGCTCAGTTGAACTCTCCTGGATCAAATGGGAGGAGATTTATCCACTGGATAGAGGAAGTGAAATTTGTTTGTTCATGTTCTCCAGAAAGCGCAAAATAAGACAATTTCATGTCATAGTCGTGCAGTGACGGCAACGAAATATATCAAAAGGAGTGCTCCACGTGAAAGATGTTGTTTCGCTCATCTAAACTTGTCCGAAGCTAGTGGATTTTGCTGGTTTGGCTAGGGAATTTCGTTCTTTGTTTGCCCGAAGGGCAAGTGAAGTTTTTCGGGAATTCAACAGAAATTCTTCCCACGCGTTTTCCAAAATTGTATACCTTGCGCAACAGTGTTACACTGAACCAAAGCGATATTAGTAGCAATGTTACTTTGTAGGAAGTGTAAGCTAATTGCGGGCGACCAGAGGAGCCCGCAATCCAAATCTCAAGTTTGCTATTACGCATGAGTGGCAGGTATGTAGACGGCATTCGCATAGCCTTCACTAAGAATGAATGGCAATCGCATGTGTAAAACGCAATCTGATCACGGGCGTTTGGACCTTCTATCGCGTGAAACTTGCTCTATCTCGCCCACATATACACTCCCTAACCTTCGATTATAATTAGTTTGTAAATACTTGAAGGCTGATCTAGGCAACACAATAAAAGAATCACAAGGAAACACTTACGTTGCTTTGTTTGCAGTAGTCAGCGGGGCTGTAAGGATTTCTAACCAATGCCTTGACAGCCCCGAGATTGCCTTTCTCCGCAGCTAAATGTAGTGGTGTGTAGCCAAACTGCAAAAAACAAATACCATTTTAGTTTATTTAACACATATCATAGCGCAGACAAAAAAACAAGGCTTAAGGTAGAAGAAAACATACATAGTCAACTAAATTTGCGTCAGCTCCATTCTCTAACAGCATGTCCAAAAGATCATCATCTCCACCAATTTCATAAACTACGAAGTGAAGAGGGGTCCTTTGATTTATCTAGGGAGATAAAATACTAATAGACAAATTACCTAAAACATGAGCAAAATGTGCCTGAAAGATGGAAAAACTTCCACGAGAAAAAAAGTTCGGCAAATGTTCCGTCCGAACATTCCACTTGCGCCATCTAAAAATTTTAGGAAATTTACAAATTAAGAAAGTATATCTGAGGGAAATTGGTAAAAAGTGCCGATAAGTAAGCCAGTAGTCAATCCAAGATGGATGTAAAAATTTGAGAGAGCTGAACATGAAGGCAGGTACCAGCAGACAGCCTAGAGATAGCCCTAACAGAGGGTGGGTGATTGGTGGGGGAAGGGGATGGGAGGCTTTTAACACATCTATCGCAAAGTAAAGGAAACTGGATGACTGGGTGTGACTAATTCTTCAGGGTTTCTAACAGGCATTATCAGGGATGTCACTAAGAGCCTGCAGCCGCAAATTGAACCTCAGCGGACCAGTCAATATCACCAAGGTTAAATTCTCCTGCTGCTATTATTTTAGGGTGATGATTAGAGGATTCCAAGACACAATTAAAGGAATCTGAAAATTGTTCCAAAACATCTTGGGGAGAATTTGGTGGTCTGTAACAAGATGCTAGGTGGGGAGTTTTACATTTACCGATCTTAACTGATGACCAGAGGATTTCGAAATCTTTTCTATAGTTAGGCTTTTCCTTGCAAATGATTTCAAACTTAATCGTCTGGAACACACCTCCCCCATTACGATTTCGGTCCTTTCTGGACACGGAATAGGTGGGCGGACAGACTGAATAGGTCGGCACTCAGTCAAGCTTTGATTCACAGCCGAAGATGATATCAGGTTTGTGAAAGTCAAGAACTTGAAATTCTGAGAAACGAGATGGACCCTTGAGGCCGTTGCAATTGATGATCATCCCCTTTAAGCCAGAAGATACCTTGGTATCTTGGGGAGCATTAGGAGCTGACAGGTAGACAGGTTGCTGTTTGGTGATGGTGTTGGTTGGACATGGACGATGTTAATGTTATCCGACGATTCATTCAGAATACTCGTGTCAGCATCTGAAGAAGGATCCAAACCGGAGCTGGGATTTCTAATATCAGAAAAAGGCAGATTCTTTGAAGTTGTAATTACACACACAGGGCAGCTCCATGGGAAGCTGACAGTCAAGGAGGCAAGTTTGGTGTATTCAGCAGATGAGACAAACATCGCATTGAATCTCTCGATGGTCAGCAGACTGAACACAAGTTTTTATTACAGTTAGGAGCTGGACCAGGATTGGCTGAAATGTCGCCTCAAGAAAGAAGCCGTACCAGCCGGAACCCAACAACTGAGTTGGGATAGCAGGCCAAACTTGAGGCTAAAAACGTCGTGAGACGGTGTGCAAGAAACCCAAGAAGGAGGCAGAAGTTGACTCGAATTCTGAGAAGAGTGACCACACTACAGCGAAAACCGTGGATAACGGTAGATAGACGTAGATGACTTCAATCCTTTTTCCTTAAGATGGTGCAGTGAATCGTTTGGATGCGGAGAGCAGACATAAGAAAGCAGAAATACAATGTAAAGAACGCAGCTCAGGAAAACACAGCGAAAACACAGCCAGTCGCCATGACACCTTAATCTTACCATGTCAAATTGAATGCAAACTTAACGATGTCAAATTGAAAGCGAAACAAACAATAGGGTTTCCCCGAAACCGAAAAGATAAATGCCTCTTAAGTAAGCAGACTAAACAAAACCACACGGATTGATTCTAATTACATCAACTACCTCATACCCGAGTTAGGAAAAAGAAATTGAAATTATAAACCAAGGATTCTGTAGGCAACTAACTCACTGACTATGCAGACGACATATAAAAGGCTAAGCCGATTCGAGCATTGCACTGCACTGCAGCGCAGTCGATCAGACTGTACGAAATGTTGAACTGCCAAATACAATAGGTTTAACCTGTATTTTCTTCATTTAAGAAAGTATAACGCTTAAGATTTTGATTTGAAATTATTGACACTTTCGACGCGATACAGCTCAATCGCGCATAAAATCAATGGAAAATTATTTAAAGTTTACCACCGTCATGAGCGAATGAAGAACGAAAGAGCGATGATGCGACGCGATGGAACGATGGAGTTGCACTGTCTGTGTGCTGGATAAGATTTCCTTGCACTCTCGTGTTTCTTTTTACGTAGGTAAGAGTGAGGCGTAATGCCGCGGCAAATAATAACTACAGAAACTTTATTTATGAAGTTTCTCACCTTACTATTGGGTTCCCTGAAATTTACTGGCGCGCCCTTTTTTAGTAGTGTTTCAATTATTGATATACGCTCGACGCGATCGATTTTTTTGTTTTTTAACGCGTCCCAAAGCCTTCTGCCTTTGTCTTGTACATCTCCATCATCATCTCCATCATTTCTAGTGGCCATAGTTTTTCCAGTTTCAGGACGACCAACATCAAGTGTCTTCTGTTTTTCAGCACTAAAAATATCTCCTGGTAGTGTTTCTGGCGAGTTTTCTCTCGTTTTGGGATACTCTTCTGGTCTTTCACCCTCATCTGAATGACATAAAGGATCCCTATCAGATCGTTCGGTTTTCCTTGGGACTTGTTCGTCTGTTGGCTTACTCGAACTCAGATAACATTTATGAAATTCCTGGTCCTCCGTAAAGACTTTGAAGCCTACTTTTCTTGTGCGCCATAACAACATATACAGAGACTCGATAAACACAAGGAGTGCAAACGCTCCAGTTACAACGATCACGGCATTAGCCCAGACGGTCTTCTTAGCTGCTCGTTGATTATGACATTCGTATGACGCTTGCGTTTCGGTTTCGTTACGAGACGCACTGGCCGTAATGTCTGAAAACTTCCCGTCTGTTGTTAAGTTACAGTTAAAGTACGAGGGAAAGTTGAGAGGGTAAAGTAATTTGGTCTGCAGAACGAGAAAAAATATCCCAAGAACAAATCTGGCGAGAAGTTGCAAACAGTACGCTTTGAAAAGCTTTTTCCTAGAAGTTTGCCCTAAATCCGGGTTTCTAGGGTTGTCTTCAAGTTCCTCAACTTTCGACTTCACCGCTTGTGAGTATATTCCACAAACACTTGCAGTCACAAGGAAGTTAATAATCACGAATCCATAAACAGGGAATTTGTTGTATTGTTTATCGTACTCTTCGTAACACTTTCCACGAACGAGTTCCTTGTCGCCATTTGAGCCACAACGGAAGTCTGTCGGTTCGCTGTTTTCGAGGTCTAGAAAGATTGGAGATAGGATAATTCCGAGCAAAATCCAAAATACATTTGCCACATAACTGAACCAGTGGAGTGTTTTAGGAGCAAGCAAATCTTTAAGACCTTCCATGTTGTATGCCTCTCGATTTCTCGCTTATGAGCTCCAAATGCTTGCATTTAGCCAAAAGCGGGGGGCGGAGGGAGGGAGACGAGGTCTGGGACCGAGAAACGATGTTGTCACAACTTGCAAAGCGGTCACCCTACGTGGTGGTCACCTTATAGTTGCAGTATTTTTCCCACAGTAAATCAATCTCGTACCCAGAGTCTTCAACCGTTTGGGTCAGCGGGGCAACGCCGGGAAGACTCTGGGGACATCAAATCGGAAAGCACTAGATAACATCGACCTAAACCAGATGAGTTAAACCTGTAATAGACTCAGCTGTATTGCATTGAACAACGCGGCTTATGGTCTTTCCGAGGAATGCTGGTTTTGGTCGATGTTATTTAGTGTCGACAAGTCACGAAATGCTATTTAACATCGACCAAAACCTAACAGGAACTCGGCTGCGGCTCCGAAAAAACCTAAATACATAAAATAAATCCCGCGAGAGTGCCAATCCCATCCCAGTTTTATTGCTGTCATTAGAGTTTCAAACAGTAGTTTTCCAGCTCTTCCACTTTCACCGAAGAAAGTTTAAGAAGTTCATTATAAAAAAAGTTCTACTTCCACAATCACGTGCCAACATTCAACTTGAGATTAGCTGCGGCCGCACTTAGCAAGTTAACCGGGTTAGTTTTTGAAAAACCCGGTAAAAATTCTTCACAACGTAACCTGGTTAAAAGAGTTTAACCACGTTAATTTTTATCAGCGGCCGGACTCAATTTAGACTTTCACTTCATTCAATTTTGGGGCGGTTTTTTGTTTTTGTTTTCGCTCGCTTGGGTCGCTCATAACGCTCGCCTAAGAGTGACTGACAAAATTTGACCCCGTATTACTGATAAAAAGAGGTCGACTTCTTAAAAGTCGTGACTCAGTTATGTTAAGAAAGAAATCTGAACTTGGAGCGAAAGAAGTAATTTCGAAACTGTTGTGCTTGCGTGCATGGTAAAGCCAAAATTTGGACCATTCTTCTCACGCGTAGGCGGAGATGATCGACTGATTGATAAGGTTAACCTGCGTTAAACTCCCGGGGAGGGGGCAGGGGGTACTCCCTATGATGGCCTAAAAGGGGACACTCCGCCCGAAAGGTGTACCTTTTTACGCTTCACGTATATGAAAGAGTAGGGATTTTACTCGTTGAAGTATATAATCCAGCCGGATTTATGAAAACCGTACCATCGGACACCAGGAGCCCACACCTTAAACTGACTCAACTAAAGTAAATATCGCCAAGAAACTCAGCTCTTACCCATGGTTCTCTTAAGGTGACTCTCTTCTTGGTTCCTGATTAGCAAAAGAAACATTCAAGTCCATCAAAAAGACACTCTGGACTTGTCCATACACTCTAGCTGCTTATAGGCCCTAAATGACGGAGGTTGCTTGAGACTTAAGCAAGTTCTAAGCAGAGAATTCAAGGTTAAATCAACCCCCTGACTTCCTCCACCCCCCCCAGCCTAGCACGTGCTTGAGGGGAATGCTTTCATTGGCCAATGGGCCTCAAACGTTACAAGAATTTGACATGACCAACTAAAGGCAGACATGACCAGTGCACTGACTCTCCCAGGCCAGGACTAACGGAAGGTACAACGCTTTTGCAGCACCCTCCCCCCCTAGGGATTGACATGGAGGCCCCTTTCCAACCCATGGCGAGTTAGCTCAGGGGCTGAACTTGACAATGAGACCAACCAGGACAGCAAGCCCCCTATGTTTTTTCTCACCGCAGTGACCAGCTGGCCCATTTTGAGGTATGTTTTCAAAAATTCGGCTAGATATAAAAGGGTAGGAAAATTTGTCACTTGGGTCTGTGAAAGGGCCCAGTCAGGGCTAACAGATACATTTTATGGCTTTATAAAGTCGAGGAAACGTTCAATTTTTGTGATTGCTTCCTATTTAAACGACAGTGCATTTACAGCAGTTAAAAGGGATGCAACGTTCTAAACAAGGTATGTGAAAGGGGTACCATTTGTCAATACAAGGTATACGAAAGGGGCACCTTTTCCGTGAAAAATGGTATATAGAAGGGTAAGGGGTTGGACCTCGGGGCGGAGCCTCCCCGTAAAAAACTTTGTTGAGTACCCCCCAGGATTAAACTACCTCGTGAGGTGGAGTAAAAAAAATAAAGATAAGATAAAAGGAATAAAAATCTATCAAACTTACCTGTGAAATGAAAGTTTTGGTGATTTTCCACACTCCCCCGATAACAAGGTGTATTCGTTGGGGAGAGTTGTCGAAGAAGTTCTCTTCCAGTCGCTGTTTGATTATGCCATCATACAATAAACGTAACACTAACCTAACGTTTTTAAGCGAGACTGTTCCTTAAAATCAGATTTGCTGAATTTCACGGAAAGCGTTTTCTGGTACTCGAAACACCAGCAGGAAAAATAGAGATTGGCAATTTACGATATTTATGGATAAAGTAACTATTCTCACTGGGGCCATCGTGTACAAACGCCCCAAATCCCTTCGGGATTCAAGGATAAAAATTCCCGCGCGCTCGTAGTCTCCTGGGTGTTCTGTTTCACACAGGTTTTGTATAAATAGGCCTGTTTTGGCCTGTTTAATTGTCTTTTCGTTAAACGTTCGCCAGTCGTTAGCTTGGCGTCCCTCCCTCCTCCCCGCAGCGATGACCATTGTTGTCATCCTAGCTAGGTCCCGCTCCTTTTCGCCTCCGGGCTCGCTTCTTCCCATATCTTATCCTTGCCTGGGGCGTTTGGGAGTGAGGGCTTCCGGTGGGAATTTATTACAATCGACCCAGCGTGCGACTGACTTATTTGTTTATACATAACGGTCTATGAGCGAACTAAGATTGGTTAACTTGGTCACTGATCAACGTCAATAACCAGTCACTGACGTTTCTAATCTACTGTGTAAACAGTGTAAAGTAAACTCCGCCATCATAAATGCAGAAGGCCTATTTGTTTAGCAAAATTATCCGAAATGAAATCTGTAACTTATCGAGACATTCTCCAGATATTCAGGGAAATTACCTTTTCCACAATCAGAATAAAATAAATTACTGAAAAAGAAGATTAATTTCTATGTGCCATCATTGCAATCAAAAGAGGAGCAAATTCACAATCGGTAGCTTGAGAATTGTCATTCTGGTCAAGTTTAAACTTGAATTTTGTTTTTGGAACAAATGACTTTGCCTTAACTACACACTTGGCATAAGTCATCATAAAATGAATTCAAAACAAAAAGATAAAATTAAAATTAAACAAAACTTTTTTTATCCTCAGATAAAAATAAATAAATAAAACGTTATTTAGCCTCTTCAGTGTTTATTAACTCAAAACAGGAGCCGAGCAAATTTCTGAAACCAGAAAATCGAGAACAAAAGGAAACTATAAACATTTAAAAGACTATTTTGTTATCAAATAACTCATATTACGATTTTTCTCTCAGGGCAAACTGCTAATAGACAAATTTAACAAAGAAAACGCAGCTTGTCGTGATAGCGCGCAGAAAAAGACTGAACCCGACTTCCGGTGTTTGATTTGCCTTTCTACCGTTGCTCAGTCATTGCTCAGTCAAGTCGCTTTTACGACCTGCGCGCGTCGTCTTCACCGTCGTGGCGTTGTCTTTGCCAAATCTGTTTAAAAGCAATGCAAGAAAAAAGTACAAACAGACACTGACTAAAACCTTTTTCTACTTGTATGCTGGGCAAGGTATCTTTTTACATACAAAAAGTACATCATTGAACAGACGATATCTGACCTAGTCGGCTAAATTACGGTGTGGAATTTAATAAAATAAATATCTAACTTATAACTTATATCTACAACGTTCTGTTTGGTCCATAATAATAATTTTCACTCATGGAGTAAATATATATAGCGAAAATTTAGTTTAAACTACAATCGGCGACAAAATTACAGATGTAGTTCAGAGACTAAGAGCCTCTCTGGCGTTTTTGACCAACCTAAAATAAAAATTTTATTATAAAATCTACTTTTCTCTGACTCGTATACGTCACTTTCTATCCTGCAGTGACTAAATATAACACACTTTTAGTTTACAAATACTTTGTTAAACTAGCTCCTTGTTAAAGTCGGCTGTTCTTGTCTAAATATTGTTATTTTATAGAGTCACCTGAGGTTCGTACTCTTTTGAGTTCTTCAAATACCATGACTTTTCATGACTATGTTTTTATGACCTTAGGTTTCGCTGTCATTTTCAAAAATTTCCATTGACCTTAAACAGTTCAACTGAAACAAACTCTGGTATCCAGCAAAATTCGTGCCGTATAATTGCTGCTCTTTATCTTACGCTATCCCTGCTTTGCCATCTGCAGTAACTAATCTACCAGACAAAACTTTAACTTTCCATGACTGTCAAGGACCGACAGTTGAAATTCCATGACTTTCCAGGACTTGAACATGAAATTCTTAAATTCCATGACTTTCCAGGATTTCCATGGCCTGTACGAACCCTGTGAGGTTACAAAAAGATTTCTCGATAAGCAGTTTGAAGGTCACTGAACCCCGGAAGGGAGGCACTGAACTAAAAGTTCCTGTCGCCCAATGTAAGGGAATCCAAGACACGTTTGGATTCTGGATTCCACGCCGTGGATTCCAGATTCCAGGTACTCGATTCTGGATTCTTTCTCAGTGGGACTTGGATTCCGGATTTCAATCGTTGAAAGGATTCCGGATTCCTTGAGTTGTATTCCGGATTCCAAAGTCCGGGATTCCAGATTCCAGTGGCAAAAATTTCCCGGATTGCGGAATCTCATTTTCCTTACACGAAGCGATTAATGAATTTTTAATATTTGTTGAGTGGTGTGAAGTTCAGTACATTTGCACGTATTTCTCCTGACAAGTACTTATAAACACATTCTTGCTACACTGTCCACAACAGGTTCAGTTTTTCAGCCTTGACGCACGGAAAACTGAGCAAAAATCCAAGCTTCGTGATAGACTAGGACTGCGAAGAGGGGAGATAAAGAGTGACAAACGGAGGCGGTGAAATTTTTCAGGAATCAGGACTCACATAATTGATGTTGCCTAGAAGAACTAGAAGTGGGTGAAAGAGGCCATGACTTCCTGGCCTTGAAACAAATTAGGGCCAAACAGTTGTAAGACGCGCGAGCCAAGCCATTTTACCCTAAGACATGATTTCGTTGCAGATGTCCTTGTGGGTGCAATAGACCTTTTCACACCAACACACTGAAGTTAGACCCCTGCCTTCGTTAGAATGAGTGGCATTTTCGAAGAAGAAACTTCCGGCAAGAAATACACCTGATGTAACAGGTTATGACCAATTCTGGCGTGCTCTTACAGCCGCCGAGAACTCTCTCGAACAGTCGAAACAAAAAAGAGTTCAGATGATTTGAAGGGGAAAATTATTTAAATAAGTTCTTTCATTGTAACGATTACAATTATTTAACAATTATTTAATGAGGCTGAGTACCATCTGAACAATTATGGAGATCAAGGAGGGTGTTTACGATTCAATAATCTGGCAATTTGCCGCACGATTGTCGTCATTTTTCACATAACGCAAAACTCTTCCAAATTTGGTCGACAGTAGCTGGTTATGATGAATTGTGCGTGGGATTTTATCCAATCAGAAACGGAGAAATATTTTGAATGAATAATAATAGCAATTATTGAATGAGGCTGCGTATGATATGAATAATTATGCAGATTCAGGAGAGTGTTATCCGCCAAAGCCGAAGGTTGATGCGGATAAGCCCCTTCGAGGGTGGTCTTTCTCCCAAAGATGTGTGAAATTTTCCGCCATTTTCTATCAGAACAACTGAACTAACGCAACCTCGTCCCCAGGGCTTCTCGATTGCCGTGACTTTTTCTGGCGATAGCCTGTATCTAGCCGTTTCTTGAAAACGAACCTGACAAAAGGGAGCGAAAAAGGGACAAAAGGCAGGTTTTTGAGAAGGAAAAGGAAAGGAGAAGAAGAAAGAGCGAGAAGGAAGAAAGAAGAAGAAGAGATAAAAAAATGGTTGCACTCTTAGTTTTTATAATGGCTACTTTGGCTGTAACGGCTTAGAAAATCCGGCTAGATATGTATAATAATAAATCTAAAACTATAGCAGAAACAAAAATGTAACGGGGTGACTTGATCCAGGTCTATATCATCGGGCCTGGCCACGACATATGAAACAAGTTTTGGATTAAACAAACTGACATTTCCATGACTCTAACAAAGCACCACCCCGCTGGGTAATAGTGCATTTCTGAGTTCTAAAATACTCTAACTTTCAAAACGAGGCTAAGTGCAAAATTTTCTTGTGAAAATGAGTTTTATTTGCATAAGAATAAAAAAAAATATTTCAAGGTCAATGCCTTCGCACTTAGCCTCAGAGGCTTGGAGCAACTCGGAAATGGCCTTTTCCTATGCAAACGACGTGATTAAAGTCACGCAAACAGCTTTGGTCTGGGCAGGGTGCAAAGAAAGTCAGTTTTACAACCTGCCATTCGGGCAAGCTGTAGCTAGCATGTACTAGCCCCCAATTCACCTCAACTAGCCCCAAAACCCTTTTTGATCAGCAGGATTGATTACAATCCTTCGGTAGTTTGAATTCCCCCCCAAAACAGCACTTGCATGTCGGGCAAGTTAAGAACAAAAATCACTAGCCTGATACTAGCAAAATCCACTTGCCCTGGGCTATCGAACACGACTTTCTTTGCACGCTGCTGGGTCATTTTATGTCTGTTCCCTTACCTTAACTAACTGTTTAAATTCATTGTATTATTGTTGCCGACCATGAGGTTAACCTTGCAATCATCCGCATGAACATTTACTCTTACGACGGAACCTGCGCAAAAAATGCAGTCACTCATATCAAATAACTTCTCCTACAAAGGTAAAATACAATGTAATTACGCAGAAGATAAATAAATTCACAAATTATGATTGTTCGATAAAACTTATCTTGTTCCCAGATTGTCTGCTTGGAAGGCGTTTCAAAGGGCAAGGGACAGAGAGAAATTAAGGCGCGCGAAACTCGATGGACGTGCCGGAACATCATTCCTCGCGTGCTTATCGCGCGCGTTAATTCTCCCTTTTTCTTGTCTAGTTCACTGAGTACCCAGGATTCCTGTTCCGCGGGTAATAGAGTGTTTTCACATGACGTCACGGCGGCCATATTGGTGTCCCAAAACAATGAAACGGCGGCCACTCTTTCTTTTGTTCCAATAAATTAGCATAGATTCTGGCCACGTGAGTGAAAACACTCTATACACCTTCCATGGACCATTAAGTTTGAGGGGATGGACCATTGGAAAAGAAAAGGGAGACGACAGAAAAAAAATCCATACGTGAAAAATTTCACGTGGAAAAAAATTCATACAGCCGGAACAGGCAGAAAAACATACATACAAGCTAAGAAGAAGAAAAAAAACGCACACCAGGCAAACCAAAATATAATTTTTACATCACGATACCTTTCCGAAAGTTATATATTGCGGATTTACTAATCTCGCGAACTTAGGTAGTCGAGGGGTAATTAGTTCCGGGTCGCACTAGTTTTACGAAGAGACAATGTACTCATATGGTTGGATAAAATTGGCCACTATTGTGACGTATTTATTAATATAACAATAAAAAGTCACGCCACGCTTAACAAACTAATCAGATCGTGACGTGACATGGAAAAAATTAAGTAATTGAATGTCTCTTCGGAAAAGGTGGGGAAGAAATAACCGCCTTCCGAGAGAGAAATAAACACTGGCTGGCGAAGAGGGGGAGGTAGGTAGGAAAATTTGAACAGATAACTTGCCACACGATGGTGTAGAGGTAGAAAGGGGCCCTCGTATTTGCGCAACGTACTATAAAGCAATGCTCGATCACATGTTACCTAGTACCCAGTTCACGCAGCCAGTGCTTGATAACAACAGGTATCCCGACGCAAAAATGTAATTATGTTTGGGACATAATTTTTTGTACATACAATTACTCGCGGGGTTGAATTGACCTCCCCACACCTCTCCCTTCTTTTTTCTAATGGTCCTTTCCTAAGAAGAAATCTATACTCACCATCGACGGATTCGTCTACACCAGTGCCATCTGATTGGTCGTCAGTTTCTCCTCTCTCCAACTTAAGAAAGTAAGTCTTCACATGATGATGTTTAACCCTCTCTGCTACTTGCAGCGGTGTTTCGTTGTGCTTTGTCAAAATGAAAATACATTTCACCAAAGACCCGGGAAATTTGGCACTTGTTTTTCTATTAGAACAATGTATGTTGTTGTTGTGTCATTAAGATACATCCCGCATTATCCTAAATAAACATAATTCATATTGACTGTTTCGTGTCATTGAGGTAATCTGCTAATCAGTAACAAGAAAGAGATTTGTACTTCCAGAGTTGTACTTCCACTCAGCGACCTCGCACTTGCACCCAAATCTGAATGCCACTATAATTGTTTGCAGCCATAGTCGCAGTGTCGTCTTAAGTGCTTGGTTTAAAAAGGGAGTTAAAGATACCGAAACAGCGAGGGCGGGTGAAAACGTCACTTAAAAAGAGTCTTCGCGTTCTTTGAGACTTAAGCGCGATTATCCCAACTTGCTCAGTTGAACTCTCCTGGATCAAATGGGAGGAGATTTATCCACTGGATAGAGAAAGAGAAATTTATGTGTTCACGTTCTCCATAAAGCGCAAAAAAAGACAATTTCACGTCGTAGTCGTGCAGTGACGGCAACAAAATTTATCAAAAGGAGTGCTCCACATGAAAAGATGTTTTTTCGCTAATCTTAACTTGCCCGAGGCTAGTGGATCTTGCTGTTTGGCTAGGGAATTTCGTTCTTTGATTGCCCGAAGGGCAATGCCAAGTGAAGTTTTTTGGGAATTGTATACCTTGTGCAACGGTGTTACACTGAACCAAAGCGATATTAGTAGCAATGTTACTTTGTAGGAAGTGTAAGCTAATTGCGGGCGACCAGAGGAGCCGCAATCCAAATCTCAAGTTTGCTGTTACGCATGAGTGGCAGGTATGTGGCCGGCATCCGTATGGACTCCACTAAGAATGAATGGCAATCGCACGAATAAAACGCAATCTGATCACGGGCGTTTGGACGTTCTATCACGTGAAACTTGCTCTATCTCGCCCACAGGTACACTTCCTAACCTTCGGTTATAATCAGTTTGTAAATACTTGAAGGCTGGTCTAGGCAATACAATAAAAGAATCACAAGGAAATACTTACTTGGCTTTGTTTGCTGTAGTCAGCGGGGCTGTGAGGATTTCTAACCAATGCCTTGACAGCCGAGAGATTGCCCTTCTCGGCAGCTAAATGTAGTGGTGTATGGCCAAACTGAAAAAAACAAATACCACTTTAGTTTATTTAAGACACATCAAAAGATAGCACAGACAAAAAAACAAGGCTTAAGGTGGAATAAAACATACACAGTCAACTAAATTTGTGTCAGCTCCATTCTTTAAGAGCATGTGTAAAAGATCATCATCTCCACCAATTTCATATACCACGAAGTGAAGAGGGGTCCTCTGACTTTCCTAGGGAGATAAAATACAATTAGACAGATTACTTAAAACACAAGGAAAATGTGCCAGAAAGATGGAAAAACTTTCACTAGAAAAAAAGTTCAGCAAAAGGTCCGTCCGAACATTCCGCTTGCGCCATCTAAAACTTTTAGGATATTTACAAATTAGGCAATTACATTTGAGGAGAATTGGTTAAAAGTGCCGGTAAGTAAGCACGTAGTTAATCCAAGGCAGATGCAAAAATTTGTGGGAGCTGAACATGAAGGCAGGTACGAGCAGACAGCCTAGCGATAGCCCTAACAGAGGGTAGGTGAATGGCAGCTGGGATTTAAAATAAGGGGGGTGGGGATGGACACATTTATGGCAAAGTAAAGGAAACTGGATGACAGGGTGTGACTAAGTTCTTCAGGGTTTCTAATAGGCATTATCAGGGATGTCGCTAAGAGCCTGCTGCAGCTTTGCTGCCGGCTAATTTCACCGTCTGAAAAAGGAAAAATTGCTCAGCAAAGACATGGGGTAATTTTGAAGGTGCAGTTGGGTAAAAAAGCTGGCTTGACCTATAACAAAGCCTGCTTAGCTTTTCCTTCGATACATCCCTGGGGAATTATGGAAAAGTTGTCATGAACCTTTTACTTATTTTTTCCTGTTTGCCTGTGGTTGTTTTTTGACATGTTGCACTAAATAAAACTGATAACATTATCATCAGACACTTTACTTTAATTCTCAGTGTCTTTCAAAATAAAATTATAAGAAATGCCCAAAATGTGCTTAAATGTTGTTGTTGTTGTGTCCCTGCCATATCTGACAAAGCTAACAAATAAAATCCACCCACAAATTCAAATTCCCCACTCCGTAGTTACAACAACAGGCAAGAGCATGCAGCAAATTGAAATGACTGGACTTTTATCAGCTATTACGGAAGTATAACTTCCTACATATTTATTTGCCTCTCTGTCAACCAGCGTCTGTCACGCGCACGAGACACCTTTGAACTTTTCCATATGCAGCATACACGTCAATTTCGTCAATTACCTCAATGCGTTAGTTTTGAGTGCATATTAACATAAATACTGGTAAATCTGAACATAAACCTCAACCTTAGTCCAAAAGAAATCAGAATATGTTTTTAATGCTTTAATTAGTCATTTCGGAGTTGCGTAGGAAGCTGGGGCGAGTTTCAAATTTAAACTAATCGATAAACTGACACCACCATATAAAAGGTCATGTTGAGATTGGTTATCTGACCAAGTTTGGTGCTCTAAAATTGAAGGGGAATCAAGTTATGACTCTTGAAACATGGTTAAAGATCCATACAAACGTCTATAATTTTGTGACAGCGTCCCCCAAAACCATATATACTCTTTAAAATTTTTCAGTTTTTCTTTTAAACTGTAAAATTCGTCATGCATCTACTACTTGGAAGGAACTAATTCGAAAATCACTGTGTTTGCCCGTTTTTAGGAATATCACAGAAATCGTGAAAAAAAATTAAGAGTTTATATGGTTTTGGGGGACGCTGTCACAAAATTACAGAGGTTTGTATATTGTATTTTATAAAACATTGACAATTGGTACGAAAGCCTGCGTAGTTCAAGAGTGTCCCAACCAAGCTGTTTTAACATGGGAGTAACATGACTAAAATTTGAGTAGTCTCTAAAAACGAACCTTGCTGCTCTATGCTGAACTGGTTTGATTTGGTGAATATTTCGTTTTATTTAAGGGTTCTACACAGAGCAAGCACACTCTAGTTGAGGACGCACAAGGGTAGTGTATGCCTTGGATTTGACATCCATGGAACAATGCGCAACACCCTTCTCAGAAAACCAAGCGTGCTATTAGCCTTACTACAAATATTATCACAATGTTGATTCCAATTAAGATTATGAGTCATAGTTACTCCAAGATATTTGATGCAGGCTAATTTAGCAATAACAATATCATTAGTGAGATAATTATGGGAAAAGGGGACAACCTTATTAGTAATCCCTAAGTGATAACATTTGGTGATATTAAAGTTTCGTTGCCAGGTTTCAGCCCATTCACGTAAGCATAAAACAGGACCCAGTAATGAGCCTTGGGGTACACCAGAAGGTACAGGCCGAGGGCTGGAGTGAGTGCCATTTACAGACACCACTTGGGAACGATTGCTTAGGGAAGGCTTTGATCCATGCCGCAGTCTTTCCACATATACCATAATAATCAAGTTTTAATAGTAAACGCTGATGAGGTACAGAGTCAAAGGTTCTGCTGAAGTCAAGAAGGATTACGTCAGTTTGTGAACGCGAGTTAATACATCGAGCCTAGTCGCTGATTGCTGAAATAAGTAGAGTTTCATACGAGAAGCGTTGTCTAAATCCATGTTGCTGATCGATCAGGATATTGTTTGTGGCCAAGTGTTTTGCAATGTGACTCAAGATAATGTGTTCCATAACCTTACAACATAAGGAAGTAAGAGAAATGGGGCGATAATTACCAGGGTTTGACTTTGAATCCTTTTTATGAATAGCTGTAACCAGGGCTTCAGTCCAGTCAGAGGGTACTACTCCTGTGTCATAGGACTGTTGGAATATAGAACTAAGCCAAGGTGCAATAGATGAGGTCAGTTCTTTAAGGACACGAGCTGGTATTTCCTCCGGACCACAAGCTTTTCTTAGGTTTAATTGAAGAAGTTGTTTATGTACCCCATGAACTGAGATGTCGATGTCAGAAATTAGGTTGTACGGGGAGGTAGGTTTAGTAGGGATTGGTAGTTTCTCTTGAGTAAATACTGAGTAGAAATAGGAATTAAGTGCCTCGGCTTTGCTTTTATCAAAAGTGCACAGGTTATTGCCATATCGCAGAGGGGGTATACCAATGTCCTCTGATTTACAAGATCTGACATAAGACCAAAGTTTTTTGGGGTTCTCCTGAAGGCTCGCCGCGATACCATTGTTCAAGTAATCACTACATACGAGATTCTTTAACAATCCTTGAAACGAGGTTCCGTTGTTTCTTAAACGCCACCCAATGGTCGGGTTTCTGGTAGCGGAGAGCTTTCTTATGCAATCGATCTTTCTTGCTCATTTGACGTTTGATTTAGAGGGTTATCCAAGGGAGCTTGTATTTCATGTAAGAATATCTTTGAGGAATGTAATTAACCATGCCCTTTGTAAGTGTAGTTTTGAAGAGGGGCCAGTTATCTTCTACAGCAAAGTTTTGTGGAGCTGAAGCAAAGAAGGTCTCTGCAGAATCAGACATGGACTTTCTTAAGCCATCAAAATCTGCTCTTTTGTAGTCAAAAATCTTGTGTGGAGGCTTAAATGATCTTGAATCTTTAACATTTAGGTGAAAAAGGATTGCCAGATGATCACTCATTGCAGGTATAGTATAGACATCAGAGATAACGTTTAGGTAAGATGAAAAAATAAATCCAAAGTTTTTTCAGATGTTGGACGAGTAACGCATTTCACGTGCTGCGTGAGCGAAAAGTCCTCTGTAATACGAAGCAGCCTATTGTGTAGAGCCGAGGCAACTGAGTTGTTAGCAAATGGAACCTCGGCGGACCAGTCAATATCACCAAGGTTAAATTCTCCTGCTTCTATTATGTTAGGGTGATGATTAGAGGATTCCAAGACACAATTAAAGGAATCTGAAAATTGTTCCAAAACATCTTGGGGAGAATTTGGTGGTCTGTAACAAGATGCTAGGTGGGGAGTTTTACAGTTACCGATCTTAACTGATGACCAGAGGATTTCGCAATCTTTTCCATAGTTAGGCTTTTCCTCGCAAACGATTTCAGACTTAATCGTCTGGAACACACCTCCCCCATTACGATTTTGGTCCTTTCTAGACACGGAATAGGTGGGCGGAAGGACTGAATAGGTCGTCACTCAGTCAAGCTTTGATTCACAGCCGAGGATGATATCAGGTTTGTGAAAGTCAAGAAGAACCTGAAATTCTGAGAAACGAGATGGACCCTTGAGGCCGTTGCAATTGATTATCATCCCCTTTAAACCAGAAGATACCTTGGTATCTTGGGGAGCAGTAGGAGCTGACAGGTAGACAGGTTGCTGTTTGGTGATGGTGTTGGTAGGACATGGACGATGTTAATGTTATCCGACGATTCATTCAGAATACTCGTGTCAGCATCTGAAGAAGGATCCAAACCGGAGCCGGGATTTCTAATATCAGAAAAAGGCAGATTCTTTGAAGTTGTAATTACAGACACATGGCAGCTCCATGGGAAGCTGACAGTCAAGGAGACAAGTTTGTTGTATTCAGCAGTTGTTACTTTACCACATTTGATGTGACACCAAGAGAGACAAACATCGCATTGAATCTCTCGATGGTCAGCAGACTGAACATACGTTTTTATTACAGTTAGGAGCTGGACCAGGATTGGCAGAAAGGTCGCTTCAAGAAAGAAGCCTTATCAGCCGGAACCCAGCAACTGAGTTGGGATAGTAGGCCAAACTTGAGGCTAGAAACGTCGTGCGACGGTGTGCAAGAAACCCAAGAAGGCGGCAGAAGTTGACTCGAATTCTGAGAAGAGTGACCACACTACCGCGAAAACTGTGAATAACAGTGTAAAACGTAGATGACTTCAATCCTTTTTTCCTTAAGATGGTGCAGTGAATCGTTTGGACGCGGAGAGCAGACATAAGAAAGCAGAAATACAATGTAAAGAACGCAGCTCAGGAAAACACAGCGAAAACACATCGAGTCGCCATGACACCTTAATCTTACCAATGTCAAATTGAATGCAAACTTAACGATGTCAAATTGAAAGCGAAACAAACAATAGGGTTTCCCCGAAAACCGTAAGGATAAATGCCACAGACTAAACAAAACCGCACGGATTGATTCTAATTACAAGGATTCTGTAGGCAACTAACTCACTGACTATGCAGAAGACATATAAAAGGCTAAGCCGATTCGAGCACTGCACTGCACTGCACTGCAGCGCAGCGCAGTCGATCAGATTGTACGAAATGTTGAACTGCCAAATACAATAGGTCTAACCTGTACTTTCTTCATTTAAGAGGGTATAACGCTTAAGATTTTGATTCGAAATTATTGACATGTTCGACGTAATACAACTCAATCGCGCATAAAATCAATGGAAAATTATTTAAAGTTTACCACCGTCATGAATGAACAACGAAAGAGCAATGATGCGACGCAAAGGAGAAATGGACTGTCTGTGCGCTGGATAAGATTTCCTTGCACTCTCGTGTTTCTTTTTACGTAGGTAAGAGTGAGATGTAATGCTGCGGCAAATAATAACTACGGAAACCTTATTTATAAACTTTAAGTTTCCCACCTGTCTATCGGATTCCCTGAAATTTACTGGTGCGCCATTTTTTAGTAGTTCTCCAATTATTGATATACGGTCGACGCGATCGATTTTTTTGTTTTTTAACGCGTCCCAAAGCCTTCTGCCTTTGTCTTGTACATCTCCATCATTTCTAGTAGCCATTGGAAACAAACTTTCGGATGCCGGGTTGCGGAGAATCTTCGTGCTAAACATAGTTTTTCCAAATCCAGGACGACCAACATCAAGTGTCTTCTGTTTTTCAGCACCAAAAATATCTCCTGGTAGTGTTTGTTGCGAGTTTTCTCTGGTTTGGGGATACTCTTCTAGTCTTTCACCCTCATCTGAATGACATAAAGGATCCCTATCAGATCGTTTGGTTTTCCTTGGGACTTGCTCGTCTGTTGGCTTACTCGAACTCAGATAACATTTATGAAATTCCTGGTCCTTCGTAAAGGCTCTGAAGCTTACTTTTCTTGCACGACATAACAACATATACAGAGACTCGATAAACACAAGGAGTGCAAACGCTCCAGTTACAACGATCACGGCATAAGCCCAGACGGTCTTCTTAGCTGCTCGTTGATTATGACATTCGTATGACGTTTGCGTTTGAGTTTCGTTACGAGACGCACTGGCCGTAATGTCTGAAAACTTCCCGTCTCTTGTTAAGTTACAGTTAAAGTTCGAGGGAAAGCTGAGAGGATAAAGTAATTTGGTCTGCAGAACGAGAAAAAAAATCCCAAGAACAAATCTGACAAGAAGTTGCAAACAGTACGCTTTGAATAGCTTTTTCCGGGGAGTTTGCCCTTCTACATCATC
This sequence comes from Porites lobata, assembly GCA_942486035.1. Taxonomy (NCBI): domain Eukaryota; kingdom Metazoa; phylum Cnidaria; class Anthozoa; order Scleractinia; family Poritidae; genus Porites; species Porites lobata. Next base: position 1,374,156 of record CALNXK010000033.1, read on the forward strand.
ATCCGCGTTGTTTTCACGTTCAAGTTCCTCAACTCTCGACTTCACCGCTTGTGAGTATATTCCACAAACACTTGCAGTCACAAGGAAGTTAATAATCACGAATCCATAAACAGGGAATTTGTTGTATTGTTTATCGTACTCTTCGTAACACTTTCCACGAATGAGTTCCCTGTCGTCATTTGAGCCACAACGGAAGTCTGTCGGTTCGCTGTTTTCAATGTCGAGAAAGATTGGAGATAGGATAATTCCGAGCAAAATCCACAACACATTTGCCACATAACTTAGCCAGTGGAGTGTTTTAGGAGCAAGCAAATCTTTAAGACCTTCCATGTTGTATGCTTCTCGATTTCTCGCTTATGAGCTCGAAATGCTTGCATTTAGCCCAAAGTAGGGGGCGGAGGGGGGGAGAGACGAGGTCTGGGACCCAGAGACGACGTTCTCACAACTTGCAAAGCGGTCAACCTGGCTGGTGGTCAGCGGATAGTTGCAGTATTTTTCCCACAGTAAATCAATCTCGTACCCAGAGTCTTCAAATATTTTGGACAGCGGGACAACGCCGGAAAGACACTGCGGACATCAAATCGGAAAGCACTAGATAACATCGACCTGAACCAGATGAGTAAAACCTGTAATAGACTCAGCTGTATTGCATTGAACGACACGGCTTATGGTCTTTCCGAGGAACGCTGGTTTCGGTCGATGTTATTTAGTGTCGACAAGTCACGAAATGCTATTTAACATCGACCGAATCCTAATGGGAACTCGGCTGCGGCTCCGAAAAAACCTAAATACATAAAATAAATCCCGCGCGAGTGCCAATCCCATCCCAGTTTCATTGCTGTCATTAGAGTTTCAAACAGTAGTTTTCCAGCTTTTCGACTTTCACCGAGGAAAGTTTAAGAAGTTCATAATAAAAAAAAGTTCTACTTCCACAATCACGTGCCAACATTCAAGTTGACATTGGCTGCGGCCGCACTTAGCAAGTTAACCGGGTTAATTTTTGAAAAACCCAGGAAAAAATTCTTCATAACGTAACCTGGTTAAAAGAGTTTATCCACGTTAATTTTTATCAGCGGCCGGACTCAATTTAGACTTTCACTTCATTCAATTTTGGGGCGGTTTTTTGTTTTTGTTTTCGCTCGCTTGAGTCGCTCACAACGCTCGCAGAAGAGTGGCTGACAAAATTTGACCCTCTATCACTGATAAAAAGTGGTCGACTTGTTAAAAGTCGTGACTCAATTATGTTAAGAAAGAAATCTGAACCTGGAGCGAAAGAAGTAATTTCGAAACTGTTGTGCTTGCGTGCATGGTAAAGCCAAAATTTGGACCATTCTTCTCACGCGTAGGCGGAGATGATCGACTGATTGATAAGGTTAACCTGCGTTAAACTCCCGGGGAGGGGGGTACACCCTGTGATGGCCTATACGGGGAGACTCCGCCCGAACGGGGTACCGTTTTTATGCTTCAGGTATATGAAAGGGTAGGGATTTTACTCGTTGAAGTACATAAAAGGGTAGGAAAATTTGTCACTTGGGTCTAAGAAAGGGCCCAATCAGGACTAACAGATACATTTTATGGCTTTATAAAGTGTAGGAAACGTTCCATTTCTGTGATTGATTCCTATTTAAACGACAGTGCATTTACAGCAGTTAAAAGGGATATAAAGTTCTAAACGAGGTATGTGAAAGGGGTACCATTTGTCAATACAAGGTATACGAAAAGGGTACCTTTTCGTGAAAAATGGTATATAAAAGGTAAGGGGTTGGACCTCGGGGCGAAGCCTCCCCCTAAAAAACTTTGTTGAGTACCCCCCAGGATTAAACTACCTCGCGAGGCGGAGTAAAAAAACTAAAGATAAGATAAAAGGAATAAAAATCTATCAAACTTACCTGTGAAATGAAAGTTTTGGTGATTTTCCACACTCCCCCGATAACAAGGTGTATTCGTTGGGGAGAGTTGTCGAAGAAGTTCTCTTCCAGTCGCTGTTTGATTATGCCATCATACAATAAACGTAACACTAACCTAACGTTTTAAAGTGAGACTGTTTCTTAAAATCAGATTTGCTGAATTTCACGGAAAGCGTTTTCTGGTACTCGAAACACCAGCAGGAAAAATAGAGATTGGCAATTTACGATATTTATGGATAAAGTAACTATTCTCACTGGGGCCATCGCTTACAAACGCCCCAAATCCCTTCGGGATTCAAGGATAAAATTCCCGCGCGCTCGTAGTCTCCTGGGTGTTCTGTTTCACACAGGTTTTGTATAAATAGGCCTGTTTTGGCCTGTTTAATTGTCTTTTCGTTAAACGTTCGCCAGTCGTTAGCTTGGCGTCCCTCCCTCCTCCCCGCAGCGATGACCATTGTTATCATCCTAGCTAGCTCCCGCTCCTTTTCGCCTCCGGGCTCGCTTCTTCCCATATCTTATCCTTGCCTTGGGCGTTTGGGAGCGAGGGCTCCCGGTGGGAATTTATTACAATCGACCCTGCGTGCGACTGACTTATTTTTTTATATATAACGGTCTATGAGCGAACTAAGATTGGTTAACTTGGTCACTGATCAACGTCAATAAGCAGTCACTGACGCTTCTAATCTACTGTGTAAACAGTGTAAAGAAAACACCGCCATTGTAAATGGAGAAGGCTTGTTTGTTTAGCAAAATTATCCGCAATGAAATCTGTAACTTATCGAGACATTCTCCAGATATTCAGGGAAATTACCTTTTCCACAATCAGAATTATATAAATTACTGAAAAAGAAGATTAATTTCTATGTGCCTTCATTGCAATCAAAAGAGGAGCAAATTCACAATCGGTAGCTTGAGAATTGTCATTCTGGTCAAGTTTAAACTTGAATTTTGTTTTTGGAACAAATGACTTTGCCTTAACTACACACTTGGCATAAGTCATCATAAAATGAATTCAAAACAAAAAGATAAAATTAAAATTAAACAAAACTTTTTTTATCCTCAGATAAAAATAAATAAATAAAACGTTATTTAGCCTCTTCAGTGTTTATTAACTCAAAACAGGAGCCGAGCAAATTTCTGAAACCAGAAAATCGAGAACAAAAGGAAACTATAAACATTTAAAAGACTATTTTGTTATAAAATAACTCATATTACGATTTTTCGCTCAGGGCAAACTGCTAATAGACAAATTTAACAAAGAAAACGCAGCTTGTCGTGATAGCGCGCAGAAAAAGACTGAACCCGACTTCCGATGTTTGATTTGCCTTTCTACCGTTGCTCAGTCAAGTCGCTTTTACGATCTGCGCGCGTCTTCTTCACCGTCGTGGCGTTGTCTTTGCCAAATCTGTTTAAAAGCAATGCAAGAAAAAAGTACAAACAGACACTGACTAAAACCTTTTTCTACTTGTATGCTGGGCAAGGTATCTTTTTACATACAAAAAGTACATTATTGAACAGACGATATCCGACCTAGTCGGCTAAATTACCGTGTGGAATTTAATAAAATAAATATCTATCTTATAATTTATATCTACAACGTTCTGTTTGGTCCATAATAATTATTTTCACCCATGGATTGAATAAATATAGCGAACATTTAGCTTAAACTACAATCGGCGACTAAAATACAGATGTAGTTCAAACACTCTTAAGAGCCTCTCTGGCGTTTTTGACCAACCTAAAATAAAAATTTTATCATAAAATCTACTTTGCTCTGACTCGTATGCGTCACTTTCTATCCCGCAGTGACTAAATATAACACACTTTTAGTTTACAAATACTTTGTTAAACTAGCTCCTTGTTAAAGTCGGCTGTTCTTGTCTAAATATTGTTATTTTATAGAGTCACCTGAGGTCAGGGTTCGTACTCTTTTGAGTTCTTCAAATGCCATGACTTTTCACGACTATTTTTTTATGACCTTAGGTTTCGCTGTCATTTTCAAAAATTTCCAAAACTTTAAAGGCCGATACACACGAGGGATTTTGCTCCCGGAGCATGCTCCAGGGGCACGCTCCGGGAGCAAAGCTCCTCCGTGTGTACCAACGATTTCATGGGTATACTTAATCCTCGGGAGCAGAATTTCCACCCCGCAAAATGCTCCACGATATTTAACAGGTTAAATATTTGGGAGCAAGCTCCCGAGGCAAATTGAGCGAACTTGTTGAAAACCCTCCCTCGTGTGTACTGACACCTGCAAAATGAGCCTAGAGCATGCTCCGGGAGCAAAACCCCTCGTGTGCATCGGCCTTAATGGCTTAAGCATATTTTTGACCTTAAACAGTTCAACTGACACAAACTCTGGTATCCAGCAAAATTCGTGCCGTATAATTACTCCTCTTTATCTTACGCTATCCCTGCTTTGCCATCTGCAGTAACTAATCTACCAGACAAAACTTTAATTTTCCATGACTGTCAAGGACCGGCAGTTGAAATTCCATGACTTTCCAGGACTTGAACATGAAATTCTTAAATTCCATGACTTTCCAGGATTTCCATGGCCTGTACGAACCCTGTGAGGTTACAAAAGGATTTCTCGATAAGCAGTTTGAAGGCCACTGAACCCCGGGGGGGGGGGCACTGAACTAAAAGTTCCTGTCGCCCAAAGTCCAGGATTCCACATTCCAGTGGCAAAAATTTCCCGGATTCCGGAATCTCAATTTCCTTACACGAGGCGATTCCTGGATTTTTAATATTAATGTTAAATGATGTGAAGTTCAGTGCATTTGCACGTATTTCTCCTGACAAGTACTTATAAAAACATTCTTGCTACACTGTCCACAACAGGTTCAGTTGTTCAGCCTTGACGCACGGAAAACTGAGCAAAAATCCAAGCTTCTTGATAGACTAGGACTGCGAAGAGGGGAGATAAAGAGTGACAAACGGAGGCGGTGAAATTTTTCGGGAATCAGGACTCACATAATTGATGTTGTCTACAAGAACTCGAAGTGGGTGAAAGAGGCCATGACTTCCTGGCCTTGAAAACAAATTAGGGCCAAACAGTTGTAAGACGCGCGTGTCAAGCCATTTTACCCTAAGACATGATTGCGTTGCAGGCGTCCTTGTGGGTGCAATAGACCTTTTCACACTAACACACTGAAGTTAGACCCCTGCCTTCGTTAGAATGAGTGGCATTTTCGAAGAAGAAACTTCCTGCAAGAAATACACCTGATGTAACAGGTTATCTGCAGATGACCAATTCTGGCGTGCTCTTACAGCCGCCGAGAACTCTCTCGAACAGTGGAAAGAAAAAAGAGTTCAGATGATTTGAAGGGGAAAATTATTTAAATCAGTTCTTTCATTGTAACGATTACAATTATTTAACAATTATTTAATGAGGCTGAGTACCATCTGAAGGATTATGGAGATCAAGGAGGGTGTTTACGATTCAATAATCTGGCAATTTGCCGCACGATTGTCGTCATTTTTCACATAACGCAAAACTCTTCCAAATTTAGTCGACAGTAGCTGGTTATAATGAATTGTGCGTGGAATTTTATCCAATCAGAAACGGAGAAATATCTTGAATGAATAATAATAGCAATTATTGAATGAGGCTGCGTATGATATGAATAATTATGCAGATCCAGGAGAGTGTTATCCGCCAAAGCCGAAGGCTGATGCGGATAAGCCTCTTCGAGGGTGGTCTTTCTTCCAAAGATGTGTGAAATTTTCCGCCACTTTCTATCAGAACTACTGAACTAACTTAAGCTCGTCCCCAGGGTTTCTCGGTTGCCGTGCCTTTTTCTGGCGATAGCCTTTACCACTGATGCCATTTTATCACGGAATTTTGCAAACGTCTTCTAAACTTGGTCGACGCCAGCTGGTTATGAAGAATTAGCTAGAGGATTTCGGCCAATAAGAGACGGAGAAATATTTTGAATTTTTTGAACACGAACCTGACAAAATCTGCAGCGATTTGACTGAAAAAGGGCCAAAGCTTGAAAATCACACATGCGAAGGAAAAAGAAAGGAGAAAAAGAAAAGCGAGGAGGAAGAAAGGAGGAGAAGGGAAAAAAAACAATGGTTGCACTCTTAGTTGTTATAATGGCTACTTTGGCGGTAACGGCTTAAAAAATCCGGCTAGATATATATAATAATATATCTAAAACTACAGAGAAACAAATGTAAGTGTGTAACTTGTTCCAGTTCTATATCATGGAGCGTGGCCACGACATATGAAAACAAGTTTTGGATTAAACTCAAACACATTTCCATGACTCTAACAAAGCGCTGCCCCGCTGGGTAATAGTGCATTTTTTAGTTCTAAAATACTCTAACTTTCAAAACGAGGCTAAGTGCAACATTTTCTTGTGAAAATGAGTTTTATTTGCATAAGAATAAAAAAATATTTCAAGATCAATGCCTTCGCACTTAGCCTCTGAGGCCTGAAGCAACTCGGAAATGGCCTTTTCCTATGTAAACGACGTGATTATAGTCACGCAAACAGCTTTGGTCTGGGCAGGGTGCAAAGAAAGTCAGTTTTACAGCCTGCCATTCGGGCAAGCTGTAGCTGGCACGTGCTAGCCCACAAGTCATTTCAACTAGTGCCAAAACCCTTTTTGATTAGCAGGATTGATCACAATCCTTCGGTAATTTGAATTTCCCCCAGAAACAGCACTTGCCTGTCGGGCAAGTTAAGAACAAAAATCACTAGCGAAATCCACTTGCCCTGGGCTATCGGACACGACTTTCTTTGCACGCTGCTGGGTCATTTTATGTCTACTCCCTTACCTTAACTAACTGTTTAAATTCATTGTATTATGGTTGCCGACCATGAGGTTAACCCTGCGGTCATCTGCATGAAAATTTACACTCAAGACGGAACCTGCGCAAAAAAATGAAGTCACTCATCAAATAACGTCTCCTACTAAAGGTAAAATACAATGTATACGTAATTACGCAGAAGGTTTGAAATAAATTCACAAATTATTACTGTTTGATAAAACTTATCTTGTTCCCAGATTGCCTGCTTGGTAGGCATTTCAAGGGGCAAGGGACAGGGAGAAATTTAGCCTGCGAAAACATCCGTTTCTCCTCGCTCTTCGCCAGTGGGGACGTTTAGCGGCGAGGAGCGAGGAGAAACGGATGCTTTCGCAGGCTAGGAGAAATTAAGGCGCGCGAAACTCAATGGACGAGCCAGAACATCCTTCCTCGTGCACCTATCGCGCGCATTAATTCTCCCTTTTTCTTGTCTAGTTCACTGAGTACCCAGGATTCCTGTTTTGCGGGTAATACACCTTCCATGGACCATTAAGTTTGAGGGGATGGACCATCGGAAAAGAAAAGGGAGAGGACTGAAAAAAAATCCATACATGAAAAATTCACATGAAAAAAAATTCATACAGCCGGAAAAGGCAGAAAAAAATACACACGCGCTGAGAAGAAGTAAAAAGATGTACACAAGGCAAACCAAAAAATAATAAGTTAAGTTAAGTTTACACGCAAGGTCGAATTGACTCCCCACACCTCCCCCTTCTTTTTTGTAATGGTCCGTTCCTAAGAAGAAATGTACGACTTACCATTGACGGATATGTCTACATCAGTGCCATCTGATTGGACGTCAGTCACTCCTCCCGCCAACCTACGAAGGTAAGTCTTAACATGATGATGTCCAAGTCTCTCTGCTACTTGCAGGGGTGTTTCATCGATCTTTGTCAAAATAAAAATACATTTCACCAAAGACCCGGGAAATTTGGCACTTGTTTTTCTATTAGAACAATTTATGGTATAATGATATATGAAATAAATCATATATGAACTGCGGAAATGAAATGAAAATGAAGAAATGATCGTCGCAGTGAACGCAATTTATGCAATTGCGTAAGGAAGCCTGAAAAAAATTCGGGTTCAAACCCCTTTGAAGTCTTGAATTTTTTTCAGGCTTCTTTACGCAATTGCATAAATTGCGTTCACTGCGACGATCATTTCTTCATTTTCAATCTATGTTATAGTTGTGTCATTAGGATACATCCCGCATTATCCTAAATAAACACTTTTCATATTGATTGTCTCGTGTCACTGACGCAAACTGCTAATCAGTAACAAGAAAGAGAAGTGTACTAGGCAAACAATAAGGTTGAAGATTCCAAAGTTGTACTTCTACTCAGCGACCTCTACTTGCACCCAAATCTGAATGTCACCATAATCGCTTTTAGCCATAGTTGTAGTGTCGTGTTAAGTGCTTGGTGAAAAGAGGGCATTTAACGATACCACAAAGGCTACGGCGGTGAAAACGTCCCTTAAAAAGTGTCTTCACTTTCTTTGAGAGTTAAGCGCGATTATCCCAACTTACTCAGTTTGACAAATGTAGGTGAACTCTCCCGGCTCTGGTTTTTCAAATGGATGGAGATTTATCCACAGGATAGCGCTATCCCTGATACAGTCCTCTATGGCTGATGTAGCAATAATTAAATTTCGACCCTGCTCACAAAAGAACCTCCAGTAGCTCAGTGGTTGGAACCATTCTATCAGTAAACTTGCTCAGTGGTTGGAGCGTTTGGACCCTGGAACCTCCAGTAGCTCAGTGGTTTTTTGGACATTCTATCACGTGAAACTTGCTCTATCTCGCCCACACTTCCTACTCTATGGCTGATGTAGCAATAATTAAATTTCGACCCTGCTCACTGATCAGTGGTTGGAGCAATTTTGAATTAAAAACTTTCGACCCTGCTCACAATAGAACCCCTCCAGTAGCTCAGTGCTCAGTGGTTGGACGCGTTTGGACATTCTATCACGGAAACTTGTTTCTGACATTCTATCACGATGAAACTTGCCTCCAGTATCAGTGGTTGGAGCGTTTGGACCATTCTATCACTTCCTACTCTATGGCTGATGTAGCAATAATTAAATTTCGACCCTGCTCACAATAGAACCTCCAGTAGCTCAGTGGTTGGAGCGTTTGGACGGGTGTTTTGACATTCTATCACGTGAAACTTGCTCTATCTCGCCCACACTTCCTACTCTATGGCTGATGTTGCAATAATTAAATTTCGACCCTGCTCACAATAGAACCTCCAGTAGCTCAGTGGTTGGAGCGTTTGGACGGGTGTTTTGACATTCTATCACAACTTGGAGCCCCTGCTCACAAAAGAACCTCCAGTAGCTCAGTGGTTGGAGCGTTTGGACGGGTGTTTTGACATTCTATCACGTGAAACTTGCTCTATCTCGCCAAATGTAGCAATAATAAAATTTCGACCCTGCTCAAATAGAACCTCCAAGGGTTGGAGCGTTGCTATTACGCATGAGTGGCAGATATGTAGGCGGCATTCATATAGACTTCACTAAGAATGAATCACAATCGCATGCATAAAACGCAATCTGATCACGGGTGTTTGGCCCACATGTACACTCCCTAACCTTTGGTTATAATTAGTTTGTACATACTTGAAGGCTGGTCTAGGCAACACAATTAAAGAGCCACAAGGAAACACTTACTTTGCTTTGTTTGCTGTGGTTAGCGGGGCTGTGAGGATTTCTAACCAATGCCTTGACAGCCGAGAGATTGCCTTTCTCGGCAGCTAAATGTAATGGTGTGTGGCCAAACTGCAAAACAAATAGTACTTTACTTTATTTAACACACACCAAAAGATAGCATTCTTGATAGACAAACTAAAAATCCACTTCTTCCACCTTGAATGAGCCAAAAATACTAGACAGAAGTGATAAGAGACAGGGGAAATAACAGACAACTTTTAACATTTTGCAAATTATCTCAACCACTGCATTGAAAGTAAATGTAAGAGAAAAGCAGGAAAGATATAGCCAGGTAAAGAGAAACCCTAAGGGAGACAGCACCCATTAGGCAAAAAAATTACCAACGATAGATCAGGAAAGGATGGTGCACGGTTACTCCCTGCAATAAGTCAGTTTGTTACAGTCAGAGATGACTGTGATTGGTGGGCGATAGTCTTATCTTAGTCTGTTGCGATTGAATCCACAGTCTCTTACCTTACAAAATAATAGGGACCTTAAGCAACCAGAACGTTGACGTTCCTGACATCAAAAATAGCAACTAAAACTTGATATTTTCTCTCTTTCAGTAATCTGACTCAACAAATTCATACAGCAGGTGTTAAAACAAAGACATTCAGATTTGTTGTTTGAGACAGAAGCGTTCCCTCAAGCGAGATAATAGACTTCCGGTTGCTATTCATTGATTTTGGGATGTCAACGTTCACATTACTTAAGCTCGATATTACTGTATTAGCTAAGCCTTACAGTGCAACCGAGAAAACCGTCAACACTTGAAATATCTCAGGAATGTTTGTTATGTTATGACCAATCGTATCAAAGATCAGGACACGCAAACTGGCCACAAAACCACAAAGTAATCGAAGTTCTTGCTTGCGGTTTAGTTTCCTCACGCCTGATTGGCTTTCAGCAAGACAATAACATTCCAGAAATACTTTTGGTGTTCACGGTTTTAAATTTCCCGGTTTCACTGTAAGTCTTACCCTCACCTGGGGCATTTTTACGACACATGAGCAAATTTGAGGTGGTCTTAGGGAAAAACCAAATTCCCAAGCGTCTAGAATTTTCCAGACAAAAAACAAGGCTTAAGGTAGAATAAAACATACATAGTCAACTAAATTTGCGTCAGCTCCATTCTCTAACAGCATGTCCAAAAGATCGTCATCTCCACCAATTTCATATACTATGAAGTGAAGAGGGGTCCTCTGATTTTTCTAGGGAGATAAAATACAATAAGACAGATTATTTAAAACATAAAACGCGCCATCTAAAAATGTTAGGATATTTAGGCAAGTACATCCGAGGGAAATCAATAAAACGTGCCGCTAAGTAATCCAAGGTAGACGTAAAAATTTGAGGGGGCTGAACACGAGGCCAGGTACCAGCAGACAGCCTAGAGATCACCTGACACCACATAGCCCTAACAGAGGGTGGGTGATTGGCAGCTGAGAGTTAAAATTAGGGGGGAAGGGTGGGGATGGGAGGCTTTTAACACATTTATGGCAAAGTAAAGGAAGCTGGATGACTGGGTGTGACTAATTCTTCAGGGTTTCTAACAGGCATTATCATGATCAGGGATGTTGATGAGAGCCTGCTGCTGGCTAATTTCAGTGGCTGAAAAAGAGAAAATTGCTCGGCAAACACATGGGGTAATTTTGAAGGTACAGTTGAGTAAAAAAGCTGGCTTGACTAATACAAAAGCCTGCTTAGCTTTTCTGAAGCAACATCCATGGGGAATTATAGTATAGTTGTCATGAACCTTTCACTTATTTTTCCTATTTGCCTGTGGTTGTTCTGCAACATGTTGCTCTCAATTAACTAATAACATGACCATCAGACACTTTACTTAATTCTCAGTGTCTTTCAAAATAAAATTTTAAAAAATGCCCAAAATGTGCTTAAATAAGATCTTCTCATTAGGGGGAAGAGAATGTTTTGGGCCCACGGCAATATATCGGTACACCTGGTTCTGGCGTCCCTGCCATATCTGACAAAGCTAACAAATAAAATTCAATAAAATAAATTATATCAGCCTGCCCATACCATGTGATTCAAGGGACAGAGGGTTGGAAGTCATACATAGCCAAAATGGGTATGTGTTGGAATTTGGTTTTGATCTAGGAAAGAAAGAGCATAGAAACAGTTTCTCATTAACAGGACCTCCAGGGTAGGGTAGGGAATATTTGGAATGAAGTCTGAATGAATGATAACTTTATTTATACACGGTTGAAAACATCAGTCTAACATACAAAATTAACAAAAAATTCTCACAAACTGTTTCACATATTTGCCGCGTGGTAGTACTGATTAGAAAACCATCTATGGGAACTTCTCTTAAAGAGACCTAAGGAATTTGATGTACGTATTTCCTCAGGGAGATTGTTCCATAGAAGAGCGCCACTGTAACTAAAGCTACGCTTCAGGTAATCAGTTCTTGGTTTTGGGAGCATTAATTTTTTCTTCATGTTGCGAAAATAGTAATTCGGTGTTCTTGGCGCAAACAAATTACAGAGATAAGCTGGGGCGAGATTATTAATGCACTTGTACATGAAATAAGCCTTTTTTTCAACCCTTGTAACTCTGATAGCACGATTTTGAAGTTTTTGAAGTTTCTCCCTAAGCTGTTGGGTCAAGCCATCCCATACAGAGCTGCAACAATCGAAGTGTGGCTCAATAAGACCTTTGTATATTTTAATTGCAGTGTGCATTGAAACAAATGGCCTGACCCACTTAAGAGCACCGATACCAGAGGATACTTTTTTAGAGATTTCATGAATGTGGGCCTTCCACAAGAGATTTTCATCAGTGATAAGCCAGAGGGATTTGCTTTGATTGCTTTGGTTTATTGGGACGTCATCTATATGAATGTTCATTGTCTAGTCATTTAAGGACTGTAGTTTCTGCCTCGAGCTAATAACCATAAACTTTGTTTTGGCAACTTTGAGACTTAACTCATTATCTTTGAGCCAGCGATCAGTATATTTCAGGTCACTACAGTCTGGTTATTTTAAGGCTCGGGACGTCACACATCCACGCACAAATTTCAATATTTCCCCACTCCGTAGTTACAACAACAGGCGAGAGCATGCAGCAAATTGAAATGACTGGACTTTGACCAGCTACCACGAAAGGATGACTTCCTAAACATTTATTTGCCTTCTGTCAAACAGCGTCTGTCACGCGCACGAGACACCTTTGAACTTTTCCATGCGCGGCCATACACGTAAGTTTTGTCAATTACCTCAGTGTATTACATGTAGTTCTGACTGCATAGTAACATAAATACTGGTAAATCTGAACTTAAAACACAACCTTATTCCAAAAGAAATCGAAATATGTCAAATGGAAAGCGAAACAAACAATAGGGTTTCCCGTAAAACCGAAAGGCTAAATCCCTGTTAAGTAACCAGACTAAACAAAAACACATGGATTGATTCTAATTATATTTACTACCTCATACCTGCGTTAGGAAAAAGAAATTGAAATTATAAACCGAGAATCATTAACTACCTCATACCTGAGTTAGGAAAAAGAAATTGAATTTATAAACCGAGAATTCTGTAGGCAAATCACAGACTATGCAGTGGACGACTAAAAGCTAAGCCGAATCGAGCACTGCATTGCAGCGAAGGGAATGTTGAATTACCAAATACAATCAGTCTTATCTGTACTTTCTTCATTTACGAAAGTATTTCGCTTAAGATTTTGATTCGAAAGAACAGACATTTTCGGTACAATACAATTCAATCGCGCGTAAAATCCATGGGAAATTTAAATTAAAGTTTTACCACTGTCATGAATGAACAGCGACACGCGATGGAACAATAGAGTTGTACTTTATACTATACTCTCTGTGCGCTGGATAAGATTTCCTTGCATTCTCGAGTTTCTTTCAGTTTTCGTTGGTAAGAGTGAGGTGTAATGCCGCCGCAAAAAAATAACTACAGGAACCTTATTTATAAAGTTTTCTCACCTGTCTATCGGGTTCCCTGAAATTTGCCGGCGCACCATTTTGTAGTAGTTCTCGGATTATTGATTTTCGTTCGACGCCACCGATTTTTTTGTTTTTTAACGCGTCCCAAAGCCTTCTGCCTTTGTCTTCTACATCTCCATCATTTCTCCTAGCCATCAGAACAAACTAAGGAGGCATTAAGACAGAAACCCTTGGTAAAAACAAGCATGGAGATCGGAGAAGCGATGTTCGTAAACACAGGGTTCTAGCCGCGGCGGCTCCCGCTAAAAATAGACGGAGAAAGAAGACTGGAAACGAAATAAAAATGGATTACTTGAACAAACCTGTGACTAGAAACCGAAACCGCGATAGAAAAGTCTCTGGCACCCAGGGTAGTGACTTTGAAATTTCTATCTGAAATTTCCTTTTATTTGTTTTTTAGAAAGTTCCAAAACAAATTAAGAATATAAGAGTCATATAAAGAGACAAAAGAGGTGGTCCTCTGCGCCAGTCATTTGTAATCAAAGAACTGATTTCAAAAAGGAATAACGAAAATATATAGCAGAAGTTAAAAGAGGAACTTTAATAAAGTCAGAGTGATTTGCCATAAACTTGACAATGTACTGCAAATGCTCTATTCTCCAGATTCTCATTTCTTGACGGAAGAGTTGGAAAGCTCAGGCTGACAAGTTGTCACAAAATGTGGGGAAGGAACGCGTGACGCGTGACAAAGCCCAAAGAACTTCTGAGTGCGAGGCTACCTTGTGTTTAAGGCGCGGGAACCGCTCCTGGTGCGAAGTGCGAGCCAACCCATTCGGGTTTCTTGTTGCAGATACGATTTTTTACTTGGTGTCACATCAGTGTCTTCTACTCCCGGCCCGAGAGAGTGTGTGTTAATCTGTGAGAAAACAAGCTTTTTTTTTCTAAAATATACCTCGCTGTTTTTTTTCAGCTAAGTTGATGGTTGAATGCCAACAATCTCTGTTTCGGCTTACAGAGTTAAAAATCTGTTACAGATCATAAACCATTTAAGCATGTTAAATTACATTTAATGCCAGAAAAAAAAAACGTATGGCAAGAAGACTAATTACATCCATATAATTACACTGCTATTACAACCTGTTGAACCACAATAAGAGTAAGTTCTCCAGTAGGGGCCACAATTATTTCGTGTTGTTTATTCCGGACCCTTATAAACTGGAGCTTATTCTGCGGGTCTAATTCTCGCACCGCGGAATGGGCCATTTCTATGAGGTTCCCATACAGCAACGCGTAGTTTTTAGTGGTCGTGATGTCCATATTTGTTCTGAGTGCTTGTCCCTCACGATTTGTCAACATCAAAGCCACTACATTGGGGGCCTGGGCCTGGATCCGCCGAAGGAATCTTATCAAATCTTCCATGTCTTTTTGAAAACGTGAATAAGGAATAAGCTGAAACAGACGAAACAGGAAGAAAATGACGTCATCATATAAAAAGAATCTTCCATTACTCTAAAATGTTTTCTGAAAAAAATTGTAAATAGGAAATAAAATACATGAGAATATCTTTGCGTGATTGGCACCCTAAGAAGGTGATCAGTCACGGGAGGAGGTTATCAACGACCACTCGGATAACAAGCGCAATTGACCAGGGTGTTCAAACTGACGTTGCTTTTTTAGATTTCTCCAAGGCATTTGACTCAGTCTCGCACCCCCACTTGATCAGCAAGTTAGATCAAATTAGAATTGAAGGCCCTCTTCTGCAGTGGTTCACAAGTTATCTGGATAACAGGGTTCAGCGTGTGGTAATCGATGGCAAAAACTCTGAGTGGTTACCGGTCACTTCGGAAGTCCCGCAGGGCTCCCTGCTTGGTCCGGTTCTGTTTGTGTTATTCATCAATGACATGCCTTGTGCTGTGTCTCAGTGAAGCACATTGGCATTGTTTGACGACGATGCCAAATGCTTCCGCAATATTAGATCTGCCAGTGACTGTGTGCTGTTTCAAGGTGATATTGATAACCTGGTTGACTGGAGTGATGTTTGGAAGATGGCTTTTAACATGGATAAATGCTCGCTTTGCACGATAACGAGGAAGCGCAATCCAATAATTTATGATTACAATACGAGAGGAAAGGCACTTAAGAGAGTGGAGGCTCAGCGTGACCTTGGCGTTCTCATCACTTGTGAAGCTCGACTCAATGAGCACATCTACGCCCAGGTGAACAAAGCTAATAAGATGTTAGGTTTTATCCGTCGTTCACTTAGCAGCAGGAGCGATCAGTTTCTGCCAACATTTAGATCTCTCTACGTGGCCCTTGTGCGTTCGCATTTGGAGTATGCCTCTGAAATCTGGAGTCCAAAGTCTGTCACCTTAATAAAGCTTATTGAGGGTGTCCAACAACGTGCTACGCGGCTTCTCCTACCTAATTTAACTTACAATGAACGCCTTCAGCAGCTCAATCTTCTCCCATTGGTGTACCAATTAGAGAAGTTAAAGACATAACAACATTTTATAAACTGAAGTGTGGTTACTATAACTATTCAGTTGAAAGATATTTTGACTTTTGGTCAGACAAAAGATTAAGGTCATATTCTAGTAATAAGTTAAAGATTAACAAAGTCAGAACCGAATTATTCAAAGGCACTTTTTTCAATAGATTACCATATTTATGGAACAACCCGCCCGATAAACTCAGGACCTCTAATTTAAGCCTATCATTATTTAAAAAACAATGTAATGAGTTCTATAAAAAGAAGAACTTCGACCCTGACCACGCGCATGTCACTTGGATGTAGCGATCGATGTAACAATTATTTTCTGAGTAGATTAATCTAGGATATGACATATTAGCAATTATAGTTTTTAAACTTAAGATATAACTTTAATTTTTTTTTCTTTTTCCTTATTTAAGTGTAAGTTGTAGTTTTTGGGTGGACTAGCTCGAATGGTTCGTATGTTCCCTTCTAGTCCTTCTCCACCGCAATAATTTTTTTTCTTTTTTTTTTCTAGTATTTAGTTAATTGTTCTCTTATGTAATTTAGCTAAGTTTTCTTTAAATATATATATATGTATATGTTTTATGTGTGATACCTTTGTTTCAACTAATGCAGTGAAAATGGAATAAATTAATTAAATCAAATTAAGTTAAATTAGAACAATCTGTTTTAGCTTTTTCAACATAATCTTCCTCAATCTAGATGTGAGATGGTAGAGCGAGAAAAGAAACCCAAGGTGTTTTTCAAAACTTTCCCTGGTTTCGTGGACTTAATTAATTACACGTTGTTACACAACTTGAGCTGCGTTAAGTACACAACTTGATCATCTTGAATATTTCTATAAGTATGGATTATTCGTGGAATTATTTTGTTGCTGTTGTCCTCGTGGGTGTTAAATGTTCTTTTAATACCAACTTACAGAAGTTAGACCGCTACCTTTGTTATAGTGAACGACATATGCGCGAAGACTCCCTGCAAGAGAATGCACCATCTATAACAGGCAATCTGCAGAAGGCCAATTCAGTACGGCGGAGATGTTTCTCGGACGTTCGAAAAAGAGTTAAAATGATTTGAGAGGGAACATTATTTGAGTTCATTCAACGCAACAATTATAAAAATGTAACAGATCTAAGACTATCACTGACAAACTTGTAAGTGTTTGCTTTCTCGATATCTTATGGACATGGCACGACTCATGAAAACAAGTAAACTGTTTTAGATTAAACAAAAGGTCACCAGGGTTTCATGACTCTAACTAACCGATGGCCCGTTGCCTAATTCGTACCCAAACGGAGTGATTACAACAACACAACCAGCTTTATTTGCGGCATTTTCCGTCTACTTTATTTGTTACCGTTTGTAACGGTATACGTTCATTGTAGTATTGTCGCCGATCATTATGTGTGGATTTCCGCCGTCTGCATGTACTTTGACAACCGCATCTGCATAAAAAAAAAAAAAAAAACAGTCACTCACTTAACACAACCTCTTCTACAAAGGCAAAACACAATGTAATTACGTATAAAGGATGTCAAATTAATTCACTAAATTCTCTTTTGTAGCCCCTACGCTGTGGAGCTCACCTCCAGACATAATAACACTGTTCGTTTTGAACGGTCTCACGTAAAAAAGGTTTTTTTTGTTTTAGCCAATTATTTTAATAAATAAATATTTAACAATTATTCCTCTAGCCCGAATGGCCTCTGAGTCAATAGCCCATGAGGCCGAAGGCCGAATAGGCTATTGACTCAGCATTCGGGCTAGGGGAATAATTGTTTTAGTAAAATCCAGCTAATTGGTCAAAAATATCGAGACAAAACAACTTTAGCTAGCAAAACGCGATTCAGCCGCCACTGTTTTGGTTTTCAAAGCCAACGCTTTTCGCTACTAGTGGGCTATAACATATAGCCAAGTAGTAGCTCAACCAATCAGAACGCAGCATTGATAACAGACCACTAGTTGGTTTTTACTAAATAGATTTAGCCAACACTAAAAGCGAAGCTCTCGAGGGATCTTTTGAGAAATGTCCTTCTCAAGTAATTCAACTTCAACCGTCAGCAGAAAGCAAACTAACCCGCCTTGAAAAATGGACCTGAGCCCGCGATCAATTGAAAACCAAAAACTGCTCTCTGAATAGCTTTGAAAAATACGTTGTATACCTGAGCCTGCGAAACAGTCATGTGACACTGGTCAGCGGAGACCCTTTTATGACAGCTGACAATTGACCATAACATAGATGTCCAATACCAAGTATATACAAGTACACAGCAAGTATATATACGCCTTGGACTCTGAGCTAGTAAGTGTGCCATTTCACATCCGCTAATATAACGGGGTGGACGTACGGACGATTTTGTCAGAACCAAAATTTCTTAGATGCAAATTTTCTAACCCATGGTGCTCCCCTGCAAGCGCATCGCGGGCGCCAGAACTCCGCAAATATCTTAATCATGCATTTTCTAGATTAAATGGGATTTTTTAAAATGAAGTCAGTTTTAAAATATTAATAATAACAATGATGTTACTTTTTTTATTAATGAACTGAGACCTAGTCTCAATGTACAATCAGACTCACTGCGTGCAACAGTTTTTAAATAGCTCTTTTTATTAGATTCTATTGTTTTTGTTTTTTTTCTGCATGCTTTATTTCATTCTTTTATCATTTTCGTACATTTTTTATAGTTCTTAACATATTTTTACATCTTACAGATATATATGCTAATTCTTTTAACTGTTTTTTTACTTACCTGAAAACGACCGAAGATCGGTCAAAACGTCGTTTTTTATCCGTAATTTTTACTGTTAAGATATTAACAATAAATAATAAATAATAATAATAATTAATAATAATAATAATAAAGCATTTATGTAATGCACAGATTGCATAAAAATACCCATAAGAGTACTGAAATATACCATATTTTCTCTGATTCTAGTAGGATTTTTATCATAACTTCACACCCTTCCCCCTTCACTCCGTATGGGATGATTCGTATCAGGATCAGTGATCCGAGATCACCCGGACCATGGTAAATCAAATGAGGCCTTTCCCAGGGTGGATTCGTTGGTTCCTTTGAACCCCTCTGATCCGAGTCATCACGAACTACCGATCCTGATCTGGATCATCCCAAAGGAATGTACCCGCGACTCACCATCGAAGGATATCTCTACACCAGTGCCACCTGAATGGACATCAGTCTCACCTCTCTCCAACTTAAGAAGGTAAGTCCTCACAAGTTGTTTTTCACGCCTCTCTGCTACTTGCAAGGGTGTTTCGTCAACCTTCATCGAAATGAAAATAAACTTACTATACTTGCTGTCCGGTATAGTATTATGAACAGCAAGTCACATGAACTGGAGCAAGGCGTTCATCGTGCACGAGCGGTTGACCGAGAGGGTTCGGTTTTCCAGCTGAATGAATGAATGAATGAATGAAGAGCAAGAGAGGATAAAGGGGACAGAGAAGGCATCCCCCATACACACCCTATTCCATAGGTAATTCGTCTCGAGTTATTTTTAAGACCATAGATCCCAAGGGGGATTAGACAACAGCCAATCACATAGCGCGAATGTGTTCCGCGGGGATGACCCACGTTCAGAGCCACGCGTCCTTCACGAATTGACGCAGAAAAAAATGGCGGAAGACGCAGAGACCGTTATTGCTATTTGTTTTGTCGACGAAAACGACTAAAGAGAGATTTCTACTAAAGCTGTGTCAGCGAAACGGAAATTAAAAAAGAATCGCCCATCCCCTTTTGTATAGTGCTAACAGTACAGCAAGGAAATCCTTTAATAACTCACTGAATATTCTCTCAGGATCATTTATAACTTACAGTTTGAAGAGAGCAATTTCTGGTTTGATATTTATTCTTTTATTAGCCTTTTATTATTCAACAAAAATAACACTTGGCGTCCTACTTGCTTTATTATACAAACGACCGGTTTCAATAGACCGGCGAAATTTCTCATTTTATTAAAGCACTGAGGTTACGACAACTTCGAGTTCAACTGATTTCACGGGTTGTCAAAGAGTGCAGCGATTCCCTTTTCCCAGATGAGCGCCGACTCATTTGGCTTCAATATACAGAAATGCTCTCGATCTCTTCACGCTTTCATTGCCTTTCGCCCGACATGTTTTGCACGGCGTTTAGTCATGCGAAACCTCCGCGAAACATCCACGCAGCGCGCTAGGTAACTTTATCCCGATTCTAAAAATAACTCTAGACGAATTACCTATGGAATAGGGTGTGTATGGGGGATGCCTTCTCTGTCCCCTTTATCCTCTCTTGATGAAGAGTCGTGGATGAGAGGACAACAGACGTACATTTGATACAATACATAATTTAATACATACAATACATTTTAACATGTGAACAGTAAGCTCGGACGTCAGTATACAAAGGCGCCACTGGCAGGCGCTCTCGGTCCATTTATGAGCTTACTGTACCCACCCAACCCATGATGTGGATGATGTGATGAGTGAAGGTTGACCACAACACCGGGGCCTACGTCCCCTACTCTTTTCGACCAGTGGTGTGGGTTCTTTTACTTCCCACAAGAATCAGATAAGTGTAAGTGCTGTGAGACTGGACCAACGGTTTTTCGTCCTTATCCGAAAAGACTAGAAAGTCTAACCGTTTGCAGATGTCATTACAAAGGCAGCACTTGCTTCTCAGTTATTTAAAGACCCTGAGTGTTGGTCCGGCCGGGGCTCGAACCCGTGACCTCCCGCTCAGCAGACCGGTGCTCTCCCAACTGAGCTAACCAGGCAGCGATCGTTTACTAGAGGTTCCAACTGCAGGGCTTTGACTGGGAAAACTTTGGTGTTTTGGATGGGCGGTCGGCTTATGGGAAGTGGTCGGACATGGAGGTTCCAGTCCTTTTTCCTACTTACTCAGTTCCGCTACGGTCCAAATACCTGTTCACACTACACCAAAGTGTGGCACAGAACCAATCCGATATCTAATGCTCCACTTTCAAGATCGGCGCGGCGCAACTTTGGCCCATTACACCGCGAGATCGCGCCACAATCACCGTTTTTATGTGTGAACAGAAGCCTTATTCGGTATAGTTTTTGTACCGTTGCAAAAGCTATCTGGTATAGCGTGAACATAGCCTTAAGCACCCCAACGTCAAATATCGGCGCATCCTTCAAAATGAATGGTAGTTTCAACAGAAGTACTTCCCACGCGTTTTCCAAAATTTGTTTGCCTTGAGAAACTGCGTTACAACCAAACCACTGTACAGACTCAGTGGAACGTTTTCTTGTACTGAGGTTCCTTTTCCTTCCGTGGAGCGCGAAGTAAAGGATTCGCGCGGCTCAGGAATGTTTCAAAGTTGCATTCGGATGTCCCGAAGTTGCTTCGCAATTATTTCGAGATATCTTCGAGTTCTTTGATTTATTATTATTCTTATTTGTTATTCTGGCTGGAAATATTGACTGCAAAAGTATTTTACAGAAAACATTGAAGCAATTTGGGCTAGTAGCTTCAAAATACGAGTGAAAATGGAGATACAAGAGCAATTTTCAGTGCGTCTCACTTCGCAGACGAGTTGTAAGGGATACTAGTGCTAAGCTGGCTCTACTGTAACCTCCCTGGCAGACGTTCAAAGGGATTCGTCACGCGTTCCTGTTCCACAAACGTAGTATCATTGTTGCTTTTATTGTGGTAAGTGTAAGCTAATTGGTACATACTAGGTGGCTACTGTTGGCAAAAGCATAAAAGGAAAAACAAGAGACACTTACGTTGTTTTTTTTCCTGTAGTCAGCACGGCTGTTAGGATTTTCAATCAACTTTTTGACAGCCAAGAGATCGTTTTTCTCCGCAGCTAAATGTAGGGGTGTGTGGCCGGACTGCAAGTATGAAAATACGCGATTATTTACCACACATCAAAAGTTAGCATTCTTGATAAAATTCAACGGGAATGGGACTAAAATAGCCAAAAATCACAAGCGGAATAGAGGAGAGACACAATACGGCTCGCAAAAAATTACTACCGGACAGAAAGCGAATAAACTAAGTATTATGAAGGAGAAAAACAGAAAAGGTATAGTAGTCTAAGGAGAAAGAAAGGAGGCAAGAACAGGATAGAGAAGAATCTATTGGCTGCGAAAGACGGCATCCGTTATGAAAAACCTCCGACGATCGATCGGGAAACACACGGAGTGGAAGCGCTTCTATTTTCCCGACACGTCCCAGTCTTCTACGATGGTCGGCGATCATTCCCGGAGACGAATGATAACTTAGTTTGTTACAGCAGGAGATGTCAGCTATTGGTGGGCGAGAATTTTACCTCCGTATCAATCCTCTTAGTGTAAGGGACTTAAAGATTCGCTATGGAGAGGTGCTACTACGGCGACATGAGGTCAAAACTACTTCCGGTGACTTTACTACCGGGGTTGTAGTACGACTTTCCCGCCGGCTGTAGCCGGAACGTCCGTTAGAAATCACGTAGTGAGGAATACGGCAATAAAGGTACTTTGCCGCACCAGAAAATAAGGTTACGGCTGGTGACTTCACCAGAAATGATTTTGATCTCGGCATGTCACTGTAGTAGCGCTTCCGTACTTCTCTGTTCAGTAGCGAATTTTAAAAGTCCCTATTTGCTTGACGCCAGACTGCTATCTTAGTACAAATCATAATAGCTAAGCTCTTTAGACTACCATAAGAATTTTTTCGACATATGGGCAGAATTTGGGGTGAACTTGGGGAACAATGAAATCCACGCTCGTCTGGAAATTTTCAGACAAAAAACAGCTAGGCTAAAAGTAAAACATACTGTAAAGTCAACTAAATTTGCGTTAGCTCCATTCTTTAGCAGCATGTCCATAAGATCACCATCTCCACCAATTTCATTTACTACGAAGTGAAGAGGAGTTCTCCCCGTATTTGCCTATGATATAAAAAAAATCTGAGATCACTTAAATCATTAAAAAAATGAAAAAAACTATCGGGAAAAAATATGTCCCAACATTTTCCGTCCGAAAATTTTACATTATGAAAATTATAGGATATTTAGGTAAATACATCAGAGCGAATACAGTACATTAGTCAAGTCGCGGTAGATGTAAAAATTTAAGTGGGTTTAAGGCTGGTACCAGGAGACAACCGAGAAATAGCCCTAACAGCGGGTGGGTGACTGGTAGCTGGGGGTTAAAATTAGGGGGGTGGGGATGGGAGGCTTCAAACACTTTTATGCAAAGTAAAGGAAAGTAGATGACTGGGTCTGACTGATTTTTCAAGTCTTCTAATAGGCATTAGAGTTTACCGGGAATGCCACTAACAGCTGGTTACCGGCTAATTTCACTGGCTGAGAAAGAGCTTACCACGGGCTCAGATTGCCCTGGAAAAAAACAAAGACATGGGGTAATTTTGAAGGTGCAGTTGAGTAAAAAAGCCAGCATAGCTTTAGAGCTTAACTACATCCCTGCAGACAATGTACTTTAATTCTCAGTGTCTTTGAAAATAGAATTTGAAAAAATGTCCAAAATGTGCCATGGGGGAAGGGAATGTTTCCAGGCTACAGCATTATATTAGTGCAACCAGTTGTGGTGTCCGTGCCATATCTGGCAAAGCTAGTAAAACAAAATTTAATTAACCAAAAAATATGCACAGAGATTTTAAGGATGTGATGAATAACGCTGTGCACAGTTACTATCTATAGACCCGAAACTCAGACAAACAAACTGAAATTAACATTACCGAATTCCTCACTTTTGTGTCACTTTTGTCATTAAAATGTCATGTCTGTCTGTCTTTTGTCATTAAAATGGGAAAAATGACAAAACTCAGACAAAAATTGCAAATGAGTCACTTTGATGTTATCCGCGCTACCTTATTGAATGAAGATCAAAAATGGTTCTAAATTTTAAAGTTATAATTTATATGTCATTACTGCCCCGCCTATGCAATGCCTCTTAACATAGTTAGCAGAGGGGACTAACTATGCTCTTGTTAAGCAACCAAGGGAGCGAGAAGCGGTGGGGGGAGTACAAAACCCACATGGGTATGTGTTGGGATTTTGGGTTTTGATCTAGGAAAGGGAAAGCAACAAGACCTTCAAAAATGGCAACCCGAAGTTGATACTTTCTCTCTTAAAGTGCTATATGACGTGATAAATTCGAACAGCAGGAGTTAAAACAAAGGCATTCAGCTGAATTCAGATTCATTGTGTGAGACAGAAGTGTTCCATCAAGTGAGACATCAAACTTCTGGTTGCCTTATTATTCTTGTTGCTTAAGCTCACTTAGTAAGTACAGGGTATGGTAAGTAATATTTGGTTAAGTCTGGTTATTTTTAAAAAGGTTGAGGATGGCACACATTCACCCACAACATCATACAAAAAACAGGCTATCACTGAAGTATAATTTCCTAAACATTTACCCTTTGCCTTTCTGTCAACCAGTGTCTGTCACATGCACAAGACACCTTTGAACATGTCCATATATGCGACCATACAGGTACACGTCACTGATTTTGTTAATTACAGTGGTGTATTAGTTCCGAGTGCATGTTAACGTAAATAATGGTAAATCTGAACATAAATAAATGTATTTCTGTATACTGTTGTTGTATTTCTGGTTAATGGCAAAATACAATGAATGAATGAATGAATGAACATTATTCCGAAACAAATATTTCAAATGGAAAACGAAACAAACAATTAAGGGGTTTCCCCTAAAATCGAAAGGATAAATCCCTCTTAACTAAACAGACTAAACAAAACCACACGGATTGATTCTAATTACATTCACTACCTCATACCTGAGTTAGGTAAAAGAAATTGAAATTATAAACCGAGCATCACTGACTACCTCATACCTGAGTTAGGAAAAAGAACTTGAACTTATAAACCGAGAATTCTGTAGGCAACTCACTGACTATGCAGTGGACAACTAAAAGCTAAGCCGAATCGAGCACTGCATTCAGCGAAGAGAATGTTGAATTACCAAATACAATCGGTCTTATCTGTAATTTCTTCCTTTACGAAAGTATTACGCTTAAGATTTTGATTCGAAATAATAGACATTTTCGATACAATAAGATTCAATCGCGCGTAAAATCCATGGAAAATTAATTAAAGTTTACCACGGTCATGAATGAACAGCGAAAGAAAAGAGAAATTGGGAAGCCTTCAATTTTTTTTGGATGGAATATGGGGGGCCTTAAAATGCCAAAAGATGACCTTGAGGGGGTCTTCAAGTTTCTTTTAAGTAGCATCCCTACTGAGCAGCATGATGTTTGAGTATTAAAGGACCTGATTTTGATTCAGTTTTACACAAAGTCCAAAATTGTGTAATACTAAAACAACTTAATCAGCATTTTTACAAAAAGATTTAATGCTCAAATAGTAGGTGCATCAACACAACATCCATTATTGTGTAACACTGAAACAATTTCATCGGCATTTTAACAAATGATTACATACATAAAGTCATGTTATGCAATCTCACTATCCGAATCAATATTTGTAGATGAGGTTGATGTGGACTCATATTGTCTTTGTCACCGTCAAGTTTTTTGCTATTAGAGCATGTACCGCTCATATAAAAAGCAGTAAGCTTTGGCTGATTATCTTCTTTCTTCCTTGAAGCGGTCCTGTCGGCCTCTCACCTTTCGATGGCTTGTCTTATCTCAATTATAACACAATCACTGATATATCCTTGCTCTATAAGCTGTTTGAGAGGCTCTAGGTGAAATCTCTTTCTCAGTTTAGTGTGAAGTTCTTCTCTGTTGTTAGTTGGCAAATTCGGAAGTGACAGTGAGTAAGAACGGTAAAGTAAAGAAAATGTTATTTGTTATTACCATTTGGGTATTATGTATAAGAAAGGGGGGCCCTTAAATCTTTTAACATGATTGAAGGGGGGTACCTAAAAAACATGGGTGCTATTAGTGGGGTCTGGAAAAAATTTGGAATAAAAAACAATTTCTCCTCCACTCCCCCCTCCAACTTAAATTATGACTGGTCCCTAAGCCTGTTCGAGCACTGCATTGCAGCAAAGGGAATGTGTTGAATTACCAAATAAAATCGGTCTTATCTTTATTTTCTTCATTTACGAAAGTACAACGCTCAAGATTTTGATTCGAAATAATAGACATTTTCGATATAATACAATTCAGTCGCGCGTAAAATCCATGGAAAATTAACTGAAGTTTACCACCGTCATGAATGAGCAGCGAAAATATTCAAGTCACGCCGCAATGGAGTTGGACTCTGTCTACGAGCTCGATAAACTTCCTTGCATTCTCGTGTTTCTTTCAGTTTTCGTAGGTAAGAGTGAGGTGTAAATGCCGCGGCAAAAAAAATAACTACAGGAACCTTATTTATAAAGTTTTCTCACCTGTCCGGGTTCCCTGAAATTTGCCGGCGCACCATTTTGTAGCAGTTCTCGAATTATTGAATTTCGTTCGACGCGATCGATATTTTTGTTTTTTAACGCGTCCCAAAGCGTTCTGCCTTTGTCTTTTAGATCTCCATCATTTCTACTAGCCATCAGAAACGAACTAAGGAGTGCAGTATGGTGGCCGACCGACCGCCATTCGTCAAAACGACATAAATTTGTTAATTTTAGATTTAATTTTATGCAAAACAGACAATGTATGCTAAAAAGTAGATGCCAAGAAACAAATGCTAAATACCGTATGCCAAAACACACGTGCCAAAAATGCTAAAGAAATGTAAACATTTTGAATGGCAGTTCCCGGCTATGAACATATTAATTTTACTTCTGATTTTATTTCACTTTTATTTTTATTTTCATTTCATAATAAAAATATTTTGTTTTGAGTTGAAAATGAAGAAAAATAGTCTATTTCCAGTTAAATGAAAACGAAAATAATTTTGCGTTTTACTTCACTTCATTTTCAATTCAAAATAATTAAAGTTCAATGTAAAATTAATTGTAACAAATTTATGTCGTTTTGACGAATGGTAGTTGTCGGCCACCATACAGATGCAATGTGGTGAAGAAGCCCAAAAAAGAAACCATAAGGCTTATAGATATTGAGCTCTCTCAGATTATAAAAGTATAATTAAGTTTACATGGCCAGCATTGATTGGATACAAAGTAATTACATGACATTATATTGATAAAATAATAGGTGGATAACTAATATAAATATGTATAAATAAAGTAGAGTAACAGACCTATAATCAAATAATGAGACACTTTGAGGAAAACAATAACTATTTACAAGGTTTATATATAATATATTAATAATAGACTGATTCTCATAGAAGTGGGGAAGGAATGCGTGACGAAGTGTTCAGGAACGGAAACCGCGCGCTCCTGGTACAGAGTGCGAGCCACCTCATTCGGGTTTCTTGTTGCTAAAGACGATTTTTTACTTGGTGTCACATCAGCGTCGTCTACTCCTGGCCCGAGAGAGTGTGTGCTAACCTGTGAGAAAACAAGCTTTTGTTCTAAGTTTCTAAGATATAGCTGGCTGTTTTTTTTTTCCCAGCTAGGTGGATAATCAAATGCCTACACTCTCTTCAGTTTTCGGCTTACAGGGTTTAAATCTTTTACAGATCACAAACCATTTAAGTATGTTAAATTTACATTTAGTGCCAGAAAAAAAACCTATATGGTAAGGATACTAATTACATCCATAATTACACTGCTATTACAACCTGTTGAACCACAATAAGAGTAAGTTCTCCGGTAGGGGCCACAATAATTTCGTGTTGTTTATTCCGGACCCTTATAAACTGGAGCTTATTCTGCGGGTCTAATTCTCGCACCGCGGAATGGGCCATTTCTATGAGGTTCCCATACAGCAACGCGTAGTTTTTAGTGGTCGTGATGTCCATATTTGTTCTGAGTGCTTGTCCCTCACGATTTGTCAACATCAAAGCCACTACATTGGGGTGGGCCTGGATCCGCCTAAGAATCTTATCAACTTCTGTCTTGGAAACAGACGACAGGAAGGCGGTGACGTCAGAATCTTCCATTACTCTAAAATGTTTTCTGAAAACGTAAATAGGAAATAAGCTGATGCACAAGAAGGTGATCAGTCACGGGAAGTTAGGCGCTAAGTAATCGTAGCATAATATAAGAATTCTTCAAGTGCAGGCCTCGCAAAAGGGTGATTTGCGTACGATTGCGCGTTTCGCTCCCAAGAAACAATGAAAGGAGATTAATTCTACTTTTGACAAATACTTAACATTCTCGTTTTTAGGATCGGAGAAGAATCTGTTAAACCTAATCTTCCCTTAATCTATATGTGAGATAGTAGAGAAGTTTCAAGGAATGAACAACGAAACTCAAGGTGTTTTTCAAAACTTTCCCTGATTTCCTCGACTCAATAACTCGTTGTTACACAACTTGAGCTGTGTTAAGTATACAACTTGATCATCTTGATTACTTCTATAGGTATGGATTATTCGTGGAATAAAAATTAATGATAACAAATCGTTTTGGAACAGTGAGAAAATAAAAAACGGATGCGAGTTCGTCGTAATTTTTGTTTGTTTTTTTCTTTTTCTCAAACGTAATTGTAGATGCATCATTATATTGACAGTTGTAACTAATTCGAGCGGGCAGGGCGTTTATAAGTACGTATGCTGTATATTAATTTTATCGGGTTAATTTGTGCTTTAATGCTCTTTGGTTATCGACTTCAAATTGACTGGTCCCCTTCTTAAAATTAATTTCTTTTCAATTTTATCAAGACCTTCTCTTTCTCTTGATTGTAAACAAAATGTTTCCACAATCCTCATAGATGAACTGATATTTTCGAATCTGCCACAAGTTTCAATTTGTGTGACTGAAACTAATTATGAAATGTAATATTTTCAATCATTTCAGCTCTTAAAACTATGAAAGGTTTATTTCAGCTCTTATAGTTATATATGCGTTTTTTAAAGGATTTTTCATGATGCCTTCGGAGTTGTGGCCACCGAATTGACGGCCGCAACTTAAACTAGTAAATGAAGACTGAAGAATTATCTTGCGTTGAAATTGTCCATGTATTTATCAAGAAAAGGTAAAATAGGTGGAAGGTTCTGGTCTAACAGACAGCGAAACACTTTCTTTTTTTGGAGAAGGGAAAATATGTGCATGTTTTCCTACCTTGATCCTCTTCCAAAGGTTCTAAAGGAAGCCAAACAAGGCGGAAAGATTAAAGAACTAGTAACATCGAGTTCAAACGAGACAGAACAACATAAGCTGATTCAAATTTATGTGGCAGGTGCCATAATTCATGTTTATTTTATGCCCAGCGTAGAGACGACAATTACAGAGTCTTAATTTACAACAGCATCTCAATTTTACATCACATAACAATCGGCTAGCTTTAATTATGATCCTCCCCACACGAAATTGTTTAGTACACACAAATACCACAGCTTATTGGTGCTTGGATAACGAAGAAAAATAAGTAAACATGAGACAGGCGTTTCTTACAGTCTGCTTATTCAATATGCACTTTTAAATGTATACCAAAGTTAAAAAAGCTTTATTAAATCTTAATTGTACATATCCTTGTTCACGTAGTCGTTAAGAAATGAATTTTAAAATCATAACATACGTTTAAGCACCAGCACTGCTTATACAAAACGTTTAGTTATCATGCCGCATAGAGGAGGAAGGAAATAGATAGAATTTAGGATCACTAACTGCCCATATATAACAAAAGTTTTTGAAAAACCGGTTCCGCGTATAAAACGATAATTCACGTCGAAAAGAAAAAAAGGATATCATTCAATGCATATTATGGTAAATACATAACCAACCATTTAAAGGAATAAGTAAAATATAGAACGATACGGAATTTCTTTTCAAGGACGTTTTTACATAAATTAATGATACTTTTTTCACCCACAATATTACAAAGATCTGCACATTGCAAATAAGTGCAAAAACTGCGTGATCTATTTTTACCAGCCAGCAGGGTTTACTTTTTCGTATCTAAAGGAGGATTAATTACGTAAGTAATTAAGCATGTGTTACTAAAACCATGCGTGAAACGCTCGTTAAGAAAATACTGGAAATGCGTGTCTGGCAACACCTCGCAAATCTCTGTGTGAAGAGGGTCTACCCGAGTAAACTAATAACCTTCTAAGTAATTACCATCAAAATCATTACCACAATCAATATCATTCATAATTATCATAATGAAACAATACAAACAGTTATTTACAATTTTCTTTGAGTACAGCATGAAAAGTTTTGTTTTGAACTTTATCTATATAATTTCTGTTCCTCCCTTTATCTGTCCCATGGAAGGTAATGCAGTTCCGGAATCCGGAAAATTTTTGCCGCGGAATCGGAAATCGCAGCTTTGGAATCCGTAATTTGATTGGAGTTCCACTGTCAAGAAATCCAGAATGTACAGTCTGTCTCGGATTACCTTACATACCGGGCGAAGTAATTTTTCACATACTTAACACTTCTATTATTATCCAATTTATTGGACACTTACAACTTAACTTGCTAAGATTTTTTTAGTTTTGTTCTGTATCTTTTTCTGAGTTATACGCAAGCAATAGCTTTCGAACTACCGCGGTCGAGTATTCGACTTCAACGATTTAGTCTGTTGAGTCTAAGTTATCAATATGTGAACATCCCACCGAATAAATGTTAGAGGGACCAACTCTGGAACGAAGAAACTCTTGAACATCCGCAGAAAGAGCTTGATGTGTTTTACTGTCCTTTCCTCTATCGTCTTCCCAAGAATCTACTTCACCCCTTAATTTTCTCAAAAGCACAAGTTCGCTGACGTGCCTCGCTTTCAAGACAGCAGCTACTTGGCGCATGCGCAGGAAGAAATCCTCCGTCATTTCTCGCATCTCTTTCAAGAGTATTAAATTGTCCTCCGCATCATTTGAATCTGAAACCACAGCGAAAAAAAAAAATTATCAAACACTGTGTGATACGTCATCTGAGTTATAAATACTCTCACGTTAAAAACGAGGCCAAGTTCAAAACCTTTCTTGTGAAGATGAAATTTATTTGCATGAGAGTGAAGAATCTTTGTTTTAAAAATCAATAGCTCCGCACTTAGCCTCGCTTTGAAACAGTCTTGGATCAACTCTGAGACGAAACATTAAAACAATTTCATAAAAACAATTTTTTTTATATTTAACATTGAAGCATAAATACCCCATCCCCACCCCACTTATAACAAAGTTGAGTGTACTATCAACAGTCTAACACGTCTCCGACACTTCGAACCCGACTTGTGCCGCCCCGGGCCGTTGCTTTTCATACCATACCGGAGAGCTAGACTCGCTAAATCACGAAAAAAGAGTTACCTTCGCTCTTAACACTGCAGCTGCCTTTATAACGGTGCCGTATTTCCCAAATTACACCAGCAACCACTGCAGTGGCAAGGGCATAACTACAATACAGTAATGTGGTTTTGAATAGCGAGCTCGATATGTCGAACAGACCCGTCGATACTTCAATAGCCAAATCTTTACCAGGCTGAAGAAAAAAGTAAATAAGTTAACATCAGAGCGGATACTAATTAGTAGGTATATCTAAAATGAATAAACGTGAAATTATTTTAAACAAACAATTTAAACTGATTACTAAAGGCCTATTTACATGGAGGTGGGGCACCCCAGATAGGTTACGTAAAATGGGGCGGGTTACCCTACCTATGATGTAAACGTGATCAAATTAAATTGAGAGATTATATGGACAGGCGGGTTACCTGACCTACCTGGGGTCCCCCACCTCCATGTAACAGGCCCTAAAATTAGCTGTCCTGTATAAAGAATCTTTTCAACAAGAAGTAGGCTTTTGTACATTATGCTTTTGCTTCCCCACTAAAATGCTCCACCTTAATGCTCCATTTTTCCCACTAAAATGCTCGGTCTCCCCAAAAACGTCACTAAAATGCTCGGATAATGCTCACTATACAAACGGTTTTTTTAAAATTAATTTCAAAGTTCACACTCACAAAAACGTGCAAGTGTTGCAAGTAACAACGACAACGTGTACAAGTTCATAAATACAGCCAAAAAAAACCAGCTGTATTAGGTTTTTTGTGAATTTTGAGTTTTAGTCTTCATTTTCTTTAAAAACGCAGGAGCTCGTGGGGCAAAGGCTCCTGAAAAAAGTCAATTTCTATTCTATTTTCTCGGAAAAAATAATTTTCCGGGGAAAATGCCACTAAAATGCTCGAATAATGCTCAATGCTTTTGCCTCACTAAAATGCTCGAAAAAGTGCTAGCATAATGTACAAAAGCCTAACAAGAAGTTCTAAAAGGAAAAAAAAAGGCAAAAATAATTGTCTAAACTTTTTTTTAAGGTAGCTGCTATTATCCATCATCATCATCATCATCATCATTATTCTCATCCTCATCGTCATTACCACCATTATCACAGTTATCATTATAGGCGCGCCGACATCTCGTTTGACTTGAGGGAGAATTTAAAGAAAAGGAAGATTTTTTTCTACCAGTTACCTTGATAGAATCTATGTTCCCTTCAATCTTTTCGAAGATATCCCTTATGTTCTTCTTCTTAAACATATTGAAACATTTCTGCAATACACCAGATTCAGCGCCCAAGACTATTCCATAAGTGGATGAGTAGTCAAATATCTCATGTATTTCTAAGTGATGGGCGCCTTCAAATAGAGCTTTCTCACTGCCAATTGCGTACGTGTCAAATAGCGCATGTTTCACTTTTCCACTCTCCAGAGCTGAGAACACTTCACGGAACGAGGCGTACGTAGCTGAAAGTAATCATTCGAAATATTAAGAAAATATCGAGAATTAGAATATACTCCATTTAGCAGCACAATACCGCGAAACAAGAAGGGTGTATATAACTACAATAAGTTGATAGCGGCCATGCAATGTCTTGTCCGATCGAAGCATGCCAGAACAACAAACGATGGAGTATTAATAACAGCTCTTCAGTCGTTTATTTCTGTTGATTTATCAGGCTATCTACAAAATCTATACACCACATATTAAAAATTACCATTATCCATTTTAAAGTTCTTGCGCCATCCAAACCGATACTCTGGAGTATGCTGTACGGCAGCAACCTTGAAAGTAAGACGTAATATATAGATTTAGCCAAGGCCAAAAGGAAAAATTTCGTATGATGTTTTATCTTTCTGTACACCTGAGCCCGCGATACAGTCTTGTGACACTGGTCAGCGGGTAGCCTATTTTAACAGCTGTCAATTGACCATAACACGAATGTCCAATGTCAAGTAAACACAGACTGTGTATGGGTTGGACTCCAAGCAAGTAACTGTAACATTTCACATTTGCTAACACGAAGGGATAGAGGTACTGGCGGACGATTTTGTCACCATCAAAATTTCTTGGATGCCTAGATAACTAAATCTTATTACCCATGGTGCGCCGCTGCTTCGCGCGCGCGAAAGCTCCGCTTTAATGAAACTTGAAAAGGCCAAATTGCTAACAACAGTTTACTCTTCCCTTTACCTCTTTAGGTTGTGTGTTTTGTTTCCCAGTCTAGATCACGTGCTAACTTTCCAGAGAACTATTTCTTTTAAATTTTGTCTTATCCACGTGCATATAATTTATACGTCGCATAATTTATGAAAAGAAAAGAGGATGAATCGCCTGAGACCTTCATTGGGAAAACAAAACGTACAAGCTAAAGAGGTCTATTGTAAAAAAAATAATAATCAAGGCGTGTTAAAACATTTTCATAAGACAACGTTATGAAGTGAAATATCTGTGGCAGTTTGCAAAGTAAAATCTGGCGCCGAACAAACACGAATGTCCAGCCTTAATGACCAAAGATCACTAACTGAAGTAACGAGAAAACAGGAGAGTTAGTAGAACAAGGAAGTATTTACCTTGTTGCCAAATGCAGAGGCGTCCAAGTTGACAATGAGTACAGTTAATGCTGTAGTAATTGACCCATTCAGTATTCCTATAACCACCAGTCCCATAAGGATCCAGAACACAGAAAACAATCTGCCAGAATACGTTACCGGAGCTCTATCTCCATAACTGAAATGATAAAGAAAAAGTTCAATAGCTACTTGACTGCCCACACAGACATTCGGTATCTTCAGAACAGTTTTCAAGGTTCGTGCGGATTTTTGCAGGCCTTGAAACGCTTATTTTCGCTTTAATCAGCCTTAATCAACTATTGCGCTTTCACTTGGGATGCTCCGGCCCAGTCAAATGTTTCCAGGGCTTTCCAGAATCCAAAGACCACCTCTATTCAGTTAGGTCTTCCTCTTTATTCTTTCTCAAGAGCAATGCACAACAACGTCCAACATGGGCAAACGACGCCACAATTAACAAAAAGTTTTTTTCTTCAGCATTTACGATACCCTTCATCAAGGACATGGGTCTTACAGAAAGCAAGACTGAGTGAGAAGTACAACTCGGAAGCCATATTCTTTTCCATGCCAGTCCTCGAAAAAATTACCATCATGTAGAGTATTTTTTGCTGCTTGGCAATGTGCAAGGGTTCAGGTAAGTCATCTTGTAACTAATTTATAAACCAAGACCAGCATGCAACTATTCCGAGCAAGCAAAACGTTAAAGCTACGTGTCAGAGGTAGACAAACTAGAATTCAAATTTGTTCAAGCCCTGCTTTTCTCTCTCTTTTACTTTCGAAAGTTTAATTCTCCATCTTTGACACTGACTCGTCCCCGGTCGTCTCTTATCATTTGTAGGCGGTCATGGAACGGTCGCGGGACTCTCTTCCTTTACCCTCTTTCCTTCCCGTCGTCCCCTTTGCCGAGATGCCGTAAACATGTAGTCTCTCCTCTTTTCTCTCCTTCCCATCTCCCCCTCCCCGCGCACATCTTCACGCGCATCCCTCGGTAATATTTAATTAGGAGACAAAAGCCGACGGCTGGGGACGAGTCAGCCTTTGACACCTTCTCCTGCATATCGACCCTGCAATCTAACAGCGGCTTTATTCTGAGCGACTGAATACATACCCAACTGTAGTAGCTGAGATATACGACCACCACATGCCTTCTCCAGTACCCCGTATGAAGGATGACTTGAACTGTTCGGCATTTTCTTTTCTTTCCTACAAGTCATTTAACAAAATATTCTTAGGCCTTGTCCACACAAATCCTGAAATTTTTTAAAACGAAGATTTTTTTTCGAAAAAAAAGTAAAAGCGTGAGCTAGTAGCGTATTCAAATAGTTTTCGCCTTCCCAGACGAAAACGCTTAAAAAGTGGAAAGACGATACTATACACACATGCCCTTACACAGGGTGTGCGCTGAATGATGCATGGCACCATCGTATTCGAAAATCTCCATTTTTGTCCGTCCACACGAAAGCAATAAACCGGCGTTTCCAAAACTCTACCTCCTCATAATTATTCTACAGGGACAAAAAGATGAAAAGAGACAAGAACAACCAGCTGTGTGCAATCTCGACAAAGAAAATTTCATCGTTATCTTCATCAGTGTGGGTTGAGATTTAGTATCCTCTTTCAAGCCGTGAAAATTTAAAAACTGCAATTCAGTGTAACTTGATCAAGAATAACAAAGCAATCAAAACTCACCAAAATCCATATAACCACACCAGCCAGACAGACAGTTACCATGGTAACTGACGCAATAGGCCACACTCCCAAAACGGCAGCAAGCAATGTGTGACTACCTATTTCAGTATAGGAGGCTGTATTGATAACATGAGCTATACCAGGCGACTCAATCAGATCGATGAATTTAAAGGTGTTCTTGTATCTACAAAAAAAAATAAAGGAAAACAATAAATGTGTTCAGACCACATCTAGGATATCACCCCTTCTTGATTCTTGCGAGAATTAATGAATGGTAACTTTATTTAAACACGGTTAAAAACATCAGTCTTATATAGAAAATTAATTAAAAATTCTCAAAAACTGTGTTACCTATTTGCCGTGTGGGAGTACTGATCAGAAAACCATCTATGGGAAATTCTCTTAAAGAAACCTACGGAATTTGATGTACGCATTTCCTCAGGAAGATTGTTCGATAGAAGAGCGCCACTGTAACTGAAGCTACGCTTCAGGTAATCAGTTCTTGGGTTTGGGAGCATTACTTTTTTCTTCGCGTTGCGAAAATAGTAATTTGGTGTTCTTGGGGCAAAAAAATTACAGAGATAAGCTGGGGCGAGATTATTAATACACTTGTACATTAAATTAGCCTTTTGTTTAGTCCTTCAAACCGATAAATTGTCAATTGTCAATTGTCAATAATGTTTATGAGAAGATTCAGGGAGGCTATCAAAATCCAACGTTGAACAGGGAAGCTGGTTACGAGCTCCCCGCGATCTACTGGGACGTTTTTGTCCCCAGATTTTTTGTTCACTCGATGATTCAAATCAAACCAATTTCCTTTTTCCCAGAACGTTCAAGAAATCAAGATTCAACTATACTCGTTACATTATCAGGAATTAACGAAATTTGCCCTTACTCAGTCTGTCCTTTAAGTCCATAAACCGGGAAAGAAAAATCAAACTCCTGTGAAATCCCTTTTACCATATCGTTGTAACTTATATTTTCTGAAAGTCCGTATGCGCCAAAGTCGACGTAAGACTTGCCGTACTTTTTACAACTTCTACAACACGTGAACACGATGTCTTCTATTATTGGTGGAATAATTCCACCAATGGAAGCACTGGAAGTCGATCGGTTGGAGACGTGATCAACATATGGCGGGAAGAACATCCAGTTGGCTGTTATTCTCTTATGGCAGTCGCATGTTTCTATAGACAAAAAATAGGGCTTTTATCTTAAGACAAGAGGAATATGGCAGTGCCCTCGCAAGACGTTATTGCGTAGCTAAGTGTGAGATTCTCCTTTCGCTGACCTAATTTTAATAGGTCCTTGACAGAATGGATAAACTGATTGAGAGATTGCGAATCAACAGATTTAGAGTCACGCTTACGGCAAACGTGAATTTGTACCACGTGACCTTAACTTGTGCTTTACTGTTCATTTCTTCTACCCCCAAAATTAGTAGCTTCAGGCTTGTTTTGTCTATAACATATGTCTTGGACTGTTTTAGCTGCACGTTTTAGAACTATTTTTGCCGTTTTACATAAGCGTGACTGTGACTCTCTCTAACAACATATTTTGGAGAATCGCAATTTAGAATAGAACTGCATTGCTACGGTACTGTTCATTATTGTCTGTGCGTAAAAAAATACAGTCTACTCTCTCTTAACGGACACCTCTGTAAAACGGACACTCAGAGTTGGTCCCTGCCTTTCTTTGACTCTCTATAAGACGGACACATACCGCAGGTCCCCAAGGTGTCCGTCTTAAAAAGAGTTGACTGTACTACTGAACACTCTAAAAAGCTTCCATCAAAACCTTAAAATACGATGTTTCATCAAAGACACTGTCCCCTTAAGCACGTAGTGTTTCGGTCAAGAGATCTCAGACAAGACTGTGTTATAGGTAATGTACCTGCATACGTAATAGCCGGAGGTCCTTCTCCTTTTATAGTCTCTCCCCAGACCTCTATCTTGTAAGTGGTATATCGGTTGAGGCCATCAATAACAGTAGACAGAGTGTCGTTGGAAACAATCACAACTTTTGGTTCTCCGTTAAGATTCGTTCCGTCAGCTAACTTAACGGGCGTGACGCGCACGTGATAGCTACGCAGTATACCATGAACATTCTGTGCGGGAATTGGACGCCAGTGCACAGGAATGGTGGAGAGAGAAGTGTGATTTTCGGCCGTCAGTTCCTGCGGAGGGAGGCTGGGAACTTCAAGTAAGAATAAATATTAATACTTTTGACTAAGATACTAAGTTGTGTTCAATTCAAAGAGCTTGATAGCATGTAAGACCCGATTTATACCAGAAAAGCTACGGGACCTGCTCTAGCTCACATACGTCCCTTTTCCAAAGTAACCACCATGAATAAAGAGAAACAGCGGCCACTAGTTTTCAAAATATAAGTCACTGACTTCTTTAATACCACCATTGTCATCTCGCCCCATTTAGAGTAGTCCAATACCTCACAAGAACCTCTAATTTAAGCTGTCGTCTAAAACAATATTGGCTTTTGTGTTGAGGGTTAGGGTTATTGTTTGTGTGGTTATTCTGTTGTTTTCACAGCCAATTGTGTGAGCCATTCAGTGAGGTGCTGTTTGACCTCCATGCAAGACAGTATTGGATTCTGGATTCCAGATACTGGATTTCGGTTTCCAATCGTTAGCGGGATTCTGGACTCCAAAGACCAGGATTCCTGATTCCACAAGAAAAAAATGTTTGAATTCCGGATTCCGTAGGAGAAATCTCTGGATTCCAAAATCCGGATTGTATTACATGAGGCCACTCAGTAATGAAAACTTCGAACGACCAATGACCAAATAAAGACTGCGTAACGTTACTTTGAGGTGAAACTACAATAGCAAGAAAACTGAAGCCCCAGGGGTAAAAGGTGATACGAAGCCTCTTTGTTTTTCACCTACCATCTTCATCTGTCCATATCTCTATGGGATCACTGAAGACACCATCGCCAAACTCATTGAAAGCTGAAACCGTCACCAAATAAGGAGTAAACTTATCAAGACCTTTGATTGGTATTTCCTCCCTCTCTGTCGTTAATGTGATGTTCGTAGAGCTGTCGTTTCCAGGCGTCCACAATGACACGTTGTAGCCTAGAATCAATCCACCTCGATGTTGCAAAGGGACTGGCGCCCAATAAATAAACAAGCTTGTAGAAGAGAGTCGTTCGCCTGACACGTTCACTGGTGGATGAGAGGGGCCTGGTGACAAGATAAATCACGTGACTTTAACATGGGCATTTAGAGGGCTATTTGTGAATTAAACTGGAGGTGTAAAGTACATCATCTAAACGCAAAACGCACACTTAACTTGAGTGTCAATGGATTTAGCATAAGATGACTAATCAAGGACACTATTTTAACGTATCCAACTGGGGACGGGAGGACCACCATTTTAAGTGGTCATCCGAGCCAAGAGGAGGTCTACCTATTGGAAGGGCAAAGGCGGTACTTTCATTTCTCAGTTATTTTAAGTTCCCGAAGATCCAACCCACGACCTCCCGCTCTGCAGTTAATGGCCCTGCCGACTAAGCTCGTCGGCCTGCCGTGGTAAAGGATTTAATGCAACTTTTAAGTCATTAACGTGTTACGAGGGTGGCTCTTGCGAATCCAGTGAAGATCAAACGTCAAAACTAAGATAATTGGGGTTTCATTCATGCTGAAACAACTCCGACATTTTGGGACTGACGTTTCTTAGTAGAAAAATATTTTGTTCAATACAAAAGTGAGGTTAACGATTAACATATTTAAACGAGAGAGTTCCATAAGGGACTCACCGCTTTGTTCTGTGACTACAAGCAAATTTTCGCTCCAAGAGCCATTTCTACACTGGGTGACTGTGCGTAACGCAACACTGTAATTGGTTAATGGTGTTAACCCGTTCAAGTACACAGATGGGTTTGTCACGTTGGTTTGTTGGAAATTCACCGTGTCCTTCAGAGGTACTTGGGTGTATTGGATGAAATACCCTTCCACAAAGGGGGAAGGGTGGGGCAACCATTCCACATGTACTGTTGAAGAGCCTAGAACACGTACTGAAATATTTTCTGGCGGCTTCAAAGGATCTGAAAGACAAAGGCATGTTTAAAAAGTGGAAATTGCTGCAAATGGGCAGTTACAGCCGTACGGTGAAGAAACTTGATTATAACCGCTTCGCCTAGATGGAATGCTAGTTCGCCACAGCAAGTTTGAAAGACGAAATTGAGAAAAGAAAAGAGTGGCGGAGGACAGGGGCGGGGAGCCCAGGATAATCGGTGGAGGGAGGAGTTAGGGTGCGGGAGGGAAAGGGAGGGGTGTGGGAGTTCTAGAAGGGTGAGAAGCAGGAGAAATAGGGGGAATCACGCAACAATGCATGATATTTCGATATAGAAAAAGGGATAAAGGGAAGAAGCTAAGAAAAAAAGGGGAAGGAGCCGGGAAAGCAAGGTAAGAGAGGCGGCAAGTTTGGTCCTCCCTGCTGCCCCCTCCCCCCTCCCCCTTAAAAAGGGGGGAAACATATTGTACAAATGCTCATCGGTAACATTTTTTACCATTCTCTCCCGTAACCACAAAGACTGGCTCACTCGTCTGATTCTTAGCGCATCCACCATATTGCTCAAAGTAGATGCTGTAGTTTGTCTGCGTATCAAGATCATCTATCAAAACATGACGTTCTGACCCGGTTACGTTTACACGCTTTGACAACGTTCCGTCCAAGCTTGTATCGCGATATACCATTGATAATGATGACGCGTCATCAAAGTTCCCGAGCCAGCAAACACAGATGGATGTGTTTCCGGAGGAATGGGCAGTCAATCTGGGGACTTAAATAAGGCAAATAACTTCTGTAAGTTAAACCTTTGAGTGAGAATAACTATACAGCTGATGTAAATGTCAAGTATATAAGCAATCTTGAATTTTTAATGAATTACGCCATTCATTAAAAATTTAAGATGGCGCCCAGACTTATTAAAAACGTCTATACTGATATAAAAGTAGGGCCACACTACAATCACATAGACAACAACTGCAGCAACGTATTCCTGAGGAGCTAAGTCTGCATTCATTGTTTTCTTTGCAATCTATTTTATCTAAACCATCCATATAGTTAATTATCACTTTTTTTTCTATTTTAGCCAAATATCTTTGCGGTTTCGTTCAAGTTCAAGATAATTTTCAAGTTTTGGACGCTGCAAAATCATCACTAAAAATACACCAATAGACTCTATTTACTACCTGGATTCGACTTTTGCATTTATAAGGTACAACAAAATGAGTAGGTAGATGTCTAATGCAAACGTCAGCGGCTTCGTTTTTACATAAGGAAAAACTTCAACTCCCAGGGGATTGCTTTGGAACACCAACATGGTCGCCGTTTCATTCTTTTGGTACACCAGTACGGCGGACGTGACGTCATTTGAAAACGCTCTATTAGAGAAGTTTCAG
Source organism: Porites lobata (assembly GCA_942486035.1). Classification (NCBI taxonomy): domain Eukaryota; kingdom Metazoa; phylum Cnidaria; class Anthozoa; order Scleractinia; family Poritidae; genus Porites; species Porites lobata. Next base: position 1,414,930 of record CALNXK010000033.1, read on the forward strand.
CAATGATACTTACTAGTGTAGTTTTTTGGCTGCAAAGTTTCAGGAATGCTACGATGTCCAAGCCCAGCGATCGTTTTACCCGCAACGGTCACACTGTAAGTTTGATAAGGCTCGAGTACACGTATTATAACAGAAGACACTTCTGCATTTGTTAGTGTGACCAATTCGCTGACGTTTGTTTGGTTGAGCGGCTTGTAAAGCACTTCATACCCATCTAGAGTGGGAAAGTAGGGTATTTTTTCCCAGCAAACTTGAATGGTCGTTGAGTCTAAGCTAGCGAGCGTCACGTTTGTAGGTGCAACTATGGGAACTAAAAGGAAACATTTAATTGTCATTTGTTAATGCAATAAAATTGGATCAATTTAGGTTTCCAGGAAATTGCCCGCCTACGCCTCTCCTAAGCCACCATTAACACATACTTTTCACTTAAGGCAAAATGTTGGCTTACTTAGGAGAAGGTAGGTGGGTAGTTTCGCCTCCCCACTGAGCACATAACCACTTATAAGGACTCTGTAACGATCCTTGTGGGATCCAGTTCGATCGACTGTTATTACAAAAATGTGTTGTTTTATGAGAAGAGGGGAGACCATTAGAAAGACGAATTAAAGCAAAGAATAGAACCAGCAAAAAGGACAACCATCGTTTACAAACCGAACCAAACCTGACCCCGCTTTTACCATTGCTCCACTCTTTCTCAGTCTGATTCATTGTTATATACACCCACATTGGACCAATGATTTCTGTTGATGCTACACGTTTGACAGCATCACGTGGTAAGCATTTTATAACCAAAGAAGTTGCGGAAAATCAACAGTTGTTGTAAACACAACCCTGCATTTCGAAAACATATTTTAAACTTTGTAACAAGTGGTTTATGATGTCACATACCAGTTTGGTTGGTGATTACAAAAACTGCGCCCGTCCTGGGACCAATCTTCGACTGCGTAAATCCAGCAACTTGAACTGAGTAATTATAAAACTGGTTCAGTCCAATAAGGAAGGTTGAGTTCTGCTCAGGAGATGTTATGGTCACATTTAACTCGGAAGAAACTACAAGACTTCTTCTTTTTCGAGTCTGTGCAGAGGGCGCAAGTGGTGCGTAGAAAATGACGTAACCCAGTAGAGTCTCGAAAGAGATTGGAGACCAGGAAACAGCTATGGTGGTCGTACTATAAGCATACGCGTATAGTTCTGTTGGAGGCTGATCCAAGCTGACTGTAAATAACATTGCAAAGTGAAAAAGAAAGCCTCAATTTGTTGATAACAGAGAAATTTGAGTCCCCTAGTGCTTAAGAGAAAGATTTTATGACAGTTTAAGGATTTCAAAATGTACAAGGATTTGTATAGGAAACCACTCAAACGGGACTGGGTGGCAAGAGTTGTTATGTTTTTCCCATACAAACCCTTCTGATTTTCGGCAGGTGTTGCAGTCGATACTTTCGAAATATACGGCTCAAAATGTACCGGTTATCTAAGTTTAATATGCTCTTTCAGCTCCGGCTAAAATCATTACTCCAAAACGAATTGTCTTCGAGTTTTTAGGAAACTGATCACGTGACTAACTATTGCAAAAGACCTGTTAAGAATATTTTCTAGTTTATAATCCGATGAATGACGATGAACTTCTTCTAGACTGTTAACAGTACTTTTTCTCCCTGGGGTCAAAATTAATAAAACTTTTACAAGTGTAATTTACAAGTATACCGTAAAATTCCGAAAATAAGCCCCGGGGCTTACATTTTTCAAAGGCCCTTTTTGAGGGGCTTATATTTGGAGGGGCTAATCGAAGGAGGGAAATTTGCGTTTCAAAACCGATTGGGCTAGCCTTATAGTTGGAAGTAAAATTACCGTTTTTGCTTTCTTTTACTTTGTATTTGAAGGCAATTTTCCAAGTATAAGCCCCCGGGGGACTTGGGGGGCTTATATTTGGAGGGGCTTATACATGGAGGGGCTTATTTTCGGAATTTTGCAGGAGCTATTTTTTCGGACACTTGTAAATTACACTTGTAAAGGTTTTTAATAAAATTGACCCCTGATCAACACATTTCTTTTACGTTTATTTTCTTCTAGCTCTTTTACGAACTGAACATTTGATATCGAAAAGAAAACGACGGAAAGAAAAGCGTTCTCTGTTAATGCCAAAATTGCAGGCTTATTAAGTAACGTACCGTTTCGTTCATGCACAATGAATACTGGTTGTGAATAGGTGCCAATTACGAACCCCTCTGCTGCAACGCGCACACTGTAATTGACCGATGATTCCAAATTCGCGCAAACAGCTACGGCACCAGGATCAGCAGGAACTTTGACGTCACAAGGAATGTCCAGGGGATCATCAGCACGAGACGCCATTATTCTGTACTGCCTCACAGCCGAGGAGTTAAAATTCACCCAGTGAACCTCTAGACTGTTATTCACATTGTATGCTGTGACGTTTGATGGAGCTGAAACACAGTTTGAAAATTAATAAGAAATTAATAATTAATAAAGGAAACACAAGAAGTAAATGGGTTGCTTCTTAGATCGGGAGAAACGCAAACTTGAAAACTTTCGTCGCGCCGTTTCTGGGGTTCCTTCTGTAGGTACCGAGGCACACATTACGTACAACAAAAGAAACAACGCAACCAAACAATAAAGTTCCCTGGGGAACTTTATTGTTTGGTTTCTTTGGTGACGAGCCTGTTCCTCCCAACCCGACAGACAGTCCCTGGGCCTTCGAGAATGATGCAGGGTAACGTTTCCCCCGTCTTCTCTCGGAAATATAGGGACATCTGGCTCACCGAAGATGGCTTCTCACATACCCTCTTGTTTTGTCTCTACTATGATAAGCGCAGTCCTGAGGCCAATCTGATTCTGAGTATATCTTTCTATCTGCATGCTATAGTTGGTTTGTGACTCTCATTTGACCAACCTCTCCTGGGTCTCTAAAGATGACTTTTAATCATCCTCAACCGAATTAGCCCAACTTGAAAGGCATGCTAATTCCAGTCAACTACCGAGAACAAAAACAAGGCGTGTTCATATCATTGACCTACCAGTAAATTTCGTCCACACAAGCTTTGATTCACTTTTGCTCCCAGCTCCGTTTAGAGTCACAACCCTCACAAACACCAGATATGCCGTCCAATCCTTGAGTCCCGTAATCAAGTGGGACCTTTTAGCAGATAATATGCGCTTAGATTTGAATTGTTCTTCTTCCACCTCTTTGTAGAAAACAACGTAACCTTGAAAGATGCCTGTTAAGTTCTCCACATACGAGCTTTCCATGGTGACATTTACCGAACCTATGCTTGTCATATTCGACGCAGAAAAGGCAATTCCCTTAACGTCCACTGAATAAACAGAGAAGCAAATCATCTCAAAATGAAGAGCCTTTACAGCCCGGCACCCTTGGCCTTCTTTTTTTCTTTAAGAAATTCACGAAATCATTTGGTACGAGCAAGGGAGACTTGTTTGAAAATATTTGAAAAATAACCTAACAAACTCGTGTATTTTTCGCAACGGTACATTTTGGTGTGGCAGATTTCTGATTTTAAGACATGTGAGGAAAGAAAAGGGTTTGTTGTCAAATATTTTCTGTGTTATCTACGTGAAAACTTGGACATTCACTATTTCGGTAATACCCGCGATGCAAAATATATCTCCGCATGTTGACATACAGTCACAAAGCGTACCTTCATTAGACTGAATATCTACTACCGTCCATGAATTAGTGGAAAGAATTGTTCCAGCTCGAAGCGGGTCCAACGCGGCCCCACTCCTCTGGTCAAAAACAACGGTTAGGTAAGCTGAGTGGGTTTTTGTTCTGTTAAATAAAAAGAGTTCTGCATTAACCAAAGACTCAATTAAATTTTTAGATATATTAAGTGATTATTTCAGTTAGAAATAAAGTTAGGGTCCTTTTGACCATCACCCTCCCCCTTTCAATCCTCCGCCAAAAGAATATACATTTTCTTCCTGGCAAGCTTCACATCCATGTCCACACCTGAAAATAAGGTATAAGTTACAAAGTAAAAACAAAATGCTAATAATTCTCACCCGATATTTGCGAATTCATATTTGTTCACTGCCACGCTTGAAACGTTATTCTCGCCAACAAGAGTAGCTATCTGGCAAAGAAATTTTAAAAAATAATTCAAAACAGCATTACTTTCGGTCATGATTACAAAAAAAATGGGCAGCATTCTTTTCTCTAGGTGAAGGAGAGGACGTCAGATTACAGTAAACACCCGCATATAAGAACAAATGGATTAAGAACACCAGGCTGAAATTTAGCCAATAAAGCCCCAAGAACAAGATCAGCCTGAAAATTGTGACATGTTCTTATAAAATGGAAAAAGTGTCATAATTACAAAACATGTAATTTTATGTTTGATGTCAGACTTCATTTGTTAATATAATCAAATTACAGAATAATTATTTATTTTCTTTTCCTAAAATATGCTAAATATACCTCTAGCAACATGTTTTGGATAGTATTACTAAATCAAAATTTAACAACATTTGGAGGCTGATTTGTCATTAAGCACCCGATAAATAAGAACTCAATCAGCCTGACCTCCGAAATCTTGTGTTCTTATATGCGGGTGTTTACTCTACTGGGGAGTCAATGCAAAAGTAATACTACAGTTAACTCTCAGATATACCTCAGATATCAATGACGACGTTACGCTCTCCATTCTTTCAAAGTCGACGAATGTCGACGCAGCTTGATTAGTGAAAATCTCTCTCTCCACTCTTACAGTTACCGTGGAAAAGGTAGCTGCGAAGAAAATATTTGACCTAATAACTGATCAGTAAAAACTATGAATAAAAGCTAGGCAATCGAACCCCTTTACAAAGGCTACGCTAGGGACAAAAGGGGATGTTTACATAGAGGGAAGAAGATTCTAGTACCAGGAAGATCCTAGAAGGCGGATCAACTTTACGTTGAGTTTATACATGCAGAGATTTCGGTTCGTATGATGCCCAAGTAGAGAAGGTTCGAGAAAAAACATCATACCCGTGTTTTTAAGGTGCAGAAACACCTAGTTACTTTTATTTTTGCAATTTTCGTTATGACTTATGAATGAAGTTTTCAAGAAATTTTGAAGTACTTGATCAAGCCCTCTTAGGTTACGTTTATACTAGAGAAACATTTTTCAGATTTAAAAATGTCTCCGAATTTACGATCACATTTAGGATATTCGCTCTCGCAACCCTTTACACACATTATTTTATCTGAGAAAATTCTTTCGGATAAGTCACTGAAGATTCAGGATTAAAAAATCTCCGGGAACGTGTCCCGGGAACGTTTTATTTCAGATGCACGCGATCTGACTGCGTGTAAACTACATACGAGTCCAATTCCAAACTGTTTCGGATTCTTTACAAATCGAAAAAGAAAACACCTTTTCTAGTCCAAACCTAGCCTTAATCGTTTTCTGTAACACGTAATAGAGAGCTTTAGATTTAAGGACGAGGACGACACCGAGTACGAGAGTTATCTTAAAGTTTTGCCGCGTATTGTCAAAAATATTCAGCCCGGAAAGCTTCACTGTACTATTTTTTACCTGAAAAATTAGTGCGGTTATTTTTATTGGAGAAGGTTTAGCCCTTTCCGGGTTGCAAAATGATTTAACTTCAAAAATTTGATAACTTGTTTCCGCCAAAATGACTTGGTTCCGCAAAAGCACTACTTAGTACTGAGAAAATCTCGTACTCGTAGTCATCCTCGTCTCGGAATATAAAGCTCTCTAATATCAAAGGATTACATTGATGCAGCTAGGCCGTAATCTACCTTTATAACAATCATAAACTTGAGTTATGACCGCGTCGCCAAACGTTTCATACCAAATTACCAAGTCGTCGAACGAAGCAATGGGCAAGCCATTCGATGAGTCTCCGACCTGAGCAGTTGGTGATACAAAAGCATGGACAAGACTTTCCACATCGTAATATAAAGGTTCTTGCCTCTCTCCATTAAAAAAGAAGCTCAAAGAACTGCATGTTCCGATGATAATACTGGCATCGAAAGAAAGTACAAAATGCGACCAGATATTCTCTGGAGCACTGTAAATCCATAAACAAGTTCGGGTTTTTTGGCGCAGTTCTATCGCAACATGATCAAGAGAGCTATTATACTGAAAAACTCGCAAGCCTCTTGAGTCTGCCGTTTCAGTTGCTCCAGTAAACAGAAATGTTTGTCCAGCCTCTTTGTTACTGTGCTTTAGCCAAAAGGAGACAGTAAGACCTTGTACGCAGAGCTCAGGGTCAGAAATACAGCCTGTATCGTTAAATAAAAAGATCGTACGAAGCTCTCCATTTGTAGATACAGCGTAATCTTTAGTACCAGCAGTTCTTCTAAGGAAGACCCCAGACCATTTAAGAGAGTTATCCTTGGCGGTATGCACGTCCCTGGGATCGTCAAAAGGAAAATGAAACTTCGCTGTGAGAAGCAAAGCCTCTAGCTTCAAAGATGGGTAATCTAAAGAAAAATGAACGAAAATGTGTCATATGTTTTCTATCATTATGAGTCTTTTCACTAAGAGAACAAACGCGACTTCCAACATGTGGTTTGCACCAAAACGTGGTAAAACAAACGGTTCTCAATTCTCTCCTCACGTTTCGACGCCTTTGATCTATACCTCAAAAAGGCGTGACTAACGATCTTCAATGTTTCAACAAGGTGGAACAGTGTGGCGGAACAATAGAACAGTCATGGTGAAACTGTGTGGTGGAACAGTGGAACAGTGGTAGTGCAACAGTGTGGTGGAACAGTGGAACAATATGGTAAAACAGTGGAACAGTGACGGTGGAACAGTCAAACAGTGATGGTACAAAATGGGTGGTGGAACAGTGGAACGGTGATAGTGGAACAGTGTTGTGGAACAGTGATGGTGGAACAGTGTGGTGGAACAATAGAATAGTCATGGTGGAACAGTGTGGTAAAACAGTGGAAGTGTGACGGTGAAACAATGTGGTGGAACAGTGGAACAGTAATGGTAGAACAGTGTTGGTGGAACAGTGGAACAGTGTTGGTGAAACAGTGTGGTGAAACAGTGGACAGTGATGGTGGAACAGAGTTGGTGAAACAGTCAAACAGTGATAGTGGAACAGTGTGGTGGAACACTAGAACAATTATGGTGTAACAGTGTGGTGAAACAGTAGAACAGTGAAGGTGGAACAGCGTGGTGGAACGGTGGAACAGTGATGGTGGAACTGTGTGGTGAAACAGTAGAACAATGTTGTGGAACAGTGAAACAGTGTTGGTGGAACAGGGTTGCTGGAACAGTAAAACAGTGATAGTGGAACAGTGTGGTGGAACACTGGAACAGTGATGGTGGAACAGTGTGGTGGAACAGTGAAAAAGTGATGGTGCAACAGTGGAACAGTGATGGTGGAACAGTGTGGTGGAACAGTGGAACAGTGGTTGTGGAACAGAGTTGGTGGACAAGTGTGGTGGAACAGTGCAACAGTAAAGGTGGAACAGCGTGGTGGAACAGTGGAACAGTGGTTGTAACACAGTGTGGTGGAACAGTGCAATAGTGAAGGTGGAAATGTGGTGGAAGAGTGGAACAGTGATGGTGAATCAGTGTGGTTGAACAGCGGAACAGTGATGGTGGAACAGTGTGGTGAAACAGTGGACCAGTGACGGTGCAACAGTGTTGGTGGAACAGTGAAACAGTGATAGTGGAACAGTGTTGTGGAACACTAGAACAGTTATGGTGGAACAGTGGAACAGTGATGGTGGAACACAGTGGTGCAACGGTGGAAATGTCATGGTAGAACAATGTTGGTGAAACATTGAAACAGTGATAGTGAAACAGTGTGGTGGAACACTGGAAGAGTGATGGTAGAACAGGGTGGTGGAACAGTGAAAAAGTGATGGTGGAACAGTGGAACAGTAACAGTGATAGTGGAACAGTGTTGTGAAACACTGGGACAGTGATAATGGAACAGTGTTGGTGGAACAGGGTTGGTGGAACAGTGAAACAGTGATAGTGGAACAGTGTGGTGGAACACTGGAACAGTGATGGTGGAACAGTGATGGTGGAACAGCGTGGTGGAATGGTGGAACAGTGATGGTAGAACAGGGTTGGTGGAAAAGTGTGGTGAAACAGCGAAACAGTGATGGTGGAACAGTGTTGGTGGAACAGTGAAACAGTGATAGTGGAACAGTGTGGTGGAACACTAGAACAGTTATGGTGGAACAGTGTGGTGGAACAGTGAAAAAGTAATGGTGGAACACTGTGGTGGAACGGTGGAACGGTGATGGTAGAACAGTGTTGGCGGAACAGTGGAACAGCGACGGTGGAACAGTGTTGGTGGAACAGTAAAACAGTGATCGTGCAACAGTGGAACAGTAATGGTGAGACTGTGTGCTGGAACAGAGGAAAAGTGATGGTGGAACAGTGTGGTGGAACGGTGGAAGAGTGATGCTAGAACAGTGTGGTGGAAAAGTGTAGTGAAACAGTGATGGTAGAAGAGTGTGGTGGAACAGTAAAACAGTGTTGGTGGAACAGTGAAACAGTGATACAGGAACAGTGTGGGGGAACAATGGAACAGTGATGGTGGAACAGTGTGTTGAAACAGTAGAACAGTGCTGGTGGAACAGTGATGCTGGAACAGTGTGGTGGAACAGTGAAACAGTGATGGTGGAATAGTGTGGTGGAACAGTGGAACAGTGGAACAGTGATAGTGGAACGGTGCTGTGGAACAGTGGACAAGTGATTGTGGAACAGCGTTGGTGGAACAGGGTTGGTGGAACAGTGAAACAGTGATAGTGGAACAGTGTGGTGGAGCACTGCAAGAGTGATGGTGGAAAAGAGTGGCGGAACACTCAGACAGTGTGGTGGAACAGTGAAACAGTGATAGTGGAACAGTGTTGTGGAGCATTGGAAGAGTGATGGTGGAACAGGGTTGTTGGAACAGTGAAACAGTGATAGTGGAACAGTGTTGTGATGATAGTGTAGAGTGTTGTGGAACAGTGGAACAGTGATGAAGGAACAGTGTTGGTGGAACAGTGTTGTGCAACAGTGGAACAGTGATGGTGGAACAGTGGAGCAGTGATGATGGAACAATGTGGTGGAACAGTCGAACAGTGATGGTGGAACAGTGAAACAGTGATGGTGGAATAGTGTGGTGCAACAGTGGAACAGTGTGGTGGAACAGTGGAACAATGATAGTGTACAGTGTTGTGGAACAGTGGAACAGTGATGAAGGAACAGTGTTGGTGGAACAGTGTTGTGCAACAGTGGAACAGTGATGGTGGAACAGTGGAGCAGTGATGGTGGAACAGTGTGGTGGAACAGTCGAACAGTGATGGTGGAACAGTGAAACAGTGATGGTGGAATAGTGTGGTGCAACAGTGGAACAGTGTGGTGGAACAGTGGAACAATAATAGTGTACAGTGTTGTGGAACAGTGGAACAGTGATGGTGGAACAGTGTGGTGGAACAGTGAAACAGTTATGGTGGAATAGTGTGGTGGAACAGTGGAACAGTTTGGGGGAACGGTGGAACAGTCATAGTGGACAGTGTTGTGGAACAGTGGAACAGTTATGGTGGAACAGTGTTGGTGGAACAGGGTTGGTGGAACAGTGAAACAGTGATAGTGGATCTGTGTGGTGGAACACTGGAACAGTGATGGTGGAACAGTGTGGTGGAACAGTGATGGTAAAACAGCGTGGTGGAACGGTGGAACAGTGGAACAGTGTTGGTGGAACAGTGAAACAGTGACTGTGGAACAGTGGAACGGTGATGGTGAACCTGTGTGGTGGAACAGTGGAACAGTGATGGTGGAACAGTGTGGTGGAACACTGGAACAGTGATAGTGGAACAGTGTGGTGAAAGAGTGTGGTGGAACAGTGATGGTGGAGCAGTGTGGTGGAACAGGGGAACAGTGTTGTGCAACAGTGTTGTGGAACAGTGGAACAGTGATGGTGGAACAGTGTTGGTGGAACAGTGTGGTGGAACACTGGAACAGTGTGGTGGAACAGTGGAACAGTGATGGAAGAAGAGTGTTGGTGTAACAGTGTGGTGGAACAGTGATGGTGGAACAGTGTGGTGGAACAGTGTGGTGGAACAGTGTGGTGGAACACTGGAACAGTGATAGTGGAACAGTGTGGTGGAACAGTGGTGAAACAGTGGAACAGTAGAACAGTGATGGTGGAACAGTGTGGTGGAACACTGGAACAGTGATGGTGAAACAGTGTGGTGGAACAGTGGAACAGTGATGGAGGAACAGTGTTGGTGGAACAGCGTGGTTGAACAGTGATGGTGGAACAGTGTTGTGGAACAGTGGAACAGTGATGGAGGAACAGTGTTGGTGGAACGGTGAAACAGTGATAGTGGATCAGTGTGGTTTAACACTGGAATAGTGATGGTGGAACAGTTTGGTGGAACAGTCATTTCAAAACGTTCAGCAGGAGCTATTTAAAAAGACGAAAAAAGGAGAAAGGGAGGCAAAAAGAGTTCTTGACAACTTGAGAATGCCTTATCAACAGTTGCGATCGTGTGTCATCGCTACGAGAGATTTGCTGTTTTGCAAAATGTTTTCTCTATTAGTCTGCTTTGAGCAAGAAAAGATGTTGGAAAGAACGTTTCGAAGAAACTTACTACAAGTAAGATTAAGGGAAAAAGAAGAAGCAGACACGAAAAGTAGAGTTTGGGACTTCAACAATGCCTAAACTAACACAAATCCTCGTTTTTTTTCTGAACAGTCAAACAAAAGATTCCATGTTGCCGAGGGTCTGTTCAATAATAGAAGGTCGTCTGTTTTACCACATTTTGACGTCATCTGTGAAAAACAGACTGGTTAAATAATGTTAAATAATGTACGGAGCCCAGTCAACGGCACAGGCGCGTGTTAATATCGGACGATTTACAAACATAAAAACATACAAAAAGCGTTTCCTAGAACATTATTAGCTAATAAAGAAATTGGAATGATATGCGTTCGCTCATTAGTGCACTAAGCTAGGGCTAGGTCGGCAAGAAACCGGATATTTTTGAACCCATATATTTTCTTATCCAGAGTCGTGTGAACCAGACCTGAAACCACTCTGGAGAGCGGTTTCAAACCAATGCGGTTCCGGTGCAGTCCGGATTCACTGGTTTCGTGTGGACGCAAGGCCGATTCGTGTAAAAAAGTATGCGGTCTTAAAAATATCAGGATTTGTGTGGAAGTAGCCTAAATTACGTCAACAATTAACAATGCACGCGAGCTACTTTATCTATGCCTACAAGTAGCACGTAGCAGTTATATCAATAAGGTTTCGTGAACAACCAGAGTTTTAACGTGTTTAAAAGCACTGTACCTTCAACAATAGCTGTAAGGCCGGAGTGATGGGTATAGAATCGAGAGGGCGACCCGTTAAAGCGCGCCCGATCTCCAGTAAGGGATTCCCTAGTGTAACACCGCCATCTTTTATTTGTGTTGGTCACATCATAATCAAAGCGAGCGTACGTATTCTCCCCTGGGTGAGCTGTCTCACAGAATTCACCCAACTTAGCATGAAGGTCTGTAAGAAAACGTAAAAAAAACATTCAGTCAGGGTTGTCAGAATGCGCCGGCTACCTTGAGAGTTTCGCCGGCTGTAAATTGTTAGAGGAAACGAAAACAATGGAAGATTTAAAATATTGTAAAAAGAGAAAATAGAAAAAGGAAAAAGAAATCGTTTTAATCGTGCCCTGCATGATCGTTTTGTGATTTTAAACGGGTTTCGAATCCGCTCTCGCTTAGTTCTTCCAGTCGCCTTAGTAAGATACAATAAAGCGAATAAAAATAGCGTAGATGTATGCAAAAGGGTCTGCTTACACTGTCTTTACATAATCTTTGGTGGAGAATGAAGAATAAAAGATACGCAGAAGTTTTAAAAAATCTCTTTTTAAGAAATTTGTATGCGTTGGTGTTCTATTTCCTATTTCGAAACAATTCTCAAACAAAGTTATCGTTTCCACACGAGATATGTGTTTCCCAGGTGGGAGAACATATGTCACTAGGGATACGTGTTTCCCAGGTAGGGGAACACATATCACTAGGGATATGTGTTTCTCAGGTGGGGGAACACATATCACTAGGGATATGTGTTTCCCAGGTAGGGGAACATATATCACTAGGGATACGTGTTTCCCAGATGGGGGAACACATATCACTAGGGATATGTGTTTCCCAGGTAGGGGAACATATATCACTAGGGATACGTGTTTCCCAGAGAGGGGAACATATATCACTAGGGATATGTGTTTCCCAGGTAGGGGAACATATATCACTAGGGATACGTGTTTCCCAGGTAGGGGAACACATATCACTAGGGATATGTGTTTCCCAGGTGGGGGAACACATATCACTAGGGATATGTGTTTGTCAGGTGGGGGAACACATATCACTAGGGATATGTGTTTCCTAGGTAGGGGAACACATATCACTGGTGATACGTGTTTCCCAGGTGGAGGAACTCATATTACTAGGGATATGTGTTTCCCAGGTAGAGGAACACATATTACTAGGGATATGTGTTTCCCAGGTAGAGGAACACATATCACTAGGGATATGTGTTTCTTAGGTGGGGGAACACATATCACTAGGGATATGTGTTTCCCAGGTAGGGGAACATATATCACTAGGGATACGTGTTTCCCAGAGAGGGGAACACAAATCACTAGGGATACGTGTTTCCCAAGTAGGGGAACATATATCACTAGGGATATGTGTTTCCCAGGTGGGGGAACATATATCACTAGGGATATGTGTTTCCCAGGTGGGGGAACACATACCACTAATGTGTTTCCCAGGTGGGGGAACACATATCACTAGGGATATGTGTTTCCCAGGTGGGGAAACACATATCACTAGGGATACGTGTTTCCCAGGTAGGGGAACACATATCACTAGGGATATGTGTTTCCCACGTAGGGGAAGATATGTCCCTAGGGATACGTGTTTCCCAGGTAGGGGAACACATATCACTGGGGATATGCGTTTTCCAAGTAGGGGAACACATATCACTAGGGATATGTGTTTCTTGGGTAGGGGATCACATATAACTAACCTAGTGAAATGTGTTCTCCTTACCCGGAAACACATATTCTTAGTGATATGTGTTCCCTTGATTCTCATGAGACAAAATAAAATGATTTATTACCAAACAGGGGCTTAGGAAAATCGATCCTGGGAATTTGGGTCTTCAAGCTTTAATTTTTTCAGTTCGCATTTATAATGAAAAGCGTAAAAACCCAGTCAGAACATTCCTTTCCGTAACCTCTTGATTTTAGATATCAGACAAAACACAACTCGTATGACAATAATCTTATAGTTTTAGGTGTATGGACGAAAGAAACGCTCCTTCGAGTTTTGAGTTTTAAACATTTTTTCTGTGTTTGGATATCAGATGAAACACTTTATCTCGTGTTTGATATACTACTTCTTAGTTTCTAGATCCTTTATAATGAAAACGAAGAAGTTATACCCGCTCTCTCGTAACATCTTTGTACATCTCGCTTCGTTACGTCACAAACGCACTTGCCACTGATCTCATCACAGTACTGCCCACGAAGACACGGCGGATCACACAAGGAATCTAGTAAAAGAAAAGAGAACAAAAAGAAATATAGAAAACAAGAAGAAACATACGAGCTAACAGCTCATTCTATTTCTGTTTTCGGAATAGACCATCACCTTAATATCTCCTTCTGCAATTGTATTGTTCGCGATTGGTTGAGCTGGTAAATCTGAGGTGGTACCCAGGGAAAGAGGGATACGGGGCGAAATCTCTACGCTTCCTTTTAATTCTCACTGATGACCCGCGCGTTCGTTCCAAGCACACCTGCTTTTGCTCCGCTCAATTGATGCTCAGGCAGTTAATTCAATTTTACATCTTTTTTAACAACATTTCTACTCCGAATGATTTTATCCATTTGTGGCGATTTAAGGAGTAAACAAAACTATTTTCCTGCTTTGAACACATAACGTTGGTTTTATTGCAGCCATTTTCTCACATGACTCATTTCCCTTATTAAACGAACGAGGTGTAGTAAGAGGCTGCAAAAGGAGAATGAAAGAGGAAGGCGATACATACCAAAGGGATAAAGCACTTCCACATCGCTTAAGTCCACAACTGAATCCTGAAACTCACACAATGAACGATTTCCTTTGTAAACGTTTCCAACGTTAAAAAAGGCAGACCCATTTTTGAGATTAATTACGAGGTCGGTCCCGAATCGAATTTCTCCCCGTAATCGGTTTAAGGCATAAGACCTGTTAGTGGACAAAACATTCAACTTTCTTTCCATATTTTGCGCCATTGTGGATTGCAGCGTGAACAGGAAAGCTTTCTTACTTGGTATGAATCCACTGACGGAACCTAACAATAAGAAATGAACAAGATCAGAAGAAATGTAGAAGCGATACGTAGGTTCGTAACTTCAACTTTCTTGAAATGTCAATGAAAAAGGGTATGATCCCCTCAAAAACATGTTCAATCTAATCGGTTTGAAAAGAAACTAATTTCTTTTGTATGATAGTCTCTCTCGGTTTAGACTACGAGCAGTCTCTCTTTTTTCGGTAGTCCGTCGAGCAAAACACGAGACACGCAAATGGCCACGCGCGTGACTGATGGCGCGAGATGGGAGAGGCTTCCCGCTCCCGAGCGCGTGCATTGCTCTCACTAAATCTGAAGAAAAAGGAGGCTGTTCGCAGTCTACTCTCGGTTCAGCCGTATAACTTGGGGTAAGCTCGAGTAAGATAGGGTAGAATAAGATAGGATAGGATAAAATGGGATGGTATGGGATGGAATGGAATGGGATAGGTTAGAATAGAATCAGCTTTATTTAATCACGCTAAACTAATTCAACATAAGAGGCGGTTTCCTATAGGGGCGTGCCTCAGAAAAACATTACAATTTCTTAAATTACAAAAGTTCACCAAGCGTATTGAATAAAAATAAGTACTAACGCCCAAAGCTAGAAGTAAGAGTACGCTAAATTATTAGTCAAAATATAAAAATTACTATAACGCAAAAGCGTTTCCCTAATTCAGGTGTAGAACTAACACCGTGGCAAGGTTAAAGCTTACCACTCCATGGTTTATCGGCGAATCCACCAAACAAACAATCGCGTTTTCGGATAATAAAAACGGTGGCCGCTTTAAAAGCACACTGATTCTGAAAAATACTTGCATTCCAGCCATCTGCATTGGCGCGGAAGCATGGAACCCAGTACACGTTACCCAGTCCCTCCTCGGCCAACCATTTGTTTAAGGTGTCCTGGTAGAATGGGCTATTCTGAAGCATCGATGAGTTGATTCCTACATGTACAAGAAGAAAACATATATACAGATAAAATGTATAGAACATCTTGTTCAAATTCAGTATAGACGGCTTCACGTTTTCAAGGATTCCTCTCAAACCTCCAAAACTTCTATTTATAAGATGCCGAGTTAGAGATTAGCTTTTACACTAAGATCTCTCATAACGCGCAGGTCCCAAAACTTGAAAGAGAGTTAGCACCACCTTATGGCAGGGAGACTTCTGAAATCAACGGGTAAAGAATAATAGCTGTGATTAGCCAGGTAAACGGTTGCATGTAGAAACTTAAATGCACTAATAATTCATGAAGAGAAAACAAAGGACATCACTAATTACCAATACAGGCGAACTATCTTCTAGTTGTTTGAATATCAGATGAAACACTCCCTCCTCGTGTTTGATATATTACTTCTTGGTGTTTGGATTTCAGATGAAACACTCCTTCTCGTGTTTGATATACTACTTCTCAGTGTTTGGATATCAGATGAAACACTCCTTCTAGTGTTTGACACAACTCTTCTCGGTTTTAGGATATCAGGTGGAACACTCCTCCTCGTGTATTTGATAAATTAATTCTTAATTTCTGGATATCGGATAAAACGCTCCTCAATATAGGGCGACAAACACAACTTTGCTTAGAAAACAAGTTGCATCAAATGAAGCGTACAAACCTGACAGTGCTTGTGTAGCCGCTTTTGGCGGTTCCAAGGGACACTCATCAGAGACTCCCAGACTTAAATCATCAATGGCTATGTCACTAGTATAACCATTACCAATTACATTTTCGAAGATAACCTGCAAAATACCAGATGTATATCATCAATAGTTGTATCATTTGTATAACCATAAACAAAAGGTAACCTGCGGAATATAACAAAGTGAATCTCGGGTGGGAGTACGGGGTTGATATTCTGGCCCCAGTTGTTCAAAAGGTGGACAACGCTATCCGCTGGATAAATCTCTATCCACTGGATAAAAATTAGTTTCCGATTTTTCCGTTGGATACTGATTTTATGAGCTGTTTAACGTTTTAACCTTTGTAATATTTCGAGAAAAACAGGAAAAAAAAGATTGTTTATGAATCATTTTATGAGTTTTAAAAGAAACCTCAATCATCGGACATTTAAGATAAAAAAGGCCAAAAAGGACTCAAAATCTTGCCATTCACACTTCCACGGCTTTTCGTACCTGAAAGGGGCGTTTGCTTGCTATTGGAACACTAGCTGAATACCATTGTTCGCCTTGATCACCAGCAAGTCTCCATAGCAACGTCTCTTGTCCACCATGGTCACGAGTGTACACATTCAAGCGACCAATGGTTGAGCCGTACATATGGTACCGAAATGAAAGACACTTATGGGATTCTGTCGCATACAGAGTCAAAATTCGGGCCTTCTGTCCTCGCTTTTTGGGATACGAAGATTCCACATAGATATAGCTTCTTTCATCTGGTAATAGAGAAGTAAAAATGCTTTGAAAGATGAGATGGGATAACAGTGCAGAGCAGCCTTTCTAAGAGGTCCCTTAGGTTATCGAGCTCTGAAATGCTACCTTAAGTGCAGAAGGAACCCTAACATAGATTTTGCATCGTCAGATATGTGTTTTCAACAGCTTCCTCCGGACGGTCAAAACTAATGCAAAACCGCCTAACTGAGGACGCGGAACTTCGATGGATCGAAACGCATTTGTGCGGGCCTTGCCTGATTGTTAAAAGAAAAATAATTTAACAAACGACATTTTACGAGCATAGCGAGAGTTCCCAAGAGCCAGTGAACTTGGATTACCCAGTACGCGCGTACAAGCCATAGAGTCCCCAATTTGATATTAAAAATGCAAGTTAGTAATATTTTCGGTGTCAAATACCTCTGCGGCATCCAAATAATTCAAGCCTGAGAGAAGGATAGTTGTACCATGTTTGAGGATAAATCCGCACAAATTTTGCCGTAATTGAGAGAAAATTCGATACCACTGTTGATCTGTCGCTGTTCGCTTGAAAAATCTAAAGAGAGATAAAAAGGTTGGAGAAAATCGATCATTCTCTTGACAGTTGTTTTAAAAGTATAGTGTGCAAGGTACGCATAGTTTCTTTTTCTTGAAACTTGTGCAGTAACTGTTCTATCATTCAACCAGTACTCTGCTGCCTGTTTTTTTTGGTGATATTTTATTGACAGACGCAGCAAAACTAAGCCTCCGGCTTGCGTCAAGAATTAACAGATTTCACGATTCATTTTCGTTGGTAAATAATGTTTAACTAATAAATGCGTCAACTTGAAAAAACACGTCAAAATGCAAAAAAAAGATAAACTTCTAACATTTGACAGGATCTTTCCACTGATTCCCGCCACTACGACATTCTCGCTTAAATTCGTAGTAGAATGACGACGGCTATCACGATTTCCCGCCCAAATGACACTGGTTTACGCGCGCGCACTACTTAGTATTGAGAAAATCTCGTTCTCGTATTAAATCGTTCATGTCTTAGAATCTAAAGGTCTCTAATATCTTACCTTGGGATTCCCATCAGTGGGGAAGTCACGATAAGGATCATTTTGAGAGGTCCGTGACTTGATAGTGTATTGTGTGACCCATTCATCATTGTCAGGTCTACCTTGGGTTGCAACCTGTGTTATCAGTGTGAGCCACCTAACGTTGATCTCAATCCATGGTGCTGTATCTGTGGGACTTGGCGCCCAACAGCCTGCGGAGTGAAGCCGGACATTTCGACTCGCAAACAAAGCGCTGCGACCAGAGGATGACGTAAACTGAGTTTCAACAAAAAGGTAGTTCCCGAAGCAAAGTGGATCACTACATAGTGGGGGAAACTCGGCTGGTAAACCTAAAAAAAATAATCCAAGATCTAATGACTAAATTATTTATTTAATTTATCTCGTTATCATTGATTTGTTCAACGGGGAAAGAACAATTCGAATTGTTTGCCGGGAAAGCACAATAAAAACGGCCATGTTCATGTATATCTCGAACTTATAAACGACCTGCTCTCTAGTAAGCTTGAAAACCTCAAGTGGATAGAAAGTTGCGGCTGGTGATCACAGTTGCCGTCAAGTCAAATTTCGCTAGGTCCGCTTTTGAAAAAGAAGTCGTTCCTCAGACATTTAGAGATGTAAAGCAGAGATTTTGCGTGGGACCGGAGGAAGCGAATGTTTTCATTCAGCAGCCCGTATTGATGGTTCGATGTGAATTGCTCTCTTTGTCTTAACTGGGTTAAACATGCGATGCAATAATGAGAAGAATTTAATTTTCACCGTCATCACAAGGTCCTGTGTTGCTCGAGGAAGTGCAAGAAACTTTTGGAAGCCATAAAAGGTTCTGAACTTCTCCCTCCGTTTGATACGTTGCCCTTTTCAGTACGTACCACGATCCCTCTGTAACGTTCACTGCAAAAAATTGAGAAACTATTAAAAAATATTCTACAGAGCAATGTATAGTTCTTGCTGGAAACTAAAAATGTTCTCCTGACGGTTCGAATGAAATCTTCCACTCTTCAATGGTATTTCTACGGTATTTGTGTTAGGCTTAACTTAGTTCCAACGGGATCTATTTTAGGCACCATGACAAACTGAACCCTTCCCCCACCAAGCAATATTACTTGTAACTTTTACTGTACAGACCTCACCGTTTGTTCAAGATTGCATTTCGTCTTAGACCCTGTTGAACCAGGTCGAATATGATGGTCAATATGGTCAATATGATGGTCAATATGGTCAATACGATGGTCATTATGGGCAAAATGATGGACAATATGGGCAATATGATGATCAATATGGACAATATGATGGTCCTATATAATGGACGTCATTCACCACTGTTGAACACCACAAGTTGAAGCCAATCAGTCGCCTTTTGGGCAGTGTTGGAAGTTGTTGAAATATGATGGATCGAGTCTGAATGAGTTAAAACACTTTGGGTTCGTTCAGACCACGTCAAATAAACCCAAAACTATTATTGAAAAATGTTTGGTGAACCTGTTGGATCTTGAAACACGCGAATAAGATAGTAAAAAAATATATCCAGGCAAACTGGCCCAAAGTAAGTTTGACGCCGGTTGCAGCTACGAATTAATACTTACAAGATGTCATGTAATTGGCCATCACTTCTTCTTCAGAAACAAATCTTTCCCATATGCGTAAGTCTGACATCTGCAGATTCGTACCCAGTGGGGTGACACTCCCATTTTCACCCAACACTCCACCGATCTTAATGTGAGTAGCAGGGACCAAGTCCTCGGTCGCAATAAACTCGGGTAGGTTAGTATACGATGATGCTTCGCCATTTATAAATACCCTTAAACCCCACATGTCGTGCCACGTGACTGTCACGTGCTCCCATTCATGTGGCTCGCTGGAACTGTAAGTGGTTAAAGACCATTCAAGACCTTCCATGCTTCTTACATGTAGTTCGTACGAAGATATGTTTGGCATTTTATGTATTGTGAGTCCAGTGGAAGGGGCGACTTCTGCAGTTAATGAAAGGACGTTGGTCTTTCCTCCGAGGAGTATGTCTATGATAATGACAGCAAGAACAAAAAGGATAAGCATCATACTATTCATTATCTAAAGGCTATTATGGCCGTTATCACCATATCATATTTCCTATCAATTTCTATGTCAAATCTCAAAATACTTTAAAAGCTCGAAAATAATCTCACAGTCTCAACTTTCGAGTCTCCAAGTTCTTAACACCAAATCCCCTACAATGAGCTCCTCCGTACGTAGATGGCAGTTATCTAATTCCATTCACTTCTTAAGTGGGGAAATCTCCCAAAACTCTCAAGTGGTGAAACGTCTCTAGTCTAAAAACAATATTCCCTTCGGGCGGAACATCCTCCTATAGTCAACAAAAATGGAGTTAGGCTGAGTAGCAGGCGCTTGGAAGTAGTGGGTGAAATAGAGAATGGGCGCGCACGAGGGAGACACGCATGTCTCCTTCTCGCGGGTCTGTTTTTTCTTGTGCCCACTACTTCCAAGCGCCTGCTACGCAGGCTAAAATGGAGTGTTCACAGGCTGGCACTTACCTTCATAAACAAAAACCTCCACATCGTCAGGGACGAAATAAGCACTCCCCGCCAAGAGATTTATCGCCTCTGCAGTTGAAGTCTCAATACCCCAAGGTAACTGGTATTCAAGCCCTAGTTGACTGAATGAACGGAGGCCTTCGTTTGCTCTGTCACCTATGAACAGATCACTAGTGCCAAATACTGGGCCTTGGAGCGGAACGCTTTGAGCAGCACGAAGCGTATTGTTTATTGGAAGCTTGATGGCTTGCGCGCGCTCAGGGTTCTGCAAACTAAACAGAAAGGCCGAGGAACTCGCAATGAATCCCCCGCCTGAAAAAGGAGCACACGAGTAAATAATTAAATAGAGAAGATTTAAAGAAAAAGAGGTGATTTGAAATTTTCGTCTTTTTTGGGATATCTTGCGGAGAACTCGTCAAAAGGAAGGACTCTGTCCTTCTAAGGACATTCGTAGAATTACCTGGGATAAACGACAAGGGCCACACAAACCTTTGACGATGGCGATTTATATCGGTAAGTTATCTACCAATCAAAATAATCGTGACGCCAAAAACATTCCATACTTACCACCCCATGACTGGTCTAAATAACCACCAAATATATATCCATCCACTTTAACGAGCGTCACGCTAGCACCGCGATCGTCACAGTTCGCATGAAATGCAGCGGCTGACCAAACATCGTCAACAGCGCGGTAACAACGTGTCCATCGGGACTCGGGAGAGGTCACAGAAGATAGCAAACTGTTGAGGTCCTGATGAAGAGTAGAATTCCCGCCCAGAATGTGGGAAATGAACTTTGCTGCATTAAAAAACACAGTCGGTTTATGCACATCCGCATTAGATACCATTTCTTTGCTAATTTGCAGATCACAAGATACGCGCATGAAACAGAAAGTGATATTCCCATCCTTTTAAATATCTAAACAAACCTTGTGGAGTCGACGTAATTGCAAGTCAAAATCGTGATTACAGACCCTAACTCATATTAGAGCGTTTGTTTTGCTACTATTGAGAATTCACCAATGGACTTGTCCAGGGAAAGCCAAACATGAACGAATACTTACCAAATCGCCGAATCAGTATGAATCAGTGAAGTGCTCTGTATCAGAGTTTTATTTATTCCTTGGTATTACGAGACAGGGTCACTGACTGAGCTTTTGGCTATGCTGTCTATGGCAAGACTGGCGAAGGTAAGAAATTTAAAAAAAGGGAAAAAAAGCAGAATAAAGGCACGTACGTTCGTTTTTTAGCCAAAAGCTAACGGCGAATCCACCTGGACAGAGACTTGGTTCATTAAGACAGTCATCTCCTGTTGTATCAAACCGCAATGTTGCGTTTCCTTGTATGCCGAGAACTTTCATGTGGGTATCAACACCATCACCAGAAAAGATAACTGCTTCCTGCGTTGACAGCAAGTCAGCAAAACCACCGTTAGACGTGAAGCCAGAGAAATCCAAACGGTGCTTTTCTGTAAAGGAAATGGAAACAATATGCGAGAATCAAATTACCAATAACAGTCAACCCTATCTAAGACGGACACCTTCGGGGTCGGCACTAAATGTCTGTCTAAGAGTGATGTACGTCTTGTAGAGAGTCAAATACCGGGAGTAAAGAATGGCAGGGACCTTTTTAGCAAAGTGTCCGTTAAGAGAGAGAAACCATTGGGAACGGACGGGGAAGTGGCGGATACAGGGGGAGTCAGGGGCTCCGTACCTGACACTTCCTCACGATGGAGAAATAATGAACAACCTTATTAACGTGTCCTGTCCTCAGGTTGGCAGCATGAATCCTACTAATCGGGGATATTTGGAGACCGGAAGTAAGCGTTCTATCTCTAGAAAAACGATGAACGAATTCAAACGTTTTCAATGGTATGCACAAGTTTGGAACCTTCCATCAAATATTTCTTAGATCCGCCCATGCGGGAGAAATGATCTGTTTTTGATTGGTGCTCGTTTTAAAGGGTGTCAAAGAAAATGATCACTCCCCTGTAACGGACCCAGTGAAATTTATATTTTCACCGGGTTCTCGGAGTAAACATCGCTAGGTTGGCTTATTTTCCACTGGGTAGTTAGGTTTGTTGGAAACCTTTAACATTTTTCTCTAGCGAGAAGAGCAATTAGAGGTGATGGCCGGGGCGGGAATTACAACAGGAGCGTGGGGATCACAATTTGTGACGGATTAAAAACAAGAGATAGTGCACTGTTAAGAAGTTCGCAAAATAAACTGAAGCACCGAGGTTTTTTATCTTTAATGTTCGCTGTCTTTTATATCCAGTCTCCCTTACTTACGATAACATACCTTTAACTTTACACGAGGAAGGTTTTTTAACAGAAACAGAGGAGCTTCTCCATGTTTTCATTTCCGGCCAAGGAAGTAGGTTCCCCACTTCTGCTCCACAACTTAGTGACATCCTGTTGATTTTGTCTTCTGCTATCTCCATGTTCCACATATTAAAATGGCTCAGATGGCCCTCAAAGGAGAAAGAGCTGTCGTAACTGTAAGCCGTTGACCATTGCTGCCCAATTACCAGCTTTCCCGGGGCTACGTGAACTCCACTTGAAAGGTTAAAGCCTTTTTCAACTCTGTTGCCGTCCACGTGAATACCCCATCGACCATCACTGCTTCGCCACGTGACGCAGACATGGTGCCAAAGTGAGTCACCTCTGACGTCAGCTGTTTTAGCCACGGATCTTTGGTCTCCATTCACAAAAATGTCCATATGGTTTTCCAGATCATGAAAGCTGAAGGCATTGATATCTTGGTCATTAGTCAGTGAAAACACAGCCATTGTATTGGAACCCGTGCTTGGCAACATTATCCACCAACACACTGTTGTTTCTAAAAAATCTGAAACCTCCATTGGACCAACATAAAATGAGGTGGAACTGCTCGCAAAGTACAATTCATAATCCCACAATCGCTCTATGAAAAGAGAAAAGAGAAATAAGGGATGCGCGTGTATTTCTTTTATTTTCATTTATTATTATTATATTTTTTTCAAGAGAAAAGTACTCTATCTTCCTCGACTTTCCAGTTGATCACCTTAAAAGTCGTTTCGTTTCCTTTTGCTGAATTGGGGCACTGTCTGAAAATTACCTTATTTTCTCCAACATAGCTTAGACAGTCGCTTCTTCAACACAGTTTAGAGAGTCTCCAATAGGTTTCTTCAATCCCGCAATCTCGACCCAAATTTTCGCTCAATCCCGTTATGCCGATGGTTATTTTCGGCATTTCGCATCCCTTGCATATTAGGGACATTAAGCAGCGACGTTTTTGAGCGACGCACGTCAAACGGAAGTGGGCTCTTTTCGCTTTTGAAACGCCTTGACACGACCAAATTTGTATTTCTTAGTGTCTTTACTCTTAAAGAGACGATTTGTCAAAGAATTTGTTCAAAGTCACTACTGAAGAGTGCAGGAACGTCGCTGCTCAAACTCCATATTTTCAATTCCGAATGTCGCCTCCAATTTGCAAATCCCAGATCCCGAAAAACGTATTAGGGACCCTCCGTTTACCTGGGAGCCTCTACAAATTTTGTTCTATATCGGCTGGGAAATGAACGTTGCTGAGCAAGAAGCCATGAGTGTTGAGGCGGTGTCTGACAGACAAATCTGCCATACTGTCATTCAGCTAACCTAGACGTCTTACCTCTCTAAGCAAGTATATACTTTACCTCTGTTGGGCTTGATCATCATACTCGTAGCAGTCAATGGCGTTCCAGTCCCTGACCACGTGATCCACGTTATCTTGGAATCACTATTACCATTAAGCTGCGAATCCCCACAAGCATTATACCACCAACCTCCCCTCCCCGAAGAAGCACAGTTTTGACTGGGATCCTCATCATTGTCGTTGTCCCTGGTTGTAAAATACATCTCGTGATGGACTTTGAGGGAGTCCCCTGCAGTTCCTGTGTACCCCTGTACGTAGAGTTTGTAGTTTTCATCTCGAGGTTTGACCCAGAATCTCTTGTACACGGCGTGAGCTCGGTGAATTCCTCTTTTAAGCCGAATAAGTAGCTGATAAGGTCCCTCTTCCAACTCGCAACCACTGCGCAGGTACTTGTTTCCTAACCATAAATCACTCGTGCATCCGTCGCTGAGCCAGATATCTTTATTGTTCATATTGTCAATACAACTGCCGAATCCGTTCTCATAGGCTGACCATGGTCGGTTAAACTGAAGGGCGAAATCGGCATGACGCTGAACGACCATCCATCCGCCGCCATTGACGAGGCTACAGAAAACAGGAAGGTCTTCCATTCCTTCCTCGTCGATGTAGAAAAAATCCTCCTTTGTCGTCGACAGAGAGTCAAGGCAGCTCGCTTCTGTTATCACAAAAGTAGATTCATACATGTAACTTACTCATTCACCTCTGAACCGCCAGTGCAGATCCACGACAATTATACAGTCACCTCTCCCTAAGACGGAAACCTTTGGGACCGGCACTAAGTCCCGTGGGGGAGGGGAAAAGTACTTGGGTTAATTTTTGCTGGGTATGTGTCGCTGGCGTCTCAGAACCCCTACCCCATTATAGTCTATTCTGTGGCCAATGATAGACCCCATCTTAGTCACTTTCGGGAAAATGCAATTTTGGCGATCCCAAGTTAGTAACTTTCTTTTTATGCATCTACCTTATCAATCCTTTAAATAGGTCATCCTAAAAGGAATTGACACATTGGTTAACTTTAATGAAGTAAAAAATCTTCCCATTTTTAAATCCCTATCTACCTGAATTTTCTGATCCCCCAAATCCCAAAAATGTGCGCTCCCATTCTAGAACTCTAAAGAAAATACAGCTTTATTATATTCAATCCAGTCTTGAAAATGCGACCCCATCCAGTGGCACATCCCCATTAGCCTATTACTAGGAAGTAGCCCGTAAGGTCTTTGTTTATTATGCTTTCATTTCCCCACTAAAATGCTCCACCTTAATGCTCCATTTTTCCCACAAAAATGCTTGATCGCCCTCCCCCCCCCCCCCCTCCCCCACCACAAAAAAGCCAACCGCGTCCCCAGGGCGCTTTTCCCTGGCTTTGGGGATGCGGCGCCCCATCTCCAAGGCTACGGAAAAGCGCCCTGGGGACGAGGCTGGAAGTTTTTTTTGGCGGCGTGGCCGCAACCGACCAGCTACACTGGCTACCCAAACACCAGAAATTACATTTCCCGATAAAGTAAGCAATTCATTTGAGCACAGGATACTTACTTCGCCTGACAGGACATTCCCATCGGGGAGGGGAGAGCAGTGCACTCGGAGCAGCTGCCAAAAGATCGCTCCACGCGATGGTGGTCCCGTCTGTTAAGCCGCAGGTCAGAAAAAGCTGTCGAATCCGCGTTTCGGAAAAAACCTCGCTCCACATGTTCACGTCATTAAAGATACCCACATAAGCGTGCTGTAGAAGAAAAGCACCAGCCGTTTCATCCCACGCTTGACCAAGATAAAACCGTCTACCAGGGCCACCAATCTGTCTACCGGGTTTTAGTGAGGTACCTTCGGCATCTAGTTTGCCATTAAGGAAAATTTTGAAGTTGCCGTTTATGAAAGTTCTTACGAAGCAAAGATGCTTCCATGGTCTCCTCAACAATTTCTCTGACAGCTGCTCTGTTCTAAAGATAAAGAGGATAGAAAAAATACTGTATAAGCGTTTGAGCAATGCAAGCTAAACTAAAAAAACGATCCTCTCAGAGGACATATGCTTTATACTGGCAATAAATAGTCTGTCCTTCAGTGACCAAAAAAAAAAAAAAAACAGGGAGATCGCTTGCCGAGCTTATATAAAGTGGGAGATACGAGAAGCTCCGAAATCTAAGGGCTTTACTGAGGGACACGGCAAACTGTCCGTAATAACGAGGTGTCAGTATTAATTAAGCAGGTGTGTGTTAAGTGGTGTTCGACTGTATGTACTTACGTAACAGTGTTACCAACTTGGAGTTCTAATGTCCTTGGACCATCGTTGTCATATCGAATTTCCATTTCAATGTTGTTTCCAGATAAACAAGAAATCAGCCCCACTAGATGGTTTACGTCAACTTGAGTCCTAACCCACATACAGATGGTTAAGTCCTGCACCGAGGTTGTGGGTGCGCTAATGCTCACGATGTTTCCCGTGCTTTGGCTTGGGAATTCAATGTTGTCTGTTACACCTGCGGGGTTGACACATTTTAGATTAGTCATTATTATTATTATTATTATTATTATTATTATTATTATCATCATCATCATTATCATCATCATCCTGCTAAGTTTAATGCCACCGCATATGTCTCACAAACCATTGAAAGTAAATGGGTAAAAAAGAAGAACAATAATATATTAGATGAGGCGTGTCACCTGAAACCACTCTTGGCAAACTCAAGGAAAATAGAACCAAAACAATATGAACCTGAGAAGTAAAACCAAAAGTGTTAGCTTGAAAATTTTGCCCAAAGTTAAATAACTCATTATATGTGAACATCAATAATAGCTGGGTTTCATCTATTCAAGAAAAATAGGTAAGCAGTAGGCTTTCCTGGGTGGTACTCTGGATTTCAATTGACGGAGATGATCGATTGGGGGCAAAAAATCAAAACTCAAAAAAAATCCCTAAGGCTTTCCAACAAAACTCAAAAAAATCCCTAGGGCTTCCAACAGAACCCAAAAAAATCCCTAGTCCAAAACTTAGCCCCCAAAAAGCCCCATACCGAATTTCCGAGCCTTAAAAATGATATAACACGAAAAATAAAAACATGAGAAATTGAATGTTCGACTTCTCAAATTGTTTTAGATACCCCAAAAAATCCTTACTAAAATAAAGTCACCCCCCAAAGAATACTTGCCAAATTTTCTTACCCAAAAAATTCCGGAATGGAAAAATTCACACCCCCAAAAATCCTTCGATCAACCCCGTCACTTGAAATCCGGAGTACCCCTTCCCCCGGAAAGTTGGAACTACAGTAGAATTGTTTCTTCAGTCTGCTGTTAACCAAGTAGCTACAGTCCGCTTAAAATCGCAGTTCAGCATAAATCACAAAGGTCAGTACGTCCCACTTGAAGAAAACAAACACCGTATACTATACTGCCGAAAAGAGTTCGTTTGAATGGTCATACGTACTGTACGCCACTGTGCGATTTCGCCCACAGACTGTGAGGCGAGATATGAAGAGCAACAGAGCTTCTAGGTTGGATAAGTCGTTATAAGGGCAGATACAACGAAAGGGAAAACTTCTAAGGCAATGTTTAATTAATTAGTTAAAAGCCTTTTATCCTGTTGGTCACTAAGTGAGAAAATATTCAATGTTAAATATATAAAGTAATTAACGTAAAAACAATCGGCTTCCCCAGACTTTTCATTCACAGTAGCTTATCCCACAAATCTAAGCGATGAAAACGTTTCGGATTGATTATCGAAGAAAATGAACCTATTTTCTACAGCACTCTTATAGTCAAGGCTGAGTCGGAGTCGGAGTCAGATGCGTAGAACGTTACGATCTAGTGAAAACAGCGTTCCAATTCCGCTTACGACTCCTTCGTTTACGATCAAGTGAAATCTGGGTCGTCGGAGACACAAGCAGAAGTAGAAGAACTAAACCGATCACAAAGCGTGGGAACATGCATTGCAATTGGTCTATCCTTCCGCTTCTGCTTCCGACTACGACAACCTGGTTTTCACTAGATCGTAAGCGATGGAGTCATAAGCGGAGTCGGAAAAAAAGGAAACGTTCTGATTCTTGTGACTCCGATTCCTTCGCGCTTATGACTCCGCTTACGACTCCGACTCCGACTGTGTCGCTAGTGAAAACCAACCACCGGCCAAAGAGTATTGGCTCTTCGCGCAGTACGCGTCCTTCCGGCTGCACCTATACTTGCAAGCCCTCTCGAATCAGGGAGTCCCTGTTTTTCTCTTCCCTTCTCTGTGCTGAGGAACTGTATCAATTTTCAGATACCAGGGCCTCTTTATCGTGATTGGTTTTACAACAACTGTTCCCTTTACGTCTTCTAACAATTACTTCATTCCAGAGCACTCAATTGATTTTGGATTTCCTTTGCCTTATATATCATAAAACGCATTAACACGGGTAATATGGAACATGATACGAATAGGCCTAGATACCCCCGTCAAAAGTTAATTTTTGTTGCCGCCTAAAACTGCGAATTTTGAGAGGGCATCCAACGCTCTCCAATTTCCTACCTTGATAAACGCCATTTCAGTGACCTCGCTACTCCAGTATGAATAATGTCCGTTAGCAAGACATTGCAAATAAAATGAATTATTTGTGAGATGCAAGACGATCTCTGCAGCAGGTATCCGGATTAGAAACAAATTAAGTGTTTCATCAACAGGCGTTAAGCCTTTAAGACTCAATTAATTCATCCAATTTAAAAGTAAATCCCCTATTCTTCACAAACAATGTCGCCATGAAGATTGGCTGTATATAAAGAGGAGAAACGGCAGGAACACTCAAACATCCGTATTTTAATTTAGGTCTTGTTTGGAATTTATAATTTATAACATATAAAGTCGTGCATGAAGCTACGCATTAAAAACTTCGCCTAAAATAATTTCCACTAAATACATTCATGTTACGAAAATAAAATACTATTTCGATGCAATCCCAATGATTTTTTTAACTTTGTGGACATTTCTCGACCAAAAAGGAAAAAAAAAAAAACCATCTGTTGACCTAGCTAACTATCAATGAAACAGCGGTCAGTGTAAGTGGAAAACGGTGGACTGCGGACTGCGGACTGCGGACTGTGGACTGCGGACTGCGGACTGCGGATTGCGGCGGACTGCGGACTGCGGACTGCGGACCAGGGGTAAATGCAGACTGCAGACTGAGAGTAAAACGCAGGCTGGGGTAAAATGCAGACCGAGCGTAAATTGTAAACGATCACCTACTTAACGACATCTGCTTTCACAATTCATTCTTTTTTTCTCTGGAACGTCGTCGACGACTCGAAAACATAAGCGCAATCTTGAACCTTTTTTTTTCCGTCCGAGAGACCTCACGCTTCAAACTTTAGACGCGAAGTTCTCGATACAAGTGACCGTGAAGTTGGTACAATTAACATCACGATGTTTACCCTTAAATAAAAGCTGCTGACCCAAAATTCTGTACAGAAAAAATAGGGAGTAAATCATTCCAACAACAAAGAAAGACATTCTGCAGGAAATTTGGGTGACCTTCTATGAAAGTATTGCAAATCAAGGTACGCAGCCTTAAGTTGTTCGGATGTTCATTGAAACTTCTGGCGAATGTGCAATGTACTTCGACTAGGAAGCGAGGTGTGTAACTGGTACCAGCCAGCTATTTAACCTATTTCGAGAAAAAGGAGCACAAATGTTTTAAAAGTTTACAGTCTTCAAACTGCATTTTGCACCCTGCCTGCGTTTTACTCTCTGTCAGCCCTCTGCATTTTACACTCAATCTGCATTTTACCCCTGGTCCGTAGTCTACAGTCCGCAGTCTGCATTAATAATGTATGGGGTTATACGGAAATCTTGCCAAACAGTGACCTATGGTCGTGTCCTCTGCAATATGACCTCATGAAATAGCCAGAGCGGTGCAGGAGAATCCAGCTATTGACAGCTAGCATGCAGCCTTTTCACGACCTCAATTGATCGTAGTGGCACTACAAGCGGTGAAATACAATCGACAGTAGAAGTAGAAGAAGAAGTGGGACACACGATCCTGTCCGATCGCGACTAGATTTCAGAAACTCACCTCAAATTTGTTAATTCAATAGCCACTCCCAACTATTATGGCTGTATAGCATCCTTAGCGATTCTTGAATCTTTACATTGTTGAAAAAACCACGATATTTGTAAATCCATGGATAATCCATCGCATGTATGATGTTGTTCAAGTCAGCATTGTTCGAAATGACCGCCATTTAGAGCATTCAGGCTCGATTACCAGCGGTTTCAAATAGAACTTTCGGTAGGTTGAAAAAACCACGATATTTGTAAATCCATGGATAATCCATCGCATGAATGATGTTGTTCAAGTCAGCATTGTTCGAAATGACCGCCATTTAGGTATATACTTCATGGTGGAAAGCCACAAGTGCACCGGTAATATACACTCTGTGTAGTATGTAGTATTGTGTCTTCTCCCCAATAGCTATTGGTAGTTACTATTAGTTACTAGTAGTTACTAGTAGTTAATGGTAGTTATTAGTAGTTACTGGTAGTTACTAGTAGTTGTCGGTAGTTACTAGCAGTTGTCGGTAGTTACTAGTAGTTACTGGTAGTTATTAGTAGTTCCTGGTAGTTACTAGTAGTTACTAGTAGTTATTAGTAGTTACTGGTAGTTATTAGTAGTTCCTGGTAGTTACTAGTAGTTATCGGTAGTTACTAGTAGTTACTGGTAGTTGGTGGTATTTATTGGTAGTTACTAGTAGTTAGTGGTAGTTATTAGTAGTTACTGGTAGTTACTAGTAGTTACTAGTAGTTACTAGTAGTTATTAGTAGTTACTGGTAATTATTAGTAGTTACTGGTAGTTACTAGTAGTTATCGGTAGTTACTAGTAGTTACTGGTAGTTGCTGGTATTTATTGGTAGTTACTAGTAGTTAGTGGTAGTTATTAGTAGTTACTGGTAGTTACTAGTAGTTACTAGTAGTTACTAGTAGTTATTAGTAGTTACTGGTAGTTGTTAGTAGTTACTGGTAGTTACTAGTAGTTATCGGTAGTTACTAGTAGTTACTGGTAGTTGGTGGTATTTATTGGTAGTTACTAGTAGTTAGTGGTAGTTATTAGTAGTTACTGGTAGTTACTAGTAGTTGTCGGTAGTTACTAGTAGTTACTAGTAGTTACAAGTAGTTGTTAGTAGTTACTGGTAGTTATTAGTAGTTCCTGGTAGTTACTAGTAGTTATCGGTAGTTACTAGTAGTTACTGGTAGTTGGTGGTATTTATTGGTAGTTACTAGTAGTTACTGGTAGTTATTAGTAGTTACTGGTAGTTACTGGTATTTACTAGTAGTTACTGGTAGTTGCTAGTAGTTGCTGGTAGTTACTAGTAGTTACTAGTAGTTAACGGTAGTTATTGGTATTTATTAGTAGTTGCTAGTAGTTGCTGGTAGTTACTAGTAGTTACTGGTAGTTATTAGTAGTTCCCGGTAGTTACTAGTAGTTATCGGTAGTTATTAGTAGTTACTGGTAGTTGGTGGTATTTATTGGTAGTTATTAGTAGTTACTGGTAGTTACTAGTAGTTATCGGTAGTTACTAGTAGTTCCTGGTAGTTACTAGTAGTTATCGGTAGTTACTAGTAGTTACTGGTAGTTGGTGGTATTTATTGGTAGTTACTAGTAGTTACTGGTAGTTATTAGTAGTTACTGGTAGTTATTGGTATTTACTAGTAGTTACTGGTAGTTGCTAGTAGTTGCTGGTAGTTACTAGTAGTTACTAGTAGTTATCGGTAGTTATTGGTATTTACTAGTAGTTGCTAGTAGTTGCTGGTAGTTACTAGTAGTTACTGGTAGTTATTAGTAGTTCCCGGTAGTTACTAGTAGTTACTGGTAGTTGGTGGTATTTATTGGTAATTACTAGTAGTTACTGGTAGTTAGTGGTAGTTAATAGTAGTTACTGGTAGTTACTAGTAGTTACAAGTAGTTGCTAGTTGTTGTCGGTATACTAGTAGTAGCTGGTAGTTACTAGTAGTTACTAGTAGTTATCGGTAGTTATTGGTAT
This sequence comes from Porites lobata, assembly GCA_942486035.1. Classification (NCBI taxonomy): domain Eukaryota; kingdom Metazoa; phylum Cnidaria; class Anthozoa; order Scleractinia; family Poritidae; genus Porites; species Porites lobata. The sequence goes on from CALNXK010000033.1 coordinate 1,446,923, forward strand.
TCACTAGTAGTTGCTAGTAGTTGCTGGTAGTTACTAGTAGTTACTGGTAGTTGGTGGTATTTATTGGTAGTTACTAGTAGTTACTGGTAGTTATTAGTAGTTACTGTTAGTTATTGGTATTTATTAGTAGTTACTGGTAGTTGCTAGTAGTTGCTGGTAGTTACTAGTAGTTACTAGTAGTTATCGGTACTTATTGGTATTTACTAGTAGTTGCTAGTAGTTGCTGGTAGTTACTAGTAGTTACTGGTAGTTATTAGTAGTTCACGGTAGTTACTAGTAGTTACTGGTAGTTGGTGGTATTTATTGGTAATTACTAGTAGTTGCTGGTAGTTAGTGGTAGTTATTAGTAGTTACTGGTAGTTACTAGTAGTTATCGGTAGTTACTAGTAGCTACTGGTAGTTAGTAGTAGTTCCTAGTAGTTATCGGTAGTTACTAGTAGTTACTAGTAGTTGCTAGTTGTTGTCGGTATTTACTAGTAGTTACTGGTAGTTACTAGTAGTAGCTGGTAGTTACTAGTAGTTACTAGTAGTTATCGGTAGTTATTGGTATTCACTAGTAGTTGCTAGTAGTTGCTGGTAGTTACTAGTAGTTACTGGTAGTTATTAGTAGTTCCCGGTAGTTACTAGTAGTTATCGGTAGTTACTAGTAGTTACTGGTAGTTGGTGGTATTTACTGGTAATTACTAGTAGTTACTGGTAGTTACTAGTAGTTGCTGGTAGTTACTAGTAGTTACTAGTAGTTATCGGTAGTTATTGGTATTCAGTAGTAGTTGCTAGTAGTTGCTGGTAGTTACTAGTAGTTACTGGTAGTTATTAGTAGTTACTGGTAGTTACTAGTAGTTATCGGTAGTTAATAGTAGTTACTGGTAGTTACTAGTAGTTCCTAGTAGTTATCGGTAGTTACTAGTAGTTACTAGTAGTTGCTACAACCCCGGACAAAACCTGTTGAGACAAATCGCGAAAATGCCTATTTTTTCCTGTCATCCCGGCAAAAACTGAAACCGCCGCCAAATGAATGCCCGATTTCCCCCCTCCCCTTATCCAAAGTTGTTTAGGATAGCATGGCAATTATACACGTTGGTTTTTAGACCAAGGCAACTTTGAATAGGGGGTGGGGAGGGGGTTTACTTTTTGTGTTTAGGGGAGACGGGAGTAGGGCGCAAAAGTTAGAAAATAGATGGAATTGTCTCAACAGTTTTGTCCGGGGTTGTCTGTGAAGGCCAGTTGTTCAAATCGCTGTAACTTCGCGATGTAAGGTCGGAGGGTATTGATTTTTTGCACAGATGTTGTACTTGTCTAAAGCTTTGTGACTACGAAAGAAGGTGTCATAAAAACAATTAGGACGCATTAATTATGCACTTAGAAATTTAGCCATAAATTAGAAACCTTATACCTAAATGAGAAAGAAATCATGCTCTTTACAGGAAAAGTATTGAAATTAATTGTGGTTGGTGGCCACGGTTAAGGAGTTACTGTGTGTCACAAATATGATATCTTATAATAGGAGCCTTACCTCCGGCCATTTTACCAACGTTAATTGTGCTTACATGTCGAACAAATTAGATAAGACTGGGTATTTATTATATTTGCACAGCACAACTGTCCTGTTAAAAAATAATAGTGCGTGGTGTGCAGGTCATGCACGAGGACTCAAGAATGCGGCGGAGCAGTTAAAAATAACCCTTAGAGGTAGTGATACTTAGTTGCAGTGACAACTTTCTCCATGTAGTTAAAGTAGAACTGAAAAAGTAAGCTTCACCGAGTTAACAATACCCACGTTTACTGAGTGTGTAATTAGAACAATTTACAACATATATACCAGATTATCTACTTGACAAAATAATGGAATCCATGCCGATAAAACCGTTAATTCTTCTATGACAACCAAGGCCAAAAGAACAAATATTAATGAAGAACTTCCAAAATGGGTAGAAATAGGATGTGTAGGGAAAGCAATGCCTCTTTGATCACAAATACAGCGAAAACATGTTGTCACACGATGGCAGTTCTTTTGTGGCAAAAAACAGCGCACTTCATGACAATTACACCAGTGTCAAAAAGTTTTCCCTTAAGTAAAAAGGTCTTTTTAATGCTTGAAAATCAACAAAAAGGTTCTATATACTACGGAAAATGCTTGAAAGCACCGTAAACGCTTGAAATAAACGATTAACAGGTACGCACATGTTTATTCCAACGGTTAACAACGGTTAACAGCGGTTAACAGAATATATTAAAGGAAACTGATAGTCTAACTGTTGTTTTTCTTCAGAAAAGTTGTTAACCGTTGTTAACCGTCGTTAACCGATGTTTCTTTCCTCTGCGGTACTTTATTCGTTAAGTTAACCGTCTGCGAGAAAAACTACTCCGTTTTTGTTGCATAGCAAGCTCATCGAAGCACCTTACACATCAAGGGATTTCCCGTTATTGTTCCCGCGGGATCTGCGTGGAGAAATGAGAGATCCATGATACCACATTCCCGTTCGTACACAATTCCACATTTGCTGTAACTGAGGCAATGTTGTCCTATTAAGTGTAGGATCTTTGCACTAAACTTGGCGAACGACGTAATCACTGCTAAGGCAAATTACTCGCGGGATGGAAAAATGAGCCAAATTCGCGTGACTGTAAGTGACCAGATAAGCGCACTAACCTTCCTCTCACCTAGTGATTCATGCGATATTTCCGAGCCTCCTGAAAATGATTCGTCACTATCGGAAGTTCTCGAGAGATCCATTTTGTCTGGCGATTACATATCAATGTCATCATTTGAGCAGGCAAAGCGTCTACGGACACGTAAGCCGTTGAAAGTCACGCCCATGGTAACGTCACAGAGTAAATGTCATTTGACAGATCATGTAATCAGAGTGTTATAACTTCAATTTTTACTGTAAAAATTTTATTTCGCATTCAAAAGAAAAAAAAAGTATGCTGAAACAATGGCTGTTATCAATTTGACCAAAAGAGAGGACTATAACTTGAGGTAATTGCTATGAAAGTTAAAGAATACCGAAAACAGTACGCAGACAACCCCGGACAAAACCTGTTGAGACAAATCGCGAAAATGCCTATTTTTTCCTGTCATCCCGGCAAAAACTGAAACCGCCGCCAAATGAATGCCCGATTTCCCCCCTCCCCTTATCCAAAGTTGTTTAGGATAGCATGGCAATTATACACGTTGGTTTTTAGACCAAGGCAACTTTGAATAGGGGGTGGGGAGGGGGTTTACTTTTTGTGTTTAGGGGAGACGGGAGTAGGGCGCAAAAGTTAGAAAATAGATGGAATTGTCTCAACAGTTTTGTCCGGGGTTGTAGTTGTTGTCGGTATTTACTAGTAGTTGCTGGTAGTTACTAGTAGTTGCTGGTAGTTACTAGTACTTACTAGTAGTTATCGGTAGTTATTGGTATTTACTAGTAGTTGCTAGTAGTTGCTAGTAGTTACTAGTAGTTACTGGTAGTTATTAGTAGTTCCCGGTAGTTACTAGTAGTTAACGGTAATTACTAGTAGTTACTGGTAGTTAGTGGTAGTTATTAGTAGTTACTGGTAGTTACTAGTAGTTATCGGTAGTTACTAGTAGTTACTGGTATTTACTAGTAGTTACTAGTAGTTGATGGTAGTAACTACTACACCGGTTATTAAACAGATCGCTTTTATCAGGAGCAACAAGGATCACGATAGAACTCGCTGTTGCCATCCTAATGATTTTATTTTATAATCATAGCAAGAGAGTTTCGTGCAATAGGAAACATATTTGCAATGCGAGGGTTCAGTGTGTACCACCAATTAGTAGGAACGTGCTCCCATTATCTGAAAGCACAAAGAAAGTGAATGAATGGCACCCCTTCCAAGTGAATCCATATTCAGAAAATGACAGCAGTCATGATCAAGCACGCAAAAATGATCAATCGACAAAGGATATTATAAATGGAAGTGACGAGGTTCTGGTTGTTGCGGACAAAATCGAAGATGTTTGCTCAGAAACTGTGGCGCAAGGAATTCTCCAGGCGGCTATTTCAAACCACTTGATTTTAAAAAACTTTACGAAAGGGAAATTTAACAGATCATTTAATAGTGCCGACTTGTTTTTGCTAGCAAACACAAACGGCCTGACAATGCATCATGCTAGTATGGAGGATGAAGATGATAATAGCGATCCTACCGTTCGAGACCACTTAACCTCTCTGTCTAGAAATCTGTCGAGTTTTCATCTACAAATTGACGAGATACCTAAAGATGGAGATTGCGCCTTTCGTAGTATTATTAGGACATTAAGTTCCGCCTGCGGGGAAGATCATAATGATTTGTTGAGTCATCTCAAACACATAGGTCTTATGAAATCCGAGGATGAAGACACCGCAGTGCTACGTGAGTGCTTTGTAGAAGAAATCCTAAAAGAGGACAACGAGTTACTAACCTTTCTTCCAACTCAAGATAGGTACACGATATTTCAAACGGCGCACCTGTTTAAAAGGCGAGGCGTGTTTGACACAGCCCTAGGTGACTTTGTCATGAAAGTCTGCGCAGAGATCCTTCGGATACCAATCATGGTGGTTACGTCATTGACATCCTTGCCGTACATTCCATTCCTTCCGAGCAGACCCCTGTCCAGTACGTTTATTCATGTGGCTTATCATTATTATGGAGCAGGTCACTATGATGCCACAAAACCACACGATTTAGGTAAAATTAACAATTAGCAGTTATTATATTAGATAAAGTACGATCTGAAGGCTAATCAAAAAGTAGGACAAAGTAGGCGAAATGGAGTAAGAGCGATGAAGACTGCAAAACCACAAATTCATTTTTTAAGAGAAGTTTTACCTGCCGTGGGTGTCCTTGTATCTTAAGGACCCTACTATGTTACTTTCACATGTGAAGATATCATGTTTTCGTGCGGATAGCTCAGCTGGTATTTTATATAACAAATACTTGTTTAGGTGGGGTAAAAAATTAACCCTCCTTTACACGCAATCTTGCAACCACGTCATCCCGGGGTGCACTTTCTCAAGATTATTGAATGGTCGCTAAGCACGTAAACAAGAAATATGATGGAAAACCACGTTTTTTGGCGATTAATACTCTTCTACACTCCCTTGTTGCTCTTGCTGCAACCTTCAGTGCTGTGGCTTTCTATTGTTACCTTTAATAATGATGCAAAGTCACCGCCAAAGTTAATTTTGCGCGAATTTGATGTGTCACGAATCGGACCCCTCCTAGGCGGGTTACCCCACCTTGAACGTTTACATGGCAAAATTTGACTCCGGCTGAGAGGGTTACAAACCGGGCTATTCGCCTTGGCGGGTCACCCCAAATATCATTTAAACGTCATCAAATTAAAATGGAGATTATATGGACAGGCGGGTTACCCCACCTAAGCTGGTTACCTCACCTACCTGGGGTCCCTCACCTCCATGTAAACAGCCCCTTATAGTGTAATTAAGCCGTCTCTCCTAAGGGAGAGGGCTAAAATCTAGTAATGGCTAGTACGCTCTCACTTTGGGGTCTCCAGAAACGACAAAACAAAAACACAAACAAAAACTTTACACTTGCAGCACATTTTTTGGTGGTTGATTCGATTCTTTGCCGTCCCCGCACAACTATGACGTGAAAAGACCAAATGTTATAAAGTATACTTGAGAATGAGAGCAGCAAGGCGATAAATTTTACTGTCTCGGTCTGAACTTTGTTGTGATCCTATTCGAACTCGTTTACGTACATACATACATACTTTATTGACTTTCCTCATAGAGGCTTTTCAAAGACAATAATTCAATTAGTTACATACGACTAAAAAGATAAAAATTTATTACAATAAACATCTTCAAGGACGCTCAAAATATTTACAATAATATTTATCAGACGTATAATTTATTAATTAATTTTAAAACACTTTTACTTAAAAACTCTAATAGAAATATTCACACCAAAGTTAAATGATATGATAAAAACTTACAAGCAGATACTGACTCAAAAGTTTTAAGAAGGTTATCCATGGAGTTCCAGATACTGACTATTCTATAATAAAACGTCCTCTGACCACTGCTGGAATTAAAAAGTGGAATGTTCAGTGTCTGTGAACTCGTGGCACGCCCGCCTATTTCTCCTCGCATAATGAACTGGGAGAAAGGTGCTCCGGCACGCTGGGAGTAAGACATTTAAAGGCCATGGTAGCGTTACTAAACTACACAAAAAATATTGCTAGATTTAAACTTAAATTTTCTCTTCAAATAGGTACTACAATTGATAAAGGAACTGAAACAAAAGCAAATGAGAGAAGAGGATGCAGCTGTGGCAGCAAAATAAAGTCAAGAGAGAAACTGGCATGCGCAGTAAACTCTTGGGGCCAAACGTCGAGGTGTCCTTGTGTGAACAGCGGACAGAAATGTTCATTGGATAGATGTAAGTGTAGAAACTGTGGAAACATAACAGGCAACAAATCAAAACAACTTAAGACGCAGTGTAGATGTGGAGAACGCGAAAAACTTAAAAGTTCCAAAGTTGAATTGTGCACAGACGTGCAAGGCAGGAATAGAACAAAGTGTCCTTGTTTTGTGAACGGCCTCGGCTGTAAAAATTGTCACTGGTACAACTCCAAAAACATCTATGGAGAAAAAGAGTCCAGCTTAGAAAAAAATAAAGACTTGCCCACGGGAAAAAGGAAATCAGGTCTATCCAGTCCACCATCTCTAAAGCGGCAGAGGGGCTCGCAATTTTTGAAGGAAAATGGAATAACAAACCATAGTGGAGGATGGAGTGAACTTGAGGGCTGTATCTTAGATATGACTGAATCATTTCTATACTCAACCAGCATTTTACCATCTAAGGAAAATATTTCTACCCTATATAACTATGTAATTCAAAGCAGCGCTGGGAGTAATTCTGACGTCAAATTAAACACGAAGTCCCTCGCACAAGTCATTGGAAAGCTTGATTACAAAAAAAGACGACTAGACGCTATTTTAAGTTGTCTATCAGAAAGCCAACTTAATGATGGAGACTCACCTGTCGCCTAGATATGTACCATGACAAGAAGATGAACTACCGTACTATTAAAACTGTATTTAATCAAGAAACTTAAAATAATGGTAACATATTAATTCTGTAATAATAAACTGGGCGATCAACTACCATTAATTTCAATTGTTAGTATAATTGCAATCATGTTAAAAAATGCAAAAAAAAAAAAATAGATGTCTCAGTATTTCAAAAAACGATACTGAATCTTTATAGCTCGGTAAAGCCTCGGTACAGCCAGAGAAAACAGCCAACATCTCGCGATGGCGCCACTTGATCGAGCTGCAGTGCACTGCTGACGGATCTTTACGATGCAGAAAAAAAACATCAAAAATGGTGCCACAAGGCCACTTGCCACAGTGATGACAAGTGCAAACTTTCAACGCCAGAAAGTACAAAGTATAACTTAAGTATAACTAATCAAATCTTGACATGATCACACTTTAAAAACCAAGAAATAAAGATCACTTTATATTCAGAAGGAGGTGGTAATCTCAAAAATTGCTGCTACGTTCGCAAAAAAAAAAAGAAAAAAAAAAAAGGTTAGTAAAGATCCATCTTCGCAGCCGTAATACAATTAGATAATTAAAAACTGTTTGCATCCAATTATAGAAAAAGAACCTTTAGTGTAACATTTATTTTACAAAGGACTACTACGACTAGTAAATGGATATTTACTTCAAACACATTGAAGACTATTACTGTTTACAAGGTTTTCAATGTGATAATGACTATGTCAGCGACATCATTAAGTAATGTTTTTATAAATTAGTAGAAATAAAATTAAAGGCAAAGAGTTATGATATTGAGACTGAAATACATGTCACTTTAAATGGAATATATGAGCCAACCTGTCATTCAGTGTAAAGGCATATTAGCTTTAAGATAAACTTTCACAAATGTAGCCTGCGTGCAGACGATAACTAAACTCTAAGAGTTTAATTTCGTCTGCGCGCAGGCTATCACAAATGAAGTCTACTTAAAGTGATTGCTTTGTGTGAACATTGGTTTAATGCCACACTGGCGGAACCTACAGGAAAGGAATTGAGAACGCCGAGAGTCCTGATGTTTAGAGAGACGAAATCAACAAGGGAAACATGATTACTTGCGGAAAAATATAACTGTTTTTCCGCGCCGAACCTGACATAAAGTGCTCTGTTACATTTCTAGACTTTCACTTCAACAGCGTCAACAGAAATAGTCGCGGCAAATGAAAACAGTCGACTCGAATCAGTAATTACCAGCAACTACCAGTAACTACCAGCAACTACTAGTAACTACCAGCAACTACTGGTAACCAGCAGTAACTACTAGTAATTACCAATAACTACCACCAACTATTAGTAACTACAGAAAACTACTAGTAACTACCAGTAATTACTAGTAACTACCAGCAACTACTAGTAACTACCACTAACTACTAGTAACTACCGATAACTACAAGCAACTACCGACAACTACTAATATAATAACTACCAGTGACTACCAGTAACTACTAGTAAATACCAAAAACTACCATTAACCACTAGTAACTACTAGCAATTACCGGAAACTACTAGTAACTACCACCAACTACTAGTAACTACCGACAACTACTAGTAACTACCAGCAACTACTAGTAACTACCAGCAACTACTAGTAACTACCGACAACTACTAGTAACTACCAGTAACTACTAATAACTACCAATAAATACCACCAACTACCAGTAACTACTAGTAACTACCGATAACTACTAGTAACTACCAGGAACTACTAATAACTACCGACAACTACTAGTAACTACCAGTAACTACTAATAACTACCACTAACTACTAGTAACTACCAATAAATACCACCAACTACCAGTAACTACTAGTAACTACCGATAACTACTAAGGAACTACTAGTAACTACCAGTAACTACTAGTAACTACCGATTACTACTAGTAACTACCAGCAACTACTAATAACTACCACTAACTACCAGTAACTATTAGTAATTACCGTTAACTACTAGTAACTACCGGGAACTACTAGTAATTACCAATAAATACCACCAACTACCAGTAACTACTAGTAACTACCGAAAACTACTAGTAACTACCGGGAACTACTAATAACTACCAGTAACTACTAGTAACTACCATCAACTACTAGTAAATACTAGTAACTACCAGCAACTACTAGCAACTACCAGTAACTACTGTTAAATACCAGCAACTACTAGCAACTACCAGTAACTACTAGTAAATACCAATTACCAGGGACCGCGGAGGGGGAGGGGCTGGTAGGGCCGCGGCCCCACCACTTTTTTGCGCCCCCGCCCCCACTTTTTGTGCTAAAAAGAAAAATAATTAAAATTAAAAAAAGACTTGAAACAAGTTTTTTTCCGTCTATATTCCGCTATATTCTCTGTATTTTCTTTAATTTCAAACGCCAGGCATTTTGTGGCTTTCCTGTGCTTTTCGCGGTAATTGTGCCCTGGGGCCGACTTGCCCCTTGATCAAACGCCATGCCTTGGCCACCTCTTCGCTTCGTTCGGCAGCGTGTTTTGTACTTCCAGCTCCGGCAGAGTTTTTTATCAGTTTTATCAGACGAAATGAAGAAAATTACTAGCTTTTTCAAGCCAAACGAGGGTGAGTAGTTGTTTTGAGTTGATAAAATTTTTATACTTTGTCTTTCTCCTTTCGAATCAATGAAATATTCGATGGCAAGAAGAATTACATTACTTGAACAGTGAACGGCCATCACTTCAGTGTAGTATTTTCTATACTAAAATTCTAATCCCGTCTTTTCCTGCACTACATCTGAACTGACAGTGTATGTTGGTCGTTTATTAGAAAAAATTATTTTCAGTTGTCAGCCCTCCCACTTTTCACCTTGCTCCGCGGTCCCTGATTACTACCATCAACTACTAGTAACTACTAGTAAATACCAGTAACTACTAGTAACTAGCGATAACTACTAGTAACTACCAGTAACTACTAATAACTACCACTAACTACCAGTAACTACTAGTAATTACCGTTAACTACTAATAACTACCAGTAACTACTAGTAACTACTAGCAACTACTAGCAACTACTAGTAAATACCAATAACTAGCGATAACTACTAGTAACTACTAGTAACTACCAGCAACTACTAGTAACTACCAGCAACTACCAGTAAATACCGACAACAACTAGCAACTACTAGTAACTACCAGTAACTACCGATAACTACTAGGAACTACTAGTAACTACCAGTAACTACTATTAACTACCGATAACTACTAGTAACTACCAGTAACTACTAATAACTACCAGTAACTACTAGTAACTACCAGCAACTACTAGCAACTACTAGTGAATACCAATAACTACCGATAACTACTAGTAACTACTAGTAACTACCAGCAACTACTAGTAACTACCAGTAACTACTAGTAATTACCAGTAAATACCACCAACTACCAGTAACTACTAGTAACTACCAGTAACTACTAGTAACTACCGATAACTACTAGTAACTACCGGGAACTACTAATAACTACAAGTAACTACTAGTAACTACCAGCAACTACTAGCAACTACTAGTGAATACCAATAACTACCGATAACTACTAGTAACTACTAGTAACTACCAGCTACTACTAGTAACTACCAGTAACTACTAGTAAATACCGACAACAACTAGCAACTACTAGTAACTACTAGTAACTACCGATAACTACTAGGAACTACTACTAACTACCAGTAGACTAGTAACTACTAATAACTACCACTAACTACCAGTAACTACTAGTAATTACCAATAAATACCACCAACTACCAGTAACTACTAGTAACTACCGGGAACTACTAATAACTACCAGTAACTACTAGTAACTACCAGCAACTACTAGCAACTACTAGTAAATACCAATAACTACCGATAACTACTAGTAACTACTAGTAACTACCAGCAACTACTAGCAACTACCAGTAACTACTAGTAAATACCAATAACTACCAGTAACTACTAATAACTACCAGTAACTACTAATAACTACCAATAAATACCACCAACTACCAGTAACTACTAATAACTACCGATAACTACTAGTAACTACCGGGAACTACTAATAACTACCAGTAACTACTAGTAACTACCAGCAACTACTAGCTACTACTAATAAATACCAATAACTACCGTTAACTACTAGTAACTACTAGTAACTACCAGCAACTACTAGCAACTACCAGTAACTACTAGTAAATACCAGTAACTACCAGTAACTACTAATAACTACCAGTAACTACTAGTAACTACCAATAAATACCACCAACTACCAGTAACTACTAGTAACTACCGATAACTACTAGTAACTACCAGTAACTACTAATAACTACCAGTAACTACTAATAACTACTAGTAACTACTAGTAACTACTAGTAACTACCAGTAACTACTAATAACTACCACTAACTACTAGTAACTACCAATAAATACCACCAACTACCAGTAACTACTAGTAACTACCGATAACTACTAGTAACTACCAGGAACTACTAATAACTACCAGTAACTACTAATAACTACTAGTAACTACTAGTAACTACTAGTAACTACCAGTAACTACTAATAACTACCACTAACTACTAGTAACTACCAATAAATACCACCAACTACCAGTAACTACTAGTAATTACCGATAACTACTAGTAACTACCAGGAACTACTAATAACTACCAGTAACTACTAATAACTACTAGTAACTACTAGTAAATACTAGTAACTACCAGTCACTACTAATAACTACCACTAACTACTAGTAACTACCAATAAATACCACCAACTACCAGTAACTACTAGTAACTACCGATAACTACTAGTAACTACCAGTAACTACTAATAACTACCAGTAACTACTAATAACTACTAGTAACTACTAGTAACTACTAGTAACTACCAGTAACTACTGATAACTACCACTAACTACTAGTAACTACCAATAAATACCAGCAACTACCAGTAACTACTAGTAACTACCGATAACTACTAGTAACTACCAGGAACTACTAATAACTACCAGTAACTACTAATAACTACTAGTAACTACTAGTAACTACTAGTAACTACCAGTAACTTCTAATAACTACCACTAACTACTAGTAACTACCAATAAATACCACCAACTACCAGTAACTACTAGTAACTACCGATAACTACTAGTAACTACCAGTAACTACTAATAACTACCAGTAACTACTAATAACTACTAGTAACTACTAGTAACTACCAGTAACTACTAATAACTACCACTAACTACTAGTAACTACCAATAAATACCACCAACTACCAGTAACTACTAGTAACTACCGATAACTACTAGTAACTACCAGGAACTACTAATAACTACCAGTAACTACTAATAACTACTAGTAACTACTAGTAACTACTAGTAACTACCAGTAACTACTAATAACTACCACTAACTACTAGTAACTACCAATAAATACCACCAACTACCGATAACTACTAGTAACTACCAGGAACTACTAATAACTACCAGTAACTACTAATAACTACTAGTAACCACTAGTAACTACTAGTAACTACCAGTAACTACTAATAACTACCACTAACTACTAGTAACTACCAGGAACTAGTAATAACTACCAGTAACTACTAATAACTACTAGTAACTACCGATAACTACTAGTAACTACCAGTAACTACTAATAACTACCAGTAACTACCGACAACTACTAGTAACTACCGACAACTACTAGTAACTACTAATAACTACCATTAACTACTAGTAACTACTAGTAACTACTAGTAACTACCAATAGGTATTGGGGAGAAGACACAATACTACATACTACACAGAGTGTATATTACCGGTGCACTTGTGGCTTTCCACCATGAAGTATATACCGCCATTTAGAACATTCAGGCTCGATTACCAGCGGTTTCAAATCGAACTTTCGGTAGGTACTTGGTGTACAATTACTCAGATAATACCAAGAACTTTTTGTTACACGCGACGATGCGCAACGACGATTTTTAGCACAACACATCGTTGCAATGCCGGAACAATGTTTGGTTTTAGATGTCAGCGATCCATAATATGTTCCTTCTTTAGACAATGGTGTCCGAAAGATATACCTTAAATAGATCTGGCCCTGAGTGAAAAAAGTAGGGGGGTGGGTATAGCCTGCGTAGCTGGCGGGATTAGAGGGAGCGCTGTAGTTTTTTGGCAGCTTCGCCGCTCGCTTCGCGTGGCGACGGAGCCGCCAAGGAAGTCCCCCGGCAAAAGAATTCAAGTTACGCAGGCTAGGGTGGGCAAAAAGGATACACTTTTGAAGAAATTAATTAGGCTAGTAAGTTCAAATATCTATTCAAATGTTCTTAAAGCATAGCCCGAAAGAAAAATCCTAATGACGCTGACAGTTTCGATGAATGGCAGCCGCCTTTATCAAAACTAAAAACTTCAAAGGTGTCAGTAGCCCTAAATGGGATTCTGAAAGGGTTAATTGCGACAAACGTGCAAAGTCACTATGTCGAGGCCACCCCTTCCCCACTGATTGGGGGTGGATACACTCCCTCACACGTGCCTTGATTCACCGGTGTCAAAAGGGAACTTAAACAAAGGCGTCAACCGGAAGTGAAGAGTTTTCCATTCTGGTAAGCCTTTACGCTACGTCTCTGCATTTTTATGTATATGAAGTTGTCCAGGACCGAATATGCATACCTCTCCAATTTTAGGCTCCCGCGCGCTGCGATTAAATAAAATAACGCGCATTGAAGATATTTTTATTCTAGCCTTTGGCTTTGATACAATCTTGCACTAAATACTCACTAAATGGTACTAAAACAGAACTGTTCAGGAAACGCCATAGAAGCGTTTAGAGACTACGGCAATGATAGCCATTACCTGCATTTATCTGATTTAGCTCAAGTCCTATAAGGAAATTTGTAACATCACTAACCATTCCGCGCTTTGCAACGGACGATGGACTAGTGACCAGTCCACGGTCGGTCGCAGTTTGATCTATTCTACAGAGACAACAGCCATTGACGCTCTTGATACAGGCAACGAGCCTTGAATAGAAATAGCTTTTCCAGGCTACCATAGGAAAATGTCGATACAAACACAGGATTGAACAAACCGGAGAAAAATTGTTAGCGAGAGAAGCCAGACTTCTGCAATTATATAATATAAGATTGATGTTGCCTTAATAACTTCTGCCAAATAGCGTGTAATACTTGGCGGGTTGATCACACTCCGGGTAAACACACTTTGCGTCAGCGGTTAACTCCATGGGCTGGTCAAACGGGATACACAAACTTTTGGCGCCCATGGACGGGGCTCCTGCCTCCAAATCTTGGTCCCTGAGAAACGACAACATTTAATCATCACAATACAATTTCTCAATCTCTGTTTCAATATATAAGAACAACAGAATAGGGTGAACTTTGATAACTGTCACAATTTTCCAGCCTTGAGGCTATGTACTCTCTATACCGGACAGATGCTCTTGGCGACACGAAAAGCTGTCCGCTATAGTGTGTACACCTACCCGATATGTGACTCTCCGCTTTAGAGGTCGCTGCAGCGCGGGCTTCGCTGGGTCACTGACTACCATAACTATTTTTGTGTGTGAACAGGAATCCTATCCGTATGAATTTTGTGGCGGCGCTTAAGCTATCCGATAGAGTATGAACACCTATCCGATATGTGACGCTCCACTTTAGAGAGATCGACGGGGAAAGCTTTGCTGCGTCACTGAAATCGCGCCGCCACAACCGTTCTTGTGTGTGAACAAAAGCACTATCCGATAGGAATTTCATGGCAGGGCAAAAGCTATCCCCGGCAGTATAATGTCAACATGGTCTAAGAAGTGTGGTAGGAGATTGGTGGGTACAGTGGCCGGAAGTCATATTCATGAGTTCTACATAACATAACGGTGATCTACAAAGACAAAATGTAAGCAAAGAACTGAAAATGATGGGCTTTTCATTAGTCGTGGTCAAGAACTTTTTTCGTCAACAAAATTTCGTTTATTACACAGAAAAAAGTTTCTATCATTATTATTTCTGAAAAGAATTCTTGCTAGTTATTCAGAACCATTTAGATCCTTGGCACGCATAGAAATATCAACATTAAATATGCCACATCTTGTGGACGGAGCCTGGCATTTCGAATGTGTTCAATACCTTGCACTATCTTTCTTGATCTTGCCTTCGCAAGTCCCATCACCACAAAACGGCGCCTGGATGATCTGAAATAGAGATATAGGAAAAGTTGGTCGAATGTTCATGTTTATTACGGTATGCAGAACGCCTATTTTCGTATAGGCGCGGTTGACCGAGACCTCGCCTCACGGTGTTCAAATGCAGGAAAGGCCAGTCTAGTTAACTGATTTCTCACGTGCTGTAGCTGGTCGGAAAATCTCCACACGAACACTTAAATTTGGTTATCAAATATGTATACAACTCCGTTGAAAGAAGGCGAGTTCAGGCGAGAGAGTTCAGAGTCAGAGACAAGAATGCGCTTTCCACTTTCCCGTAAAAAATGAACTCCAAGTTTATTAGGTTGAAATTTCTCATATTAGTATGTGCTGATTAGAACTTTAGCTGTTAAGCAATATTGTCATTGCAGATTGATTGTTTTCTTGTATTTTTCCAACGTAGTTTCTCATTTTTCTTGAACTGTCCTTCGTCGCACGCTTCTAGAAGGTGGGGAATCCACACACACACCTTTTGTATCTGTGAGGCGTTGAGACTCAGACCAGGTGCGTTTGCTAGTATTGGCAGCTGTTTCCTTCTTTGCTCTGAAATAAAATTCAGGTCGTATGAGCAAAATAAATACACGTAACCTGTGTGGATCATGATGGATGGAATAAATGGGCTTGATGGTACCTATTCACACGAACTTTCAAAATTTACCAATAAAACATGTGAGAGTTGGGAGTTACAGGGTTTAACTAATAAAACACCCCTGTTCCGTTTGGACTGCTAACATCCCTATCTTTCCATCTTTGAACAATCCTTCAGTGAGAGAAGAGCTTGCAGTATGGCTGGTTAACGGCCTTCGGTGCAGACTGGTTGATCTCCCATGACCATCCATATTTCAGCTTCTCTCAGCTGCTGTGGCTGACCCCAAACACAAATATCATAAAACAGACATTGAATTGGAGAGAATCAAATAAAACGCGCAATCAGACCTCAATTATTATCTGTCACAGTTAATCGACGTCAAATATGGTTGCTACCCTTTACCTTTTTTAATGCAGAGACCTTTGGGAGAAAGCCTGCCCAGTGCTGTTTTGTGCTTGCGCTGGGTCCTTGGGACGTACAACGCTGTGGAGCTACACTCTCGCTGGCCATTCCTGAGGGGTTGCACACATTTGGAAACTGGGTCAGGAGTTGTATCAGATTGCATCTATGGGATAGTTTGGGGAACAAATTTTGACCCAGGTACCTGTGCAAACTTGTAACTCACAATAAAGCCCCAAACATCCATAATTTTGTTTTGTGCAACATGGAACATGCAAACGTACAAAATGCAGTCTTACTTGTTTGTATCAGTGGTAGGAGATACGCTCGGTGACTCCACAGATGTCTTCAGCGTAATATGATTGACAGAATTCTACGGGAAAGCAAAGGAAAACATTACATGTACACCAGAGGAAAAAAAGTCAGTTTGGCTTTGAGCAGTAAGACTCACAGATTTGTTCAGGGGCAAAGGGAAAAACTGTCATGACCTTTGACTGTTGCATTAAGAAACAAAAACTATGGAATGAAATGCCTCAGCATTTATGAAATCTTTCAAAAAATGCCTTAAAAAGGAAAATAAGAGAAAAAAATACTTTTTGACGTCAGAGCTTCAGAAGACTGTTACAATGATCTCCAAGAAATCATTCAAACTCTCAACTCGTGGTTGTCATAATTTTATTGTATTAGTGTATCAGTAATCTCTAGTCATAACTGGTGGTTGTCATAGTATATCAGTGTCTCTGGTCGTATGTCCAGTTTTACTGAGTTTGTATTAGGTCTCTAATTGCTTTGTTGTGTGTATTTAAAACATTGACCAAATAGTGGCTACTCATGGAACGTGTAGGGTGCATTTCGATCACAAAATAAAGTGTATTGTGTATGTGGGGTTAGACATGAGCATGAGAAATGGGAGAAACCATCTTGTGATTGTTACAGTGATCAAACTCACAAGAGGATTCAGTTCAGTATTTCAAATTTTCATTTTTGCTCATGACGGCTTCAACTGCAAAATGTTGAGGAGTTGGGCGAATCAAGAGGGGGGGAGGGGCAGCGGGTACAGAGAGAGAAGAGCAGAGAGTACTGTTTCCTCCCCTCTCCCTCCCCCCTTCTTTCTAACTAACATCTACCCTATGGGTTGCTATTTCTCCTCTCCCCATTCCTCAGGGAAACCGGTCGTTTCGATACAAAATCGTTCCGATATGAACTCGCACTGAAATTGCACAAAAATTTCATTCTCTTCAAGTATAGTTTGCGCGTGAACAAGAAAAACATTTTGGATGAATACTCTTCGTTCTTCAAGCCAAATTCGTGGAGCTATTTACTGAATAAACTTGCATCGAACGACTCGTATCGAAACGACTTTCTATCGAAACGACCAGTAACCCTTCCCCAGTGATAAAATCAAACATGGCCGCCATGGCATGGTACTTAAAGAAACAGATTTAACTCCACCTAGCTTTGCAGGCGTAGTTACCTTTTCTCCTGTATCTCTTCGTACCATAACCGCTTGCCCTGCCTTCACGTCACGTGGTCCCACTTCAAGACGGATTGGAACACCCTACAAGTTTAAGATCAAAACATCGCCAAAGTCGTCCGGGGACTGGTTATAAATTGCAAACACGCGGTTTTTTATGCCTCTCTCGACTCGAAAAACGGATGTTGCAAGTTTTTGACCCAAAACTGCATATTCAGCCTTTCACTCAGTTGCTCTAGTGGTCATTTGAAACACGTTCTTTTCTTGATTTCCTTCAAGGTCTAACATCAAACAAAACGATATTTAAAGCCCCGTAAGCCATTCCCCAACGTTTGAATGTACCGGTATTTCTGTGATTGAACGAGAACGCTCAAATCAAGCTCGCATAAAACTCGATAACAGTACTACTTTGAAACTTCGCCTTATCTTTTCTGAGCATCGACGGTATCGAAAGTTGACCCGACGTATTTGCAGTGTTTCGGAAAATCTCAAAAGTTGTCTCCAAATGCTCCGATTTTGTCACAACATCCTCAGAAATAACCAAACATTCTCGAAGATGACCCGACAGCTTCCGAAAATGACCGAAGTGATTCCGAAGCTTCTGAAAAGTAATACCTTAAGTTCCCAGTGGTTAAACTTCCATCCAGGTGAGTAGTTGTCTCTGTAATCACCCTTTGCTCGGATGCCGGCATCTTTCAGTTTGCCTTCCAACGCGCTACAAGTGTTTAATAGCTTGGTCTTCTCTTCATCTGGTAACGTTGCTGTTAGGCCACACGGAATAATGACAGCCTGTAAGGAAGAAAAGACATGGAGTACTTCACTTCCGGAAACAGTTATCATTTACAAGTTTACTATTTTTCATTGGTTGCGCGCGAGACCGGATAGGCATTGTGTCGAACTGCACTATGGGACAGTTCTGACCCATCTTCTTGCGCGAGGAGAAGTACACCGGCCATTTTTCCACCCGCAAACATCAAGATATCTGCCAGCAGATTGCGGCAACTGATTGGTTCTTAAAAAATTGGTACGCTTATTAGCCAATCACGGTGCTCCATTCTCTGAGACATTTGCAATTTATTTTCCTCTTTTTCTGTAAGGTTTCTTCGTTGTTGCACTGCCTTTACTTAAAAATGCATTGCTCCCAGCCAATCAAATTCAAGAAATGTTTTCGTGTTTATCAGTAAGAGTATAACAAGACTACAGCAAAAATTCATTCAAGTGGGTTTTACCTGAACGGAAGCGATACGTGGTGGTAGGACCAGTCCTTGATTGTCTCCGTGAACCATGGTCATAACACCGACTGTACGAGTGGTGAGACCCCAGGAATTCTGATACACATATCGTTTGTCCTGTAAATTCAACAAAAGAAAAAGACATGGTACGCTAGCAGTGGGAATACAATTGTACCTCCGCTTCCGGTTTTCGACATGCTCGTGATTGACAGCTTGAAGATACTGCATGAATAATCAATGAACACCTGTCTTTTTTTAGAGTTCCACGTTGTGAACACTTGGCTTGATGTTTTATCGTAAGAAGCAAAGAAATTAGCGTTAGCAATTACCCGTCGACTCATCGATAACTCTCTTGAAATCAGGTGTTAAAACTTATCACGAAAAAAAATTGTATGACGTGGTGTAATACCAACGACAAACTTTTGTGTGCATAACGGTTCTTCTACCATTCGCATCACTCTGAATAAAGAGAATGTGTATGACGAAACGGTGCTGCTAGGCCGGTTTGGTTTCATCAACTGATTTTGCAAAAATTTGGTTTTATCAATTTGTAGACAACCTATAATTATTCGCCACCAACTAAGGATCAAAATTTGACGTTTAGAGCGTTAGTCCCTCAAAAAAGACAACGAAAAGATAAAATAGGCACATTTAACTACGAAAAAACGTGACCTTGACCAACAATCTTACCTGCTTTGTTGGGTCAGGATCTTCAAACACAATATCAAACATCTTGGAAAAGTTCTGCCCTAAATGATGGGATGTTGCACCCTAAAAAAAACATAACAAAGTACAATATTGTCACAAAAAGAATAAAAAAGAACATAGATCTGACAACTGCTAGACTCCCATGAATTCAACTCACTTAAGACCATTCATCAACACCTTCCTAAAACAAACTCCAACTATAGCTGTCTCAATGACCCTCTTGTACTCAGGAAAGATTCTAAGTGCACCAAGATAAAAATTGCTTCAGATAAACACTTCCCACCTTAGTCACCCTTGTCACCCTAGTCACCTCAGTCACCCAAGTCACCCAAGTCAGCAAAGTCACCCAAGTCACCCTAGTCACCCTAGTCAGAATAGTCACCCAAGTCACCCTAGTCATGACTAGGTGACCTGGGTGACTAGGGTGACTTCGGTTACAAGGGTGACTTGGGTTACTAAAGTGACTACTGTAACTTGCGTGACGTAGGTGACTTGAGTGACTAGGGTGATGTAGGTGACTTGGGTGACTTGGATGACTTGGGTGACGTGCGTGACTAGGGTGACTAGGGTGACTAGGTGACAAGGTGACTAGGGTGACCAGGGTGACTTGGCTGACTAGGGTGACTAGGGTCACTAGGGAAGACTAGGGATGACTAGGGATGACTAAGGATGAATAGGTATGACTGGGATGACTAAGGATGACAAGGGATAAAAGGGATGACTAGGGATGACTAAGGATGAATAGGGATGACTAAGATGACAAAGGATGACTCGGGATGACTAGGGACGACTAGCGATGACTGGGACGACAAAGGATGACTAGGGATGAATAGGGACGACTAAGGATCACTGGGATGACTGGGATGACTAAGGATGACTAGAGTATGACTGGGATAACTACGGATGACTAAAGATGACTACGAATGACTAGGGATGAGTAGGGATGACTCGGAAGACTAAGAATAAATTAATAGGAATGACTAGCGATGACTGGGATAACTACGGATGACTAGAGATGACTAGGGATAAGTAGGGATACCTAAGATGACTAGGGATGACTAGGGATGACTAGGGATGAGATGACAAGGGGTGACTAGGGATGACTAAGGATGACTAGGGATGACTAAGGATGACTCGGGATGACTAGAGATGACTAGGGATAAGAAGGGATGACAAAGAATGACTAGCGATGACTAGGGATGACTGGCATGCCTAAGGATAAATAGGGATGACTAGGGATGACTAGGATGACTAGGGATGACTAGGGATGACTAGGAAGACTGGAATCACTAAGGATGACTAGGGATGACAAGGGATGACTGAGATGACTAGGGATGACTAGGGATGACTGGGATGACGAAGGATGACTAGGGATGATTGGGATGACTAGGGATGACTAGGGATGACTGGGCTGAATAAGGATGACAAAGGATGCGTAGGATGACTGGGATGACTAGGGATGACTGGGATGACTAGGGATGACTGGGGATGACTGGGAAGAGTAAGGATGACTAGGGATGACTAGGGATGACTAAGGATGACTAGTGATGAAAAGGGATGACTCGGATGACTAGGGATGATTAGGGATGACTAGGGATGACTGGAATGACTAAGGATGAGTAGGGATGACTACGGATGCCTGGGATAACTAGGGGTGTCTAGGGATGACTACGGATGACTGGGATGGCTAGCGATGACTAAGGATGACTAGGGATTACTAGCGATGACTGGGATGACTAAGGATGACTAGGAATGACTAGCGATGACTAGGGATGACTAAGGATGACTAGGGATGACTAGGGATGACTGGGATGTCTAAGGATAACAAGGGATGACTGGGATGACTGGAATGACCAAGGATGACTAGGGATGACTGGGATGACTAGGGATGACTAGCGATGACTGGGATGACTAGGGATGACTAGGATGACTAGGGATGACTAGGGATGACTGGGATGACTAGGGATGACTAGGGATGACTAGGGATGACTGGGATGACTAGGGATGACTACGGATGACTGGGATGACTAGGGATGTCTAGGGATGACTAGGGATGACTAAGGATGACTAAGGATGACTAGGGATTACTAGCGATGACTGAAATGACTAGGGATGACTAAGGATGACTAGGGATGACTAGGGAGGACTGGGATGCCTATGGATAACAAGGGATGCCTGGGATGACTGGAATGACCAAGGATGACTACGGATGACTGGGATGACTAGGGATAACTAGTAATGACTAGGATGACTAGGGATGACTAGGATGACTAGGGATGACTAGGGATGACTAGGGATGACTAGGGATGACTAGGAATGACTAAGGATGACTGGGATGACTAAGGATGACTAGGGATGACTGGGATGACTAGGGATGACTGGGATGACTAGGGATGACTGGGATGACTAGGGATGACTGGGATGACTAGGGATGACTGGGATGACTAGGGATGACTAGGGATGATTAGGAAGACTAAGGAGAACTATGGATGACTAGGAATGACTGGGATGATGAAGGATGACTAGGGATGACTAGGGATGACTGGGATGACTAGGGATGACTAGGATGACTAAGGATGACTCGGATGACTAGGGATGACTGCGATGAGGAAGGATGATTAGGGATGACTGGGATGACTAGGGATGGCTAGGGATGACTACGAATGACTAGGGATGACTAGGGATGACTAGGGATGACTAGGGATGACTGGGATGACTAGGGATGACTGGGATGACTAGGGATGACTAGGATGACTAGGGATGACTAGGGATGACTAGGGAAGACTGGGATGACTAGGGATGACTAGGATGACTAGGGATGACTAGGGACGGATGTTTAGGGATGACTAGGGATGACTGGGATGACTAAGGATGACTAGGATGACTAGGGATGACTAGGATGAACTAGGGATGACTAGGGATGACTGGGATGACTGGGATGACTAGGGACCAGATGACTGGGATGACTAGGATGACTAGGGATGCCTGGGATGACTAGGGATGACTAGGATGACTAGGGATGCCTGGGAGGACTGGGATAACTAGGGATGACTGGGATGACTAGGATGACTGGGATGACGAAGGATGACTTGGGATGACTGGGACTACGGATGACAAGGAGGACTGGGATGACTAGGGATGACTTGGGATGACTGGGATGACTAAGGATGACTAGGATGATGACTAAGGATGACTGGGATGACTAGGGATGACTAAGGATGACTGACGAGGATGACTGGGATGACTAGGGATGACTAAATTGACCAGATGACTAGGGATGACTGGGATGACTAAGGATGACCAGGGATGACTAGGGATGACTAGGGATGGCTAGGATGACTAGGATGACTAAAGGATGACTAGGGATGACTATGACTAGGGATGAAGGATGACTAAGGATGACTAAGGATGACTAGGGATGACTAGGGATGACTAGGGATGAATTGGATGACTAGGGATGACTAGTGATTACTGGGATGACTAGGGATGACTGGGATGACTGGAATGAATAAAGATGACTAGGGATGGCTAAGGATGACAAGCGATCACTAGAGAAGACAAGGGATGACAAGGGATGACTAGGGATGACAGGGATGACTAGGGATGACTGGGATCACTAGGGATGACTAGGGATGACAAGGGATGACTGGGATGACTAGGGATGACTGGGATGACTGATGACTAGGATGACTTCCAAGACTGGGATGACTAGGGATGACTGGGATGACTAAGGATGACTTAGGATGACGGATGACTGGGATGACTGGAATGACTGGGATGACTAGGGATGAACTAAGGATGACTGAGGATGACTAAGGATGACTGGGATGACTTATGACTAGGGATGACTAGGATGACTAGGGATGACTGGGATGACTAGGGATGACTACGGGATGATTAGGGATGACTAGGGATGACGAGGATGACTGGGATGACTGGGATGACTAGGATGGGGATGACTAGGGATGACTGGGATGACTAGGGATGACTGGGATGACTAGGATGACTAGGATGACTGATAACTGGGATGACTAGGATGACTAGGGATGACTGGGGGATGACTAGGGATGACTGGGATGACTAAGGATGGCTAGGGATGACTAGGGATGACTACCGGATGACTAGGGATGACCAGGGATGACTGGGATGACCCAGGGATGACTAGGGATGACTAGGATGACTAGGATGACTGGGATGACTGAGATGACCAGGGATGACCACTGGGATGACTAGGATGACTAGGGATGACTGGGATGACTAGGGATGACTGGGGTGACTAGGATGACTGGGATGACTAGGGATGACTAGGGATGACTGGGGATGACTAGGATGACTAGGGATGACTGGGATGACTAAGGAGACAGACTTGACTAGATGACTGGGATGACTAAGGATGACTAGGATGACTAGGGTGACTTGGGATGACTAGGATGACTAATGATGACTGGGATGACTGGGGTGACTGGGATGAAGGATGACTGGGATGACTGGGATGACTAAGGATGACTCGGGTGACTAGGGATGACTAGGGATGACTAGGGATGACTAAGGATGACTGGGATGACTAGGGATGACTGGGAATGATTAGGATGACTAGGGATGACTGGGATGACTGGGATGATGAAGGATTGACTATTGTGACTGGGATGACTAGGGATGACTGGGATGACTAGGGATGTTTGGGATGACTAGGGATGACTAGGATGACTGGGATGACTAGGGATGACTAGGGATGACTGGATGACTGGGATGATTAGGGATGACTGGAATGACTAGGGATGACTAGGATGACTGGGATGACATGACTAGAGATGACTAGGATGACTGGGGATGACTAGGGATAACTAGGGATGATTAGGGATGACTAGGATGACTGGATGACTAGGGATGACTAGGGATGACTGGGATGACTAGGGATGACTGGGATGACTAGGGATGACTGGGATGACTAGGGATGACTAGGGATGACTGGGATGACTGGATGACTAGGATGACTAGGGATGACTGGGATGACCAGGGATAACTAGGGATGACTGGGATGACTAAGGATGAACTATGGATGACTAGGAATGACTGGGATGACTGGGATGACTAGAGATGACTAGGGATGACTAGGGATGACTAGGGATGACTGGGATGACTAGGGATGACTGTGATGACTAGGGATGACTGGAATGACTAGAGATCACTAGGGATGACTGGGATGACTGGGATGACTAGGAATGACTGGGATGACTAGAGATGACTAGGGATGACTGGGATGACTAGGGATGACTGTGATGACTGGGGATGACTAGGGATGACTAAGGATGAATAAGGATGACTTGGGATGACTAAGGATGACTAGGGTTGCCAAGGGATGACTGGGATGACTAGGGACGACTAAGGATGACTGGGATCACTAGGGATGACTAAGATGACTAGGGATGACTGGGATGACTACGGATGACTAGGGATGACTGAGAAGACTAGGGATGAATAGGGATGACTAAGGATGACTGGGATGACTACGGATGACTGGGATGACTAGGGATGACTAGGGATGCTTAGGGATGACTAGGGATGACTCGGATGACTAGGGATGACTATGGATAACTAGGGATGACTAGGGATAACTAAGCATGACTGGGATGACTAGAGATCACTGGAAATAACTACGGATGACTAGGGATGACTAGGATGACTAGGGATGACTAGGGCTGACTGGGATGAATAGAGATGACTAGGGGTGACTAGGGATGACTGGGATGACTAGGGATGACTAGGGATCACTGGGATGACTAGGGATGACTGGGATGACTGGGATGACTAGGGATGACTAGGATGACTAGGGATGACTGGGATGACTAAGGATGACTAGGGATGACTAGGGATGACTGGGATGACTGGGATGACTAGGGATGACTAGGGATGACTAGGGATGACTAAGGATGACTAGGGATGACTAGGGATGACTAGGGATAACTGGGATGACTAGGGATGACTAGGGATGACTGGGATGACTAAGTTTGACTGGGATGATTAGGGATGACTGGGATGACTAAGGATGACTAGGGATATGGGATGACTGGGATGACTAAGGATGACTAGGGATGACTGGGATGACTAGGGATGACTGGGAAGACTAGGGATGACTAGGGATGACTACGGATGACTGGTATTACTAGGGATGACTCGGATGACTAGGGATGAGTGGGATGACTGGGATGACTAAAGATCACTAGGATGACTAGGAATGACTAAGGATGACTAGGGATGACTAGGAATGACTAGGGTGACTGGGATGACTAGGGATGACAGTAATGACTAGGGATGACTAGGGATGACTGGGATGACTAGGGATGACAAGGATGACTAAGGGATGACTACGGAGAAGTGGGATGAGTAAGAATGACTAGGGATGAGTGGCATGACTAGGGATCACTAGGGATGACTAGGATGACTAGGGATGACTAGGATGACTGGGATGACTAGGATGACTAGGGATGACTAGGATGACTAAGGATGACTGGGATGACTAGGGATGACTAGGGATGACTGGGATGACTGGGATGACTACGGATGACTGGGATGACTAGGGATGACTAGGGATAACTAGGGATGACTGGAATGACTACGGATGACTGGGATGACTATGGATGACTGGGATCACTAGGATGACTAAGGATGACTGGGATGACCAGGGATGACTAGGGATAACTAGGGATGACTGGGATGACTACGGATGACTGGGATGACTAGGGATGACTAAGGATGACTGGGATGGCTTGGGATGACTAAGAATGACTAGGGATAACTGGGATGACTAGGGATGACTGGGATGAGTAGGGATGACAAGAGATGACTGGGATGACTAGAGATGACTAGGGATGATTGGGATGACTGGGATGACTGGGAAGACTGGCATGACTAGGGATGACTGGTATGACTAGGGATGACTGGGATGACTAGAGATGACTGTGATCACTAGGGATGACTGAGGATGACTGGGAAGACTAGGGATGACTGGGATGACTAAGGATGACAGGGATGACTAAGGATAACTAGGGATAACTGGAATGACTAAGGATGACTAAGGATGACTAGGAATGACTGGGATGACTAGCGATGACTGGGATGACTAGGGAGACTAGGGATGACTAGGGATGACTAGGGATGACTAGGGATGACTGGGATGACTGGGATGACTAGGGATGACTAGGGATGACTGGGATGACTTGGGATGACTAGGGATGACTGGGATGACTAGGGATGACTAGGGATAACTAGAGATGACTAAAGATGACTAGGATGACAAGGGATGACTAGGGATGACTGGGATGACTGGGGATGACTAGGGATGACTACGGATGACTAGGGATGACTGGGATGACTAGGGATGACTGGGATGACTATGGATGACAAGGAATGACTGGAATGACTAGGGATGACTAGGGATGACTGGGATGACTAAAGATGACTGGGATGACCAGGGATGACTAAGATGACTAAGGATGACTAAGGATGACTGGGATGACTAGGGAGGACTATTATGACTAGGGGTGACTAGGGATAACTAGGGATGACTAGGGATGACTAAGGATG
Organism: Porites lobata; assembly: GCA_942486035.1. Classification (NCBI taxonomy): domain Eukaryota; kingdom Metazoa; phylum Cnidaria; class Anthozoa; order Scleractinia; family Poritidae; genus Porites; species Porites lobata. The sequence goes on from CALNXK010000033.1 coordinate 1,474,164, forward strand.
ACTGGGATGGGATGACTGGGATGACTAAGGGATGACTAGGGATGACTAGGGATGACTGGGATGACTAGGGATGACTAGGATGACTGGGAAGACTAGGGATGACTAGGATGATAGGGATGACTAGGGATGACTAGGGATGACTGGGATGACTAGGGATGACTAGGATGACTGGGATGACTAGGGATGACTGGGATGACCGGACTGGGATGACTAGGGATGACTAGGGATGACTAGGGATGACTGGGATGACTAGGGATGACTAAGGATAACTGGGATGACTAAGGATGACTGGGATGACTAGGGATGACTAGGGATGACTGGGATGACTAGGGATGACTAGGGATGACTGGGATGACTAGGGATGACTGGGATGACTAGGGATGACTAGGGATGACTAGGGATGACTAGGATGACTAGGGATGACTAGGGATGACTAGGGATGACTGGGATGACTGGGATGACTAGGGATGACTAGGGATGACTGGGATGACTAGGGATGACTAGGGATGACTAGGGATGACTGGGATGACTGGGATGAGTAGGGATGGCTAGGGATGACTGGGATGACTAAGGATGACTAGGGATGACTAGGGATGACTGGGATGACTAGGGATGACTAGGGATGACTGGGATGACTAGGGATGACTAGGGATGACTGGGATGACTAGGGATGACTACGGATGACTAGAGATGACTAGGGATGACTGGGATGACTAGGGATGACTAGGGATGACTAGGGATGACTAGGGATGACTAGGATGACTAGGATGACTAAGGATGACTGGGATGATTAGGGATGACTGGGATAACTGGGTGACTAGGATGACAGGGGATGACTAGGGATGAGGGGGATGACTAGGGATGAGTGGGATGACTAAGATGAGTGGGATGACTAAGGATGACTGGAATGATTACGGTGAGTGGGATGACTAGGAATGACTGAGATGACTGGCATAATTAGGATGACTGGGATGATTAGGGATGACTAAGATGACTACAGATGACTAGGGATGACTAGGGATGACTAGGGATGACTGACTAGGGATGACTGGGATGACTAGGGATGACTAGGATGACTAGGGATGACTAGGGATGACTAGGGATGAGTATGGATGACTGGCATGACTAGGGGTGACTAGTATGACAAGAATGGTTAGGGATGACTAGGGATGACTGGGGTGACTAGGGATGACTAGGGATGACTGGGATGACTAGGGATGACTAGGGATGACAAAGGATAACTGGAATGACTACGGATGACTAAGAAGACAGCGGATGACTAGGGATGACCAGGGATGACTAGGCATGACTGAGGATGACTGGCATGACTAGGGATGACTAGGGATGACAAAGGATAACTGGAATGACTAGGGATGACTAGGAATGACTAAGGATGACTAGGGATGACTAAAGATCACTGGGATGACTAGGGATGACTAGGGATGACTAGGGATGACTGGGATGACTAGGGATGACTGGGGATGACTAGGGATGACTGGGATGACTAGGGATGACTGGGATGACTAGGGATGACTAGGGATGACTGGGATGACTAGGGATGACTAGGGATGACTAGGGATGACTGGGATGACTAGGGATGACTAGGGATGACTGGGATGACTAGGGATGACTAGGGATGACTAGGGATGACTAAGGATGACTAGGGATGACTAGGATGACTTAGGATGACTAGGATGACTAGGGATGACTAGGGATGACTAAGGATGGCTAAGGATGACTAGGGATGACTAGGGATGACTGGCATGACAAGGGATGACTAGGGATGACTAGGGATGACTAGGGATGACTGGGATGACTGGGATGGCTAGGGATGGCTAGGGATGACTAGGGATGACTAGGGATGATTAGGGATGACTGGGATGTCTGGGATGACTGGGATGGCTATGGATGACTAGGGATGACTAGAGATGACTAGGATGACTAGGGATGACTGGGATGACTGGGATGACTAGGATGACTGAGGATGACTAGGGAAGACTAGGGATGCCTAAGGATGACTAGGGATGACTAAGGATGACTGGGATGACTAGGGATGACTAGGGATGACTGGGATGACTAGGGATGACTGTGAGATGACTAGGATGACTAGGGATGACTAGGGATGACTGAGATGACTAGGGATGACTAGGATGACTAGGATGACTAGGGATGACTGGGATAACTAGGATGACTGGGATACTAGGGATGACTGCGATTACTGGTATGACTAGGAATAACTATGGATGACTGGGATGACTAGGAATGACTAGGATGACTAGGAATGACTGGGATGACAAGGGAACACCAGGATGACTAGGGAGGACTAGGGATAACTGGGATGACTAGGGATGACTAGGGATGACTAGGGATGACTAGGATGAATAAGGATGATGACTAGGGATGACTAGGATGACTGGGAGGACTAGGGATGACTAGGGATGACTCGGATGACTAGGGATGACTGGGATGACTAGGGATGACTAGGGATGACTAAAGGATGACTAGGGATGACTGGGATGACTAGGGATGACTAGGGATGACTAGGGATGACTAGGGATGACTAGGATGACTGGGATGACTAGGGATGACTAGGATGACTGGGATGACTAGGGATGACTAGGGATGACTGAGATGACTGGGATGACTAGGGATGACTAGGGATGACTGGGATCAGTAGGGATAACTAGGGATGACTAGGGATGACTGGGATGACTAAGAATGAATAGGGATGACCAGGGATGACTGGGATGACTAAGGATGACTGGGATCACTAGGGATGACTAGGGATGACTGAGATGACTAGGGAAGACTAGGGATGACAAGGGATGACTAGGGATAACTGTGATGACTAGGGATGACTGGGATGACTAGGGATGACTAGAGATGACTAGAGATGACTAAGGATGACTAGGGATGACTAGGATGACTGGGATGACTAAGGATGACTGGGATAACTAGGGATGACTAGGGATGACGCAGATGACTAAGGATGACTAGGGATGACTAGGGATGACTGGGAAGACTGGGATGACTAGAGATGACTAGGTGGGATGACTAGGGATGACTAGGGATGACTGGGATGACTAGGGATGACTAGAGATGACTGGGATGACTAGGGATGACTAGGGATGACTAGGGATGACAGGGATGACTAGGGATGACTAGGGATGACTAGGATGACTAGGGATGACTAGGGATGACTAGGGATGACTGGGATGACTAGGGATGACTAGGGATGACTAGGGATGACTGGGATGACTAGGGATGACTAGGGATGACTAGGATGACTAGGGATGACTGGGATGACTAGGGATGACTAGGGATGACTGGGATGACTAGGGATGACTAGGGATGACTAGGGATGACTGGGATGACTAGGGATGACTGGATGACTGGGATGACTAGGGATGACTGGGATGACTAGGATGACTAGGGATGACTACGGATGACTGGGATGACTAGGGATGACTGGGATGACTAGGGATAACTAGGGATGACTGGGATGACTAGGGATGACTGGGATGACTAGGGATGACTGGGATGACTAAGGATGACTAGGGATGACTGGGATGACTAGGGATGACTGGGATGACTAGGGATGACTAGGGATGACTAGGGATGACTAGGGATGACTAGGATGACTGGGATGACTAGGGATGACTAGGGATGACTAGGATGACTAGGGATGACTAGGGATGACTGGGATGACTAGGGATGACTAGGGATGACTGGGATGACTAGGATGACTAGGATGACAACGGATGACTAGGGATGACTAGGGATGACTGGATGACCAGATGACTAGGGATGACTGGGATGACTAGGATGACTAGGATGACTAAAGGATGACTGGGATGACTAGGGATGACTGGGATGACTAGGGATGACTGGGATGACTGGGGATGACAAGGGATAACTGGGATGACCAGGGATCACTAGCAATGACTGGGAAAACTGAAATGACTAAGGATCACTAGGGATCACTAGGGATGACTGGGATGACTAGGGATGACTAAGATGACTGGGGATGTCTAAGATGACTAGGGATGACTAGGGATGACCAGGGATACCTGGGATGACTGGGGATGACTTGGGATGACTGGGATGACTAGGGATGACTAGGGATGACTGGGATGACTAGGGATGACTAGGGATGACTAGGATGACTGGGATGACTGGGATGACTAAGGATGACTGGGATGACTAGGGATGACTAGGGATGACTGAGATGACTAAGGATGACTAGGGATGACTAGGGATTACTGGGATGACTAGGGATGACTAGGGATGACTGGACTAGGATGACTGGGATGACTAGGGATGACTAGGGATGACTAGGGATGACTAAGGATGACTAGGGATGACTAGGATAACTGGGATGATTAAGGATGACTGGGATGACTAGGGATGACTAGGGATGACTGAGATGACTGGGATGACTAGGGATGACTAGGGATGACTGGGATGACTAGGGATAACTAGGGATGACTAGGGATGACTGGGATGACTAGGATGACTAGGGATGACTAGGGATGACTAGGGATGACTAGGGATGACTAGGGATGACTGGGATGACTAGGGATGACTAGGGATGACTAGGGATAACTGGGATGACTAGGGCTGACTAGGGATGACTGGGATGACTAAGTTTAACTGGGATGACTAAGGATGACTCGGATGACTAAGGATGACTAGGGATAACTGGGATGACTAAGGATGACTAAGGATGACTAGGATGACTGGGATGACTAAAGATCACTGGGAAGACTAGGGATGACTAGGGATGACTATGGATGACTGGGATGACTAGGGATGACTCGGATGACTAGGGATGAGTGGGATGACTGGGATGACTACGATGACTAGGGATGACTAGGGATGACTAGGGATGACTAGGAATGACTAGGGATGACTAGGGATGACTAGGGATTACTAGGGATGACTAGGGATTACTAGGGATGACTAGGGATGACTGGGATGACTAGGGATGACTAGGGATAACTGGGATGACTAGGGATGATTAGGGATGACTCGGATGACTAGGGATGACTAGGAACGACTGGGATGACTAGGGATGCCTAGGGATGACTAGGGATGACTGGGATGACTAGGGATGACTGGGATGACTAGGGATGACTAGGGATGACTAGGGATGACTAAGGATGACTAGGATGACTACGGATGTCTAACAATGACTTTCGATGACTAGGGATGATTGGGATGGCTAGGGATGACTAGGGGAGACTGGGATCACTAGGGATGATTAGGGATGATTAGGGATGACTAGTGATTACTGGGGTGACTAGGGATGGCTAGGGATGACTGGGAATGACTTGGATGACTAGGGATGACTGGGATGACTAAGGTTGACTGGGATGACTAGGGATTACTAAGGATGACTGGGATGACAAGGATGAGTAGGGATGACTACGGATGACTAGGGATGATTAGGGATGACTGGGATGACTAGGGATGACTACGGATGACTAGGGATGACTCGGATGACTAGGGATGACTAGCGATGACTAAGGATGATTAGGATGACTGGGATGACTAGGGATGACTAAGGATGACTACGGATGACTAGGGATGACTAGGGATGACTAGGGATGACTGGGATGACTAGGGATGACTGGGATGACTAGGATGACTAGGGATGACTAGGGATGACTAGGGAAGACTGGGATGACTAGGGATGACTGGGGATGACTAGGGATGACTAGGGATGACTGGGATGACTAAGGATGCCTAGGGATGACTAGGGATGAAGGGGAAGACTAGGGATGACTAGGGATGACTGGGATGACTAGGGACGACAGGGATGACTAGGGAAGACTAGGGATGCCTGGGATGAGTAGGGATGACTAGGGATGAGTAGGGATGCCTGGGAGGACTAGGGATAACTAGGGATGACTGGGATGACTAGGGATGACTGGGATGACTAGGGATGACTGGGATGACTAGGGATGACTGGGATGACGAAGGATGACTTGGGATGACTGGGATGACTGGGATGACTGGAATGACTAGGGATGTCTTGGGATGAAGGGGATGAGTAGGGATGAATAAGGATGACTGGCATGACTAAGGATGACTGCGATGACTAGGGATGACTAGGGATGACTAGGGATGACTGGGATGACTAGGGATGACTAGCGATGATTGGGAAGATTAAGGAGAACAATGGATGACTAGGAATGACTGGGATGATGAAGGATGACTAGGGATGACTGGTAAGACTACGGAAGACTAGGGATGACTAGGGATGACTGGGATGACTCAGGATGACTACGGATGACTAGGGATGACTGGGATGACTAAGGATGACTGGGATGACTAGGGATGACTAGGTATTACTGGGGTTACTAGGGATGACTAACGAAGACTAGGGATGACTGGGATGACTACGGGAGACTCGGGATGACAAGGGATGACTAGGGATAACTGCGATGACTAGGGATGACTAGAGATGACTGGAATGACTATGGATGACTACGGATTACTAGGGATGACTAGGGATGACTAGGCATGACTAGGAATGACTGGGATGACTACGGAAGACTCTGGTTGACAAGGGATGACTAGGGATAACTGCGATGACTAGGGATGACTAGGGATGACTGGGATGACTACGGATTGCTAGGGATGATTGGAAGACTGGAGAACTAGGGATGACTAGGAATGACTGGGATGATGAAGGATGACTAGGGATGACTAGGGATGACTGGGATGACTAGGGATGACTCGGATGACTAGGGATGACTGCGATGACGAAGGATGATTAGGGATGACTGGGATGACTAGGGATGGCTAGGGATGACTACGGATAACTACGGATGACTAGGGATGACTAGGGATGAGTAGGGATGACTGGGATGACTAGGGATGACTGGGATGACTAGGGATGACTAGGATGACTAGGGATAACTAGGGATGACTAGGGATGACTAGGGAAGACTGGGATGACTAGGGATGACTGGGATGACTAGGGATGACTGGGATAACTAGGGATGACTATGGATGACTAGGGGTGACAGGGATGACTGGGATGACTAGAGATTAGTAAGGATGACTGGGATGACTAGGGAGGACTAGTAATCACAAAGCATGACTAGAGATGACTAGGGATGACGGGGTGACTAGGGATGACTAGGGATGACTGGGCTGAATAAGGATGACTAAGGATGACTAGGGATGACTGGGATGACTAGGGATGACTGGGATGACTAGGGATGACTGGGATGACCAGGGATGACTGGGATGACTAGGGATGACTGGGATGACTAGGGATGACTAGGGATGATTGGGAAGACTAAGGAGAACTATGGATGACTAGGAATGACTGGGATGATGAAGGATGACTAGGGATGACTAGGGATGACTGGGAAGACTAGGGATGACTAGGATGACTAAGGATGACTCGGATGACTAGGGATGACTGCGATGACGAAGGATGATTAGGGATGACTGGGATGACTAGGGATGGCTAGGGATGACTACGGATGACTAGGGATGACTAGGGATGACTAGGGATGACTAGGGATGACTAGGGATGACTAGGGATGACTGGGATGACTAGGGATGACTGGGATGACTAGGGATGACTAGGATGACTAGGGATGACTAGGGATGACTAGGGAAGACTGGGATGACTAGGGATGACTGGGATGACTAGGGATGACTAGGGATGTTTAGGGATGACTAGGGATGACTGGGATGACTAAGGATGACTAGGGATGACTAGGGATGACTAGGGATGAAGGGGAAGACTAGGGATGACTAGGGATGACTGGGATGACTAGGGATGACTGGGATGACTAGGGAAGACTAGGGATGCCTGGGATGAGTAGGGATGACTAGAGATGAGTAGGGATGCCTGGGAGGACTAGGGATAACTAGGGATGACTGGGATGACTAAGGATGTCCAGCAATCACTAGGGATGACTGGGATGACGAAGGATGACTTGGGATGACTGGGATGACTGGGATGACTGGGATGAGTAGGGATGACTTGGGATGACGGGGATGACTAGGGATGAATAAGGATGACTGGGATGACTAAGGATGACTGGGATGACTAGGGATGACTAGGGATGACTCGGATGACTAGGGATGACTGTGATGACGAAGGATGATTAGGGATGACTGGGATGACTAGGGATGGCTAGGGATGACTACGGATGACTAGGGATGACTAGGGATGACTAGGGATGACTGGGATGACTAGGGATGACTGGGATGACTAGGGATGACTAGGATGACTAGGGATGACTAGGGATGACTAGGGAAGACTGGGATGACTAGGGATGACTGGGATGACTAGGGATGACTGGGGATGACTAGGGATGACTAGGGATGACTGGGATGACTAAGGATGACTAGGGATGACTAGGGATGAAGGGGAAGACTAGGGATGACTAGGGATGACTGGCATGACTAGGGACGACTGGGATGACTAGGGAAGACTAGGAATGCCTTGGATGAGTAGGGATGACTAGGGATGAGTAGGGATGCCTGGGAGGACTAGGGATAACTAGGGATGACTGGGATGACTAGGGATGACTGGGATGACTAGGGATGACTGGGATGACTAGGGATGACTGGGATGACGAAGGATGACTTGGGATGACTGGGATGACTGGGATGACTGGGATGACTAGGGATGACTTGGGATGACGGGGATGACTAGGGATGAATAAGGATGACTGGGATGACTAAGGATGACTGGGATGACTAGGGATGACCAGGGATGACTAGGGATGACTGGGATGACTAGGGATGACTAGCGATGATTGGGAAGATTAAGGAGAACAATGGATGACTAGGAATGACTGGGATGATGAAGGATGACTAGGGATGACTGGGATGACTAGGGATGACTGGGATGACTAGGGATGTTTGGGATGACTAGGGATGACTAGGATGACTAGGGATGACTCGGATGACTAGGGATGACTGCGATGACGAAGGATGATTAGGGATGACTGGAATGACTAGGGATGGCTAGGGATGACTACGGATGACTACGGATGACTAGGGATGACTAGGGATGACTGGGATGACTAGGGATGACTGGGATGACTAGGGATGACTAGGATGACTAGGGATAACTAGGGATGACTAGGGATGACTAGGGAAGACTGGGATGACTAGGGATGACTGGGATGACTAGGGATGACTGGGATAACTAGCGATGACTAGGGATGACTAGGGATGACTGGGATGACTAGGGATGACTAGGGATGATTGGAAGACTAAGGAGAACTATGGATGACTAGGAATGACTGGGATGATGAAGGATGACTAGGGATGACTAGGGATGACTGGGATGACTAGGGATGACTCGGATGACTAGGGATGACTGCGATGACGAAGGATGATTAGGGATGACTGGGATGACTAGGGATGGCTAGGGATGACTACGGATAACTACGGATGACTAGGGATGACTAGGGATGACTAGGGATGACTGGGATGACTAGGGATGACTGGGATGACTAGGGATGACTAGGATGACTAGGGATAACTAGGGATGACTAGGGATGACTAGGGAAGACTGGGATGACTAGGGATGACTGGGATGAAAAGGGATGACTGGGATAACTAGGGATGACTATGGATGACTAGGGGTGAAAGGGATGACTGGGATGACTAGAGATTAGTAAGGATGACTGGGATGACTAGGGAGGACTAGTAATCACAAAGGATGACTAGAGATGACTAGGGATGACGGGGTGACTAGGGATGACTAGGGATGACTGGGCTGAATAAGGATGACTAAGGATGACTAGGGATGACTGGGATGACTAGGGATGACTGGGATGACTAGGGATGACTGGGATGACCAGGGATGACTGGGATGACTAGGGATGACTGGGATGACTAGGGATGACTAGGGATGATTGGGAAGACTAAGGAGAACTATGGATGACTAGGAATGACTGGGATGATGAAGGATGACTAGGGATGACTAGGGATGACTGGGAAGACTAGGGATGACTAGGATGACTAAGGATGACTCGGATGACTAGGGATGACTGCGATGACGAAGGATGATTAGGGATGACTGGGATGACTAGGGATGGCTAGGGATGATTACGGATGACTAGGGATGACTAGGGATGACTAGGGATGACTAGGGATGACTAGGGATGACTGGGATGACTAGGGATGACTGGGATGACTAGGGATGACTAGGATGACTAGGGATGACTAGGGATGACTAGGGAAGACTGGGATGACTAGGGATGACTGGGATGACTAGGGATGACTAGGGATGTTTAGGGATGACTAGGGATGACTGGGATGACTAAGGATGACTAGGGATGACTAGGGATGACTAGGGATGACTAGGGATGAAGGGGAAGACTATGGATGACTAGGGATGACTGGGATGACTAGGGATGACTGGGATGACTAGGGAAGACTAGGGATGCCTGGGATGAGTAGGGATGACTAGAGATGAGTAGGGATGCCTGGGAGGACTAGGGATAACTAGGGATGACTGGGATGACTAGGGATGACTGGGATGACGAAGGATGACTTGGGATGACTGGGATGACTGGGATGACTAGGGATGACTTGGGATGACGGGGATGACTAGGGATGAATAAGGATGACTGGGATGACTAAGGATGACTGGGATGACTAGGGATGACTACGGATGACTAGGGATGACTCGGATGACTAGGGATGACTGCGATGACGAAGGATGATTAGGGATGACTGGGATGACTAGGGATGGCTAGGGATGACTACGGATGACTAGGGATGACTAGGGATGACGAGGGATGACTGGGATGACTAGGGATGACTAGGGATGACTAGGATGACTAGGGATGACTAGGGATGACTAGGGAAGACTGGGATGACTAGGGATGACTGGGGATGACTAGGGATGACTGGGGATGACTGGGATGACTAGGGATGACTGGGATGACTAAGGATGACTAGGGATGACTAGGGATGAAGGGGAAGACTAGGGATGACTAGGGATGACTGGCATGACTAGGGACGACTGGGATGACTAGGGAAGACTAGGAATGCCTTGGATGAGTAGGGATGACTAGGGATGAGTAGGGATGCCTGGGAGGACTAGGGATAACTAGGGATGACTGGGATGACTAGGGATGACTGGGATGACTAGGGATGACTGGGATGACTAGGGATGACTGGGATGACGAAGGATGACTTGGGATGACTGGGATGACTGGGATGACTGGGATGACTAGGGATGACTTGGGATGACGGGGATGACTAGGGATGAATAAGGATGACTGGGATGACTAAGGATGACTGGGATGACTAGAGATGACCAGGGATGACTAGGGATGACTGGGATGACTAGGGATGACTAGCGATGATTGGGAAGATTAAGGAGAACAATGGATGACTAGGAATGACTGGGATGATGAAGGATGACTAGGGATGACTGGGATGACTAGGGATGACTGGGATGACTAGGGATGACTGGGATGACTAGGGATGACTCGGATGACTAGGGATGACTGCGATGACGAAGGATGACTAAGGATGACTGGGATGACTAGGGATGACTAGGGATGACTACGGATGACTATGGATGACTAGGGATAACTAGGGATGACTGGGATGACTAGGGATGACTGGGATGACTGGGAATGACTGGGATGACTAGGGATGACTGGTATGACTAGGGATTACTAGGGATGACTAGGGATGACTAGGGATGACTGGGATGACTAAGGATGACTAGGGATGACTAGGGATGAAGGGGAAGACTAGGGATGACTAGGGATGACTGGGATGACGAAGGATGACTAGGGATGACTAGGGATGACTTGGATAACTAGGCAAGACTAGGGATGCCTGGGATGAGTAGGGATGACTAGGGATGACTAGGGATGACTGAGATGACTAGGGATGACTAGGGATGACTGGGATGACTGGGATGACTAAGGATGTCCAGCAATGACTAGGGATGACTGGGATGACGAAGGATGACTTGGGATGACTGGGATGACTGGGATGACTAGGGATGACTAGGGGTGACGGGGATGACTAGGGATGAATAAGGATGACTGGGATGACTAGGGATGACTAGGGATGACTGGGGATGACTGGGATGACTAGGGATGACTGGGATGACGAAGGATGACTTGGGATGACTGGGATGACTGGGATGACTAGGGATGACGGGGATGACTAGGGATGAATAAGGATGACTGGGATGACTAGGGATGACTAGGGATGACTGGCATGACTAGGGATGACTGGGATGACTGGGATGACTAAGGATGACTAGGGATGACTAGGAATAAAGGGGAAGACTAGGGATGACTAGGGATGACTGGGATGACGAAGGATGACTAGGGATGACTAGGGATGACTAGGGATGACTGGGATGACTAGGGATGACTAGGGATGACTAGGGATGACTGAGATGACTAGGGATGACTGGGATGACTAGGGATGACTAGGGATGACTAAGGATGACTGGGATGACTGGGATGACTAGGGATGACTAGGGATGACTGGGATGAGTAGGGATGACTAGAGATGACTAGGATGACTCAGGATGTCTAGCAATGACTAGGGATGACTGGGATGACTAAGGATGACTAGAATGACTAAGGATAGCTAGGGATGACTAGGGATGACTGGGATGACTAGGGATGACTGGCCAGGGATAACTAGGGATGACTAGGGATGACTAGGGATGAGTAGGGATGACAGGGATGGCTGGGATGACTAGGATGACTAGGATGACCGGGAATGCCTGGGATGGCAAGTCACGAAAGTCACCGAAGTCACCGTAGTCATTCAAGTTACCCTAGTCACCCATCTCACCCTAGTCACCTAGTCACTCAAGTCACCCTAGTCCTTCTTGTGACTCAACTCACCCCAGTTACCCTAGTCACTGAAGTCACCCTAATCACCCTAGTCACCTAAGTCACTCCAGTCACCCTTGTCACCCCGGTCTCGCGGGTCACGCAAGTCACCCTAGTGACCCAAGTCACCGTAGTCACCCAACTCACCCTAGTCACCGAAGTTACCGTAGTCACCCAACTCACCCTAGTCAGCCTAGTGACCCAGGTCACCCAAGTCACCGTAGTCACCCAAGTCACCTTAGTCGCCGAAGCACTCTAGTCACTCTAGTCACCCTAGTCACTCAAGTCATCCTAGACACTGTAGTCAGCCTAGTTAGCCTAGTCACCCAAGTCTCTCAATCACACCCTAGTCACCGTAGTCACCCAAGTCACCCTCGTCACTCTAGTCACCTAAGTCATCCTTGTCACGGAGGTCACCCTAGTCATCCAAGTCACCCTCGTCACCCAATTCACCCCAGTTACACCCTAGTCACATCACCCAAGTCACCCTAGTCACCTAGTCACTCAAGTCACCCTAGTCCTTCTTGTCACCTAACTCACCCTAGTCACCCATGTCACTCAAGTCACCCCAGTCACCCTAGTCACCGAAGTCACCCTAATCACCCTAGTCACCTAAGTCACCCTAGTCACCCGGGAATGCCTGGGATGGCAAGTCATGAAAGTCACCGAAGTCACCGTAGTCATTCAAGTTACCCTAGTCACCCATCTCACCCTAGTCACCTAGTCACTCAAGTCATCCTAGTCCTTCTTGTCACCTAACTCACCCTAGTCACCCATGTCACTCAACTCACCCCAGTCACCCTTGTCACCGAAGTCACCCTAATCACCCTAGTCACCTAAGTCACCCTGGTCACCCCGGTCTCGCGGGTCATGCAAGTCACCCTAGTCACCCTAGTGACCCAAGTCACCGTAGTCACCCAACTCACACTAGTCACCCAAGTCACCGTAGTCACCCAACTCACCCTAGTCAGCCTAGTCACCCAGGTCACCCAAGTCACCTTAGTCGCCGAAGCACTCTAGTCACTCTAGTCACCCTAGTCACCCAAGTCATCCTAGACACTGTAGTCAGCCTAGTTAGCCTAGTCACCCAAGGCTCCCAAGTCACTCTCGTCACCCTTGTCACCTAGTCACCCTAGGCACCCTAGTCACCCAAGTCAACCTTGTCACTCTAGCCAGCCTCGTCAGCCTAGTTACCCAAGTCACCCTAGTCATACAAGTTACCCTAGTCACCCTAGTCACCTAAGTCACTCTTATCATCCTGGTCAGGCACCCAAGTCACCCTAGTCACGCAAGGCACCCTAGTCACCAAAGTCACTCTAGTCAAGAAAGTCACCCTAGTCTTCCTAATCACTCTAGTCACCTTAGTCACCCTGGTCACCCAAGTCACCGTAGTCACCCAAGTTACCCTAGTCACCCTTGTCACCCCAGTCACCCAAGTCACCGTGGCCACCCTAGTCACCCTAGTCACCCAAGTCACCCAGGTCACCCAAGTCACCCTAATCACCCTAGTCACCCTAGTCTCGCTAGTCCCCCCTTTTCACCATAGTCACCGTAGTCACCCAAGTCACCTAAGTCATCCTAGTCACTCTGGTCAGCCTGGTCACCCAAGTCACCCTAGTCACCCTAGTCATACAAGTTACCCTACTCACCAAAGTTACCCTAGTCGTCCTAATCACTCTAGTCAACTTAGTCACCCTGGTCACCCTAGTCACCCTCATGACCCTAGTTACACCCTAGTCACTGTAGTCACCCAAGTCACCCTCGTCACTCTAGTCACCCAAGTCACCTAAGTCATCCTTGTCACGCAGGTCACCCTAGTCATCCAAGTCACCCTAGTCACCCAATTCACCCCAGTTACACCCTAGTCACGTCACCCAAGTCACCCTAGTTGCCCTAGTCACCCAAGTCACCCTAGTCACTCTAGTCACCCAAGTCATCCTTGTCACCCAGGTCACCCTAGTCATCCAAGTCACCCAAGTCACCCTAGGTTCACCCTTGTGTGCATAATTCTAGCTTAAAATCGTTGAGTGGTTTACTAGTTATAGAGGTAGATATCAGGTACCCAAGTCACTCTAGTCACCCTCGTCACCCAAGTCATCCTAGTCACCGAGGTCACCCAAATCACCCAAGTCACCCTAGTCACCAAGTCTCACAGGCCACCCAAGTCACCCTAGTCACCCAAGTGATGACCCTAATCAGTTAAATCACCCATTTAGTTATAATGACATGGATTACCTTTTAACTTCCCAACAACTTACTCACCCATAGAAAGAGTTACAGTAAAAATTGAAAAGCTGAAAAGACGTGGTTAACCGTAATATTCTGTGTTATTTTGAGCCCTTTGAAAGTGAGATTTAAGAACATAATATTAGCCATCAAAAACTGCAGGTCTGTTGAAAGTTAAAGACGCCAATGAGGCAACTGGGAAATTTTCAGGGTTTAAAATGGAATATCTCCAAATGAAATAGTTGACTGAAATTATTAAAGCTGTGGCTTTTGTGGCTTGATTTGTGAAGGCTGAGCATAAATAGTGAAGGCAAAAATTTATTAACAAGGACTTGATCACAGCAATAAAAAATGGAAAGGTGAAATGGGAACCTGAATTCCACGTCCACTGGCTGCAATGTAAATTTCCACTGTTGTCGTGAAGTCTCCACCAGCAAATTTCTCTTTTTCAGTTTTTCTACCCTTCACTACTGGAATCGCAAGGAGATCGGTGTAGACTTGCCGGTACAGATCTAAAATGGTGTAAACCTGAGAGAAGTAGAAGAAAATCATACATTGAAACCCTTTAGTGCATAAACTCAATTAGGAAGATAGACATAATTGACCGGTCATGTAATCCTAACATTAGAGGTTTGTGGACAACAACCTATGATGTCACCAATAAATAGTTATAATTTAACCAAAGATTAGGGATCATCAGGCAGTGAGAGTGAGGTCAATACAAATGCTTCTCCTCCAACACTCTGCTTTGAATTAGTTTCAAGAGATAGAAGGCTCAAACGTGGGACCCGATTGCATTCTATACATTCAGTTCATGCTTAGCGCAAGTCCAAGCAAATGCTACATACATTGTACGTGCCACGCAGGCGTAATAGTAGCCTAGAGATTAGGATTGCAGGCTTCTCTGGCCATGCACAATTTTATTTTTTCTATCTTTACCTCCTCAACTGCTTCATCATAAGATGCAAAGGCAGAATGTCCTTCTTGCCAAAGGAACTCTCTTGTTCTTAGAAATGGTTGGGGATGTTTGAACTCCCATCTCTATAACAATATAACAAAGGAAACAGACAATTTAAATACAACCTAAACTAGGAGCAAAGTACTAGACCTGTAAGCAAGAGGCAAAGAATAGAATAAATTTTAGTAGTAACGAAAACAGGCTACAGGCTTTTAGGTGGCATTATCAAAATAGGGAAGTTAAGTAACCACAGTGACAATGGTGGTGAAAACATCACTTAAAAAGTGAATTTGCACTGTTTCAAATTCATCGCTCTTATTCCCTCTAACTCAATTTCATTTGTCAAATGTTACCAATAGTTTTCTGGAGTTGAATGCTATAAGACTAAATATAAGCCCACAAAAGGAAAAAGAAAAAGAAAACCATTGTCAATAAAACTTGAAATTAGGACATTTTACATCGTTGTAGTGTAATAATGGGAGAGAAGTGTGACGCACATGCAAAGTTGTTTTTTTGCCAATCCAGACCTATAGCCTTTTTGCCACCCTTGCTACCATTGCTATTGTGATTGCTTAAGTTCCCTATTGGAAGGTCCCTAGACAACCAAGACAGCAATTTTCATTCTAATACACTGAAGCACTGCAATTGGAAGAGGGGAAGTCCCAAAATCACTATGAGGAGTACCACTGCAAAAGAAATAGTAGTATCACGATATTACAAGAGGAAACAAACTACAATTGCCTAGGGAAGGAGTTGGGGAAGACATATAACTGAGGAGCTATGACTGTTGCAAAGCTTAAGGATAAGAAAACGATCAAACAAGTAGCCCTTTATCTAAACAGTTAAAAAGGTTCTTCTACATACCACAACATTATTCCACTGATTTAGTTTTAGCGGGAGATCTCTGTGTGATTTAATCCATTTTGCATAGGCTGGATACATAACTGAACAAGCAAAAAAGAACAAATGTCTGGAAGTTAGCAAAGTTCTTACTGCTTTAAGCACTAGTTTTTGACTTGATTGGTCTACTAAGTTGGTAGTCTCTCATTTACAGCTGTAAACCCCATTGTTGAAAGCTGTGAAAACATAAAGCTTGAAACAACCCTGTGAACAGTGAATTTCGAAGGAATCAGTTCCATCTTACCAGTCTCACTGGTCGGTCTGATTGCTATTGGTTCTGCTAACTCAGACTGGCCTGACCTTGTTACCCAAGCAACCTGCCATGGTAAAAGCAATGAAAAACAAAAAAAATAAGTACAAAGATTAGAACAAAAAATGTCTGGAAGATACATAATGATAAAATTCCAGGAAGGAAACTCCTTTAAGCCCTGAAGAAAAAAACACACTATCTCTATACCACTTGCAAAACATTTCCTGCAGTACTAACAAGGAGCTTTTGTTTCAGAATCAAGACATTATCTCTTTGGTAGACATTTCCTTTTAATGTGTATCAGGCTGGATTTAGACATTGGGGGAAAAGAGATTTGAGAGCACTAAAGATTCAGGAGGAGAAGGGCATCTTCTTTCCCTCCATTTGCTCTCCCTGCCTTTTTTTTCCTCTTCTCGTTTCTCCCCGGCAATGCCTCAAGCACAAACTATTCCCTTACAGTGTACTGACTCGCTAGCTCAGGCAATGATTTTAGAAAGAGAAGTTACTGCTCAAGCAGTGACTTTAGAAAAAAGAAGTTAGCTGTTTTTCAATAATATATTTCGGTTGAAAGGTCGACACATCACACCAAACATTACCTCTGGAGCAAAGTCTGCAATATGTGTTTTTTCTTTCTCCAGTGCTGCCTGAGACACAAACATTGGAAAGTAAACATTTTCGACTCCAAGCTTTTTTATTTCTTCATCAAAAAAATCTGAAAAGATAAAAAAAAAAAAGACAAGATAAACTTCACATCTAATTAACAAGTAAAGAAAGCAGCATACAATTAGCTAGAAGGTACATTTGACAATCAGTGCATTGCCCTATTTTATCTTTTTTAAAAAGCAAGATAATATTTTTCTGGCAGATCACAAGAGGATGAAGTGGTTTGCTGCTCATTATTTTTAAAAAATACACTATAATTTACGTAAGAATATCAAGTAAATTCAACTTTGTGAAATACTGTACATGAAGATTTAGATGGGTTGTAAAATTAATATAGTTTCAATTGAATCATACCTTTTATTCTCTCCCAAATAGCGTAAGACCACGGTCTCAAAATATAGCATCCACTAACATCATAATACTCAATCATTTCAGACTTTGTAATAACCTGAAAATAACCAACCACAAGATTATTACAACACTAATAAACTTTCAAAAATGTTTAAGTCATTGGACTAATCATATTGGCAGCAAGGGTTAAGCTATTTAACTTCAGTATCCTATGAAAACTACTTTTTGAAAATACAATAACACATGGTTACATTAACTTCTACAATATTAACACTATGCCATTTGCGCGATGGCATGATTTTACTACTTTGACCAGAATCCTTTCAGGTTTTCCTTTCACCAGTAAATTTGGTACCCATAGTGAGGTATAAATTAGAAAAGCCCCAATTTGTACAAGCAAAGCCCTGAAAGATTCTGGCTGTAGTAGTAAAATGACATCATCTTGCATGATAGTCACTTCATGCAAGGTGGCTGTGAATGCTAGACATTTAATACCTTTCAAAATGACAACCACCTCCACCCTGCCTCCACACAATTACAGAAAACACTATTAATGATAATCCTATTAAATTAAAAAAGCTATTAGGTATTTATTCATAGAAAATCATGCACCTGTGAAAACCAGTCACTTAAGTTTTCTTCCTTTTTAGCTTCCAGTCCCAGCCTAAAATTAAGATAAATAAAAAATAAAGCCTCAGCTCACCTCGGAAGATGAAAAAAGAACTCTTAAGTTGAAATACTCTTAAAACAAAACTTAGAAGCACCACCCAGACAAATGTTCAACCTATCCACCTATACTGTACCTGGGGTTCTCATTAAGTTTTAAAGCAGACAGGCAGGGTTATCAGAAAGCTTTGAAGTAGACGGCTGATTTGTCAAAGTAAGCAGCCAGTCCAGGGATGTTTTATTTAAAAAACGCCATCCATGAAGAAATGCCAATCACAGTAGCCTATCCAAGTAGGCGGCAATTTTCGCTGGCAGCTGGCTACTTTTTACAACCATGGACAGGAAGGATGTAAAAGTACTTGGTTTGCTGCAGGCAACTTGAGGCTTTCACTCCCTCAATTCACCCATTTTCCCCCAAAAGTAGACGGCTCAGACCTCAGAGTAGCCGGTTTTTTAGCCCCTTACCAGCGCTTAATGAGAACTCTGCAGCACCACATATTCTTAATCTATTTTTAATAAATTCTTTCAATCCTGATAGTTGCCACAATGGAAAATTTAAAAAACATTCATTTTTGCTTGTAAAATCTTAATATTTAAAGAGTCAAGAGCAAACATTGTGCCAGAGGTTCATTTCCATGGTGACACCACAGGATTTCATAAAAATTAGAATGACAAAATTAATCATCTTACCATAGCAAAGGGTAGAATGGTCTGGGAATGATGAACATAATGAATATGTTAATGTTATATTGACATATTCTTTTCTCTCCTTCTTCTTTTTTTTTGAAGTGAAATGAGATGAAAGGAGAGTGAATAGTTTGGTTAGGTGGTGTATATTTTCTAAAAACACCTAGATTATGAGAAAAAATTCCAACAACTACATGAAATCCTCTAAAGATTTCCAAGTAAGGCCCGGTTCAGACGCCGAACTTTTCACGAGCCGAACCTAATTCGAATTAGGACTGACCCAAATTATTTAGACCAGCTAAATTAATTCAGATGCCGATCTTAATTCCAGCCGAACTGAATTCAGAAGGCGAAAAATGTGCATTTCCGTCAAACTGCTCACAAAACATGTTATAAGGATTTATGCATTAGGTTCGCTACGTGAAAAGTTCGGTGTCTGAATCAAAGGTGTTCCAAAGTCGATCCAAAGGCGAAATTTTCGGCCGGGCTAGGCAAAAAGAACAGCTGATCGAGCCGTTCCAAAGTGAAACAGGCGTTCCTAATTGATTTACACACCAAACTTTTCATGTACTTAATTCAACGTATTAGGTTCGGCTCATGAAAAGAACGGCATCTGAACCAGGCCTTAGAACCAATATCACACCTGGTGACTTTTTTCACTGCACTTTCCCCTTCTCCATTCTCTACTTTGGCAGCTTGTGTCATCTTCGCCTGCTTTGTAGAAGGTTTAGCATCTTTCTTTTCAGTTTTATTCCCTGCTTCTTTCTTTTTGTCTTTCTTGCCTTTTGAACCGCCACCAGCAAGATCTTCTCCTGTCAGGGTTCTATAGTCAGCCTTCAGTTTCAAAAGCTCAGCCACAGCTGCATCAATTTCCTCCTATAAAAGCACAAAACAAAAGACAATCATCCATCATATACCTGAAAATTGACAGCTGGAATTTTCATCCAACTACAAGTCATCGCAACAGAATAAATTCCACAAATACTTACTTTTTGTTATGCTAATTCAAAACAAGGAATTTCCTTCGCAGACATTTAATTATGTTTATAAGCTTGGTCATGGAATTACCATAAATTTACATTTACCCAGCAAAAATCCAATAAAAATATTATTACGTAAAGAGTGATGAAATAATTATGTTAAAACAGTCAAAGCTCTCCATGCAACCACTCTCATAAGTGACCAGCTCTAGTTACGATCACCTTTGTGAAACCCCGTTGGAACTGTGACTTAAACTTTGTAATGAAAAGCTCTCGTAAGAGATGGCAACCACTCTTGGGATAACCCAACTGGACTTTTCTATTGTTTTTAAGCTCTCGTAAGCTGCCATTCAACTCATTCTTGCACTAATATTTAAGTTTGGGGTTATTTTTGTCTAAAAAATTGGAAGTACACCTCAGCCATGTCTATATCAGATATGAAGACACTCATTAAAAATTATTTTCTTTTGTTTTTTCTTTAGGAATTATTAATGAGTTCCTGAGGCTCTCGTAAGCGAGAGCTTCGACTGTAATTAGGATGACAATGGTGATGTTGGCAGATGATGATGATGTGATGATGATTGTAATGACAGAGACAGCACACTGAGTTAACATTGTAGTCATTTCCTTAATCAATAACAAACCTTAGCAGCACCACTAGTTTTGAGGCCACGAACTTTATCTCCTTGTGCAGTGATTTCTGCTTTCAGTTTCTCCACCTGTTCAGTTGATGCTGTTGGCTTGGCAGCTTCTGTTCCATTCATGGGTGGTTGGTTGTTTTTATTTCCCTTCTCCTTCTTTTTACTCTCGTTCTTTTTGTGTCCTTCAGATTCCTGTGTGATCATCCAAGGGAATTTTAGGATTGAAGGAAACCGGTCGTTTCGATGCAAACTCAAGCAGTGAAATTTCCCCAAAGATGTGTTTACTTTAAGTGTAGTTTGCGAGTGAACAGGAAAAACGTTTAGGGTGAATATCTTCGTTCTCCAAGTCAAGTACGGGGAACTATTTACACCTCGAATGAATAAACTTGTATCTAAACGACCGG
The DNA here is from genome assembly GCA_942486035.1 of Porites lobata. NCBI lineage: Eukaryota > Metazoa > Cnidaria > Anthozoa > Scleractinia > Poritidae > Porites > Porites lobata. The sequence continues at coordinate 1,495,759 of CALNXK010000033.1, forward strand.
TAACGGAATTTTAAGATATATTTTGACTTAATAGTTTCTTTACCCACTGGAATGTTTAAAAGAATGTGACACAAAGAAACAAACTTAAGTTTGACATCTACTCCTGAAATAAAACCCACCGGTAGTGAGATCGAAAAGGGGAAACCATTCACGTGCAACAGTCACGCAAGGCCAAAACGAAAATAAATCATTTTCATACGAATCTCTTCAAACTACAAAATACTCCTCTGACTTAAGTGGCAACGAAAACGGATGAACTCAACGCCATTCACAAAATGTCCGTTTCGCTCTGCTTGAACGAAATCATCACCAAACTTAACAACACTGTTGTTTTTGTCTCGAACCCATAGCAATCGATCGTAAAACATGAAGCTATTTTTTACTCGATTAGTTTCGTCTTTAAATCTTACTGAAATTTTATGAATTTCAAATGCTATCCCTGGTATCAATACACTTCATTAAAATCGAATAAATACTTTTCAAAAATACCTAATTTCCGAGGAATTCTTGACCCTCTCTTGGGGAAAACGTTCTTGGACACGTGGATAAAACAAAACAGTAGGGTTCAGTCTCTTTCGGTCAAACCGGAAGTGTACGCCTGCTTGAAATCGTACCGGAAGTTGATTGATTCAAAACTACAATAGTACATGTTCTTAATTGGCGAGATAAGTTCAACATTATTTGACACAAGCTCCTAATTTTGGTTGTAAGACGTCCCGCATTTATATTTGGTTGTGACAAAGGCCTCATAGACTTAAAATGTAACGTATTTTTATTGTCAATACATTATACTGTGGAAATACTGCGGTCCAGCAATACGATTTTAACGTTATCACGGGTCCCTGATGATAAAATCAAATGATGCCCAAAAATAGACAGGGAAAGAGGCAACAGCTGGCGAAGATAAATCTTTATTACGACAACTGATATTAAACATGCTAAAATGTTTCAATAAGACATGGTAATCGGTCACAAACATTGTACTGATGGAGATTGGAATACATGGGTACCAAGCGTTCGAATAAGTTGCTCCCGCTTTGTGCAGGAAAGTCAGCGCTATTCCAAGGACATCATGGCTTTACAAATCACTAGTCTGTGCAAGCTATTTCGCCATGAAAAGCGTTTTTACATTAATACTTGACCAACCTACTAACACCAACAGAGATTCTTCTTGTCTTTGGATCACATTAACCACACAACATGGCTATGACTTTTCAATCATTTTAACACAAGAGCTAATACATAGCAGGGTCGAATGATTTATGAAATATTCGGCTAATCCTATGTTGGATCAAAAAGGGAATCACGTGACGTCACACTATCATGAAAAACTCGCTTGCGGCTGTCACGCAATACTACTCTGTGTCACGTAACCACGCCGTGCTCGGTGACTCACCTTAGCTTTGTTGCCAGCTGTTGGTGACGGCTTGGTATGACCGTCGGGGACAGAGAACAAAACCACAGGACACTCACGGCCTGTATACCGACTAAAATGAATAAACACGTCAATATCAGGGGTTTTGAAACCAAGAGCTGGAGGTTACAGAGGATGTGTCAAGAGGATGCTCCTGTTTTAGGTCAATTCTGTACTGAGGTCATTAATTAGTGCATTTAACTATACACAAAATGCTGCTGTGGAGTTGTGAAGAAGATAACAAACCATTTTGCGTCAACTGGGACGCAAAAAAATAGACACAATGATAAGTACTATTTTTTTGAAATAAAAAGTATTCGAAAACATCACTGACAAAAATACTGATTTGACGGCCGCTCTATAAACTTACTCTGAACTTTTATAGACTCTTACGATCTTAATTGTCTTTCTCTTCTTCGTTTGAGATATTTCACCAGACAAACATCCGGGATTCTTCAGTAATTCGAGCCTAGGCTTTTTCAGTGGCCCAGAATGTTCCAAAATGGCGGCAAAGCGTCAGCAAACGTTCGTTTTGGCATGGAACACTCTGTACCAGTAAGTTCAAATACCTTTTGGGGGCCTCCTTTCTTGAGAAAGGGTCCCTTAAAATAACATTAATAAATTAGTGTAGGTAAAAGCATGATTTGTAGTGATATTTGGTATAAAGACCACGAGTGATATTTCAAAATTGTTATACGTAATTTCACGAGCCGTTACGCGAGTGAAATTTGAGACAATTTTGAAATATTACGAGTGGTATTTATGCCAAATATCACGTACAAATAATGCTATTATTTGTTTATACTACTACCCACAAAAGGTTTGTAATTTTCACATGTAGGTATTTCAAATTAAGCTCAAATACCACTGCTCTCAGCCAATCAAATTGCAGTAATTTCTCATGTAGTAGTATAAATCCTTTAAAAACACAAAAGTACTAAATACTGCCAACCTACCCCTCCCCTAAGCCAGCATTGTAACACTTACGTCTCACTTAGGGCAAAATGTTGGCTTAGGGGAGGGGTAGGTGGGCAGATTCCCAAAAACGTATAATGATCCCTACCTTGGAGGCTCGTACGGTTGATCACATATAAAGTAACCTCGTCGCTGAAGCTGGATAATATCTCCCTTCTTTAGGGACGCCATCGCAGGATCCCCAACCATTTCTATTTCTTGCTGAAAAGAAAAAAAGGACAGTTTAGAAGTTCATTCCTCGCATTGCTACCTTTGCTTCTTTGCTGTGATGTTGAGGCAATGTTTGCTGCACTCTAGAAGGTGCTTCTAACTTTTTAGTCTTTGGATGAACTCCTTAAGTGCAACCACTAAAAGCTACTGAGCAGTACTTTCCTGTGGTACTGTTTATTATGCTGTACAAGGTGGTTCTAACTTTTGAGTCTGTGGATGAAATCCTATGGTGTGACCATTCAAATGAAAGCTACTGACCAGTACTTTCCTGTGATACTGTTTATTATGCTGTACAAGGTGGTTTAAACTTTTGAGTCTGTGGATGAAATCCTATGGTGTGACCATTCAAATGAAAGCTACTGAGCAGTACTTTCCTGTGGTACTGTATATAATGCTGTACAAGGTGGTTCTAACTTTTGAGTCTGTGGATGAAATCCTATGGTGTGACCATTCAACTGAAAGCTACTGAGCAGTACTTTCCTGTGGTACTGTTTATTATGCTGTACAAGATGGTTCTAACTTTTGGGTCTGTGGATGAAATCCTATGTTGTGGCTATTCAATTCAAAGCTACTGAGCCGTGATTCATATATGCGAACGAAATCTTAAAGTGTGACTTTTCTAAAGAAAGCTATCGACAAGTAGTACCGAATTGTATTGTTAAGTTCAATCCTTTCGTCTGTGGATGAAATCCTATGGAGCGACCATTCAAGAAACACTTCTTTCATTGACGGGTGATTTCGGACAAGTTAAATTAGAACAATAACGCAAACGAAATAACTTCCTACTTTAGAATCCTTGTTGATGTAGTTTTTAAAGTCATCAGTTTTAGTAAGCACGGCCTTGCTAATGACGTTATCAAAATGGACTGTAATCGTCGGGAGAAGTGAAGCTTTGGACGATTCCGCTAACCATGTAAGTTTAGTAGTCTTCTTAAAATCCTAGAGGGGAATATAAATTAGATGAGAACTGGTGAAAAGGAGAGAAGAGAATTGAAAGTAACGAGTTACTTGGGAAATACCGCCTTAAATCCAATGACAATATCCCTTGGAGAATACATTTATGCCTCTCTCTTGGTGTTCAAATATCATTTTGTAGGTTTGTGTAAGGTATATTACATATATAGCACTTGTTTATGTTTCGAGGTACAGTATATGTGCGGCGCGCTAGTTTAGCTTCATGACCCTAATGAGATGCATCGTTCCAGTCGAAAACTTGTTTTTTTTTGTCACGTCAATAATTTTCTCCATGGGTGCATGCGACCCTTTGATTGAAAAAATAACTTCTCCACTACACAATCAGGGGCTTTAAGATCCAACGACGCAACGGCAATGAGAACCTCGCTTAAAAAGTCAATTTGCGCTCTTTTAGTCTTTATCGCGATTATTCCTTCCCACTTACTTTGTCAAATGTAGTCGAACCCACCTGAAGTTGATTTCCTAGGGACCATATCCAGGGGTTCTTAGTCTTACAAACAAGAGTTGTCTTTTAATTTCTACCTCTAAAAGAAGTGAACAGGCATGTAAACTCCGTATTCATAAACCTTCGCCTTAAGTACCTTGTTATCGAGATGAAGCTCAGCTTCCAACGATTTTACACCTCCAGAAGGGGTTCTACAAAAAATGCCATCAAAATTAATAACAGCTATGGGGTATAAGTGACTATAAACATGCTATGGCGAAGAAGGAACGACCAAGACTCCAAGGTAGCGAGAAACGGAAAAAGTCGTGCGTACGTGCTATTACATTCTGGAATATATTATTTCTTTGTCCGTCGCTGCAGAACTGGAACGTGAAATGATCAAGACTATCAACTCCATCCCTCCACAAAGCAGTCGTCCCAGCTTATTTTACTATTGAGCAATTCAGTCCTATTAGACAATTTCTTGACCAAACTGGAAAAACTAACAAGTAACCGAATTTTCACAGAATCAAAAGGGAAACCTTACTACGAGAAAAGAAGATTAATAATTCTTTTAGCTCACTTGTTGATCTTAGTGATTTTGACGTTTCCCCAATTCATCAGCGTGACCATTTCGCCTACAGATAGCGTGACAGCATCCGCGCCTTCAATGTAAACTTTGGGACCATACCAAACTTCTTTATCTCCAACGCTTGGGTTCTGTCAATGAAAATAATATTCAGGTTGAAAGCACGTTTTGCTCTTCAAAGAAAACAATCTAACTAAGGCAACGTAGCCCCTTCACACGAATTTTCGACCAGCTGAAATACCTGACCGGACAATACGTTCACACGGAGCTGTTTAATATTTTCGTTATGTTCACACGGAACTTTAAACGGCTAAGCGTCTAAATTTTCGCACGAGTTAAATTGGTTCCGTGTAAACGGAACACCTAAACGCACGAATTTTAAACCGGTCGAAAATTCGTCCCGTGCAGTACATGAGACGATTCGCAACAACAACTGTTAGCGCAACACAGCGTTGCAACATTGTTACGATGTTGTTTGGTATAGTGACAACATTGTTCCAACATTGCAACGCTGTGCTGCGCTAAAAATCGTGGTTGCGAATCGTATCGTGTAACATCCCCTTTACGAACCAAAAAGTTAATTTGCACCAAGTTTTGCACGTTGCACGTTTTGTCTCTCAACGCATGTGCAACGTGCAAAACAGCACTTGTACTGACAAAAGCGTCGAGGTATCTTTTTTCTTTCTTCTTCTTTCGCCCTTCCTGTTTCCTCAAGAGTGAACTAAAATAAGAGCCTTGATTAATCAAACAAACCTTAGGATGCAACGGACATTCTTTCACTTCCTCCGTGGCTTCAGGAATGACGATGGGAACCATTTCATCTTTCTGAAGAGCCGTGTATCTCGGAGCCACTGGATCGATGACCTATGAAACAAAAACAAGATCCATGAAACGAATGCCACGCACACTGAAAAACTAATCTCAACAGTTGCAAACCTTTTTGTTGAGGGCCCAAATTTTGTCCCACTCCATGTGAACATTTGCCTTTGATGAACCCTGATGGAGAGATAAGAAAATTTATATTATTTAACAATTATTCCTCGAGCCCGAATGGGCTCTTGGGCCATTGACGCAGAGGTCATGAGGGCGAGAGGAATAATTGTTTTAGTAAAATCCAACTAGGTGATCAAAAATATCGAGACAAACAACTTTAGCTAGCAAAACGCGATTCAGCCGCCATTGTTTTGGTTTTCAAAGCCGGCGCTTTTCGCTACTGGTGGGCTATAGCATATAGCCTCGTAGTAGCTCAACCAATCAGAACGCAGCATTGATAATAGACCACTAGTTGGATTTTACCAATAAGTAGTAGACTCTGTTACCTTGACTAGACACAAACTGTGATTCGTCCCTAGAGTGGATTTTACGTTTGGGACTTAAGTTAGTAGCCTGACAAAACAGACGTTTCTCTTCGCCAATCGCCGCAAGGGACGTTTCGCCAAGAGCGACTACTGCGTGGACCAATCAGAGCCCCTGACCAGATTCCGGACAGATTTTACGTCATCAGTATGAAATTTCTGTCCGAGACAAATTCACGTAAGCGATGATAAGCGCTGGAAAGCGCGTATCGATCCTCCCGCGCTTTAAGCGAAATTGACAACACTTCGGTGGATTAGCCAATTAAATTTCAGATTGGTTTTGAAGACCAGTCAAAAAAGGCTCCTTTGTTGCGCGCGCTGGTGTTTCTTGCAGTTGGCTCTTGTTTTAGTCTAGTTCGTTAAAAAAGAACTTGGGATCTTCCTTTGACCAATCAAAAATAAATCAAAAAGCGAAGCAATGCAAAACGAAGCAACTGCACGAATACCATTTCTTCAAGCCTCAATTGAGGCTAAAGAGAAGTTTTATTATTACTTTGTGGAACAAAAAAAATCCCTTCATCGGCCGCAACAGAATGTCAAATTCAAAGGAGGTTCCGTAATTTGGCCCTACCTGTAACACGATGAATTCCCTCAATCCTTCTACAGTCATTCCACGCCTCAAAACTCCACGAACTGTTGGGAATCTGGGATCATCCCTGTCATTCGTGTAAGAAAATAGACAAACAATTTCGTTTGAATAGTGACGGGGTATGAAAAGCGAGTTTGTTGCTCAAATTGTAAGAGAAGTACTTGCTCGTTGCTTGATGCTCACAGGAATATATTAAGGAAGAAAGAGAAGCGAAGAATTCTGAGGTTAAATAGGCAAGGTTGTCGCACAAGTTTTAAGAAATTACTCGTTGGTAGTTGCTTGCAGGAATATAAGCAGGAAAAACGTAAAGTTTACTGTGATCTTTTCCACTAGTGCTAATAATAACAACCATTCAACATTTGGAGAATATGTGTCTTCAAAGTCATAACGAAAACCGCTGTATAGCAACTTATGTCAAAGCAAATCTTGCTTCACGTATTTTAACTTGTTGCCTTGCCAACTTTCATTCAGACGATGGAACATGCGCACTGAATGAATCGGTAACAGGCAGTTTACTCTCCTTTCTCTTCTCGGCTCAAGTTTACAATCATACAGGAGTATTTGGCAAACTGAGTGAGATTCACAGAGAAAGGGACGTACTGTACTGTTAGTATTAGTAGTGGTACAGTGGTAGTGGTAGTGGTAGTAGTAGTAGTAGTAGTAGTAGTACTTATTATAATTCAAGATTCACTTAATGGAAGATAAGAATTTTTGAACAATTCACTACTTACCATCCTTCAACGTAGCCTTGATCTACAAGATAAGTGAGTTTTCTTTTGGACATCACTGTGTTCACAAGAGTCAAGCGGCTAAATTCATAAATATATGGCCTTCTGATACCTATCAAAAAAATTTGAAACAGTCATGCATTGTATTAACGAATGCGATGAGAGTCATCCGATTAGCCTGGTGGGGGTGGGGAGGGGGGGGAGGGGTAGTTCCATTTGAGTTGTTGCAGAAAAGTTAAAGGGGGCATGGAACTCGTGACAGTTATCATAAATCCATACAGATTAGACTTGCAAGAAGATGACTTCTTTCACAGCAAAAAGGATGTATAAAAGTGAGAGACCATACTAGCTAGGCCAAAGGACTTTTGCAAAAGTCTAACACAAGATGTATAATAATGCCTCAGAAAATTCAAGCAATGTCTGCCAACACAGTTACGTTGTAAGTATTGCAACACTTAACCTGACATGTAGTAAAATGTGCCTGTGATGTGTGATAAAAGGTAAGGTAAGGTAAAGGCACACGAGCGCACACGAGCCAAAGGCCCAATCAGCTGGAGCTTATCCCCGGTTTCATTAGCATGGGGCACCTAGGAGTATCGCTATCCCCCCTGGATGGGATGCTAGTCCATCGCAGGGTTACCCCCCAGCAGTATGTTGCCAGTACCCATTTATACACCTGGGTGAAGAGAGACAAAGTGGAGTAAAGTTCCTTGTCTAAGGAAACAACATGATGGGCAAGGCTTGAGCCCAGGACCTCCAGATCCAGAGTTTGAGGTGTTAACCACTCAGCCACACACGCCTCCATGATGTGTGATTGAGGGTCAACCTAAAATTGACCAGCAAGTCAGGAAAAAAGCTTTCTCAGCCACGTGGGACACACAATGCTATCGTGGACCCTTACCTTGCACAGTACTATACAGCGTACCTTACTTATTGGATTAAGAAAGATCAACTCACCCAGTTGTTCAATAAACCAGTAATACTGAGGGTCGCGGTCATGGTACTCTGTAGTTCTTAGCGCATGTGTTACTCCTTCAATGCTGTCCACAATGGGACAAGCAAAGTCATATGTAGGATAAACCCTTTTAAAACAAAAAATCAGGAATGTGAAAAACTTCAGCTATCCAATAAAATCCCACAGTATGCTCTTTTATTATTAAAAACAGAGCCTCTACATCTTATTGTTCTGGTTTCATTTTTCTTGATTAATTCTAGATGACTGTCTAAACAAAATGCAAGCTCAGCTGTGGTTGTAAGCTGAACACTGATCCTTTTCAGTGGTGGATCCAGGGGAGGGGCCCGGCGGGAGCTGCCCCCCCCCCCCCTTTATTTTTGGTCCAAACTGAGGCCCGAACAGCCGCAAAAACTTTTTGGGGGAGACCAGGCTCCCCCACCCCACCCTTATCTAAGGGTCTGGATGACCAGGCTTTCCCTTATCTCAAGGTCTGGATTCGGCACTGCTTTTGTACTTGGCACAAAGCATCTTATCGGAGGTGGCAATAAAACGTATCGTTGCAATCGTACAGCTGTTAAAACCCCGAGACTGCGATTTTTAGGTAAACTGTTCTTGAAATTGATACCTGTTAGACGTCTCTACCTGGTTAGGCTCTCAGGCACTATAGTGGTGCCTGTTTTCATTTTCCACAAAACATGTCTGTTAGCCACCCTAGACTCACAGTTTCAAGGGTTCTAAGTTTCCTGGATGTTTCCTTGGAGCACAACCTTAATAGTTCAACTTTAACTTCAACTTTACTTTCAGTAATGTTTACAGGGCAGTACTTGGTACTAATATTTATTCACACACACACACACTATACTTTATTTTCATACACATCATTTTGCCATCTCCGCCCGCAAATAGCAAAAGCTAGACGAGGCGGGCGGAGAGGAAATTATCTTCGTCTTGCATATTGACGAATAAAACACAAGCCAAAAAATCCTGACATACTTGTATTTCAATCCAGTACGCACATGTTCCTCTGGTTTACACCTGTAAATTGTAGGATCCCTCATACAGCCATTCTCAGACTGATAATCAAGCTTTGCCCTCAATGCAAATCTCTGGCCATACTCTGTTCCTTTCTTCATCTGTTCCCAGACTTCAAGGTTTTTCTCTACGGCTGAAATTCAATGATAAAAATACATAAAGTCATTTAACAACATCTTAACAAAGTATACAATAGTCTAAAGGTGGGGATTAACTAAATATTATTCTCTGATAAGTGCCTAAATAATAATATTGAAGTCATTTCTCAACTTTTACTATCATGGTAATTATTTTTCATTGCGTCTTTGGAGTGTCCTTTTGCATAAAACTTCTTTTAAAGAACTGCCACGTGTTTTTCAGAACTTTCTATCATATTATCATGTGGGTTCTCAAATTATTGTAAATAATAATTAACATACTAATAACAACAACAACAATATATCTAATAATCTTCTCCTTCCCAGGGAAACATAACCGCATTAAGAATTTCAACTGGCAAGAGGCAAACCAGTTGCTCATTTACACGTGTGGTCAATGAGTTGAAATTACATGCATGACTACCGAGAAAAAAATCAGCTACATGTACTGTAGCAGTCACGGTAAGACTTGACCAAGGGACCTCGATATTGCAAGTCTAGCACTACAATTTTTCTTTTGTTCAATCACTTTGCCTCTAAGAATCAGTGCCAGAATTGATATTATACTGAAAAAATACTCACAGTTGTCGCGGTTAGCGGATTTCACTCGTTTCTCCCTCTCCTCCTTCATCTGATCTCCTGGAGTATCATCAGCGTACGCCTTGCCCTCTCGTATCATCTTCTCAGCAAAATTCATGATGGTGTCAAAGTGGTCTGAAGTGTGCGTAAACCTATCCGGCTCAATTTTCAACATTTTCAGATCCTCAAGAATGACCTTCTCAAATTCTGCATTTTCTTTGGCTGGGTTGGTATCATCAAATCTCATGATCATTGTGCCATCATACATGTTCCTGTAGTACTGGTTTAACAGAGCTGCCTTGGCATGTCCAATATGAAGGTATCTGCAAATGGAAACATTTGAGTCAAGAGATTAAGGTGCTGAAGATGAAAGTGTGAATCGCCTCCCTCTCCTCCCCCCTAAACCCACCTTTGTACACCTGTAAATGTGTGTTTGCCAGGAGATGACCTTTAGGAAAACTCATGGCATTGAATCACTTTAGAAACTTAAATTTCAGCCCATTTACTGGTAAAACAAGTAATTTAGTTTTCATCCGGACTTTACCCAGAAGCAAGAGACATGCACTGCTTAACTATAAGCCAAACTCGACAAGGTTCACATTTGGCACAGAAGAAATTAATCAGTTTGAGAGGATCAATCAATATGCAATTATGTTAAACATGTGATACATGTTATACTTGTAACTTAAACATATATATGTACCCTGTTCAGGCAGCCAATCAGAACACAGGGATTCCCCTCCTTTTGTCCACTCGCAGAGCTGCCCTCATGTAATAAAAGTATTAATCAGTTACAGGTAGACTTACCCACTAGCTTCTGGTGGAAATCTTGTCACCACATTACCCTGCGATGCACCTGGCAGTTGGACATATTTTCCTTCAGACTTCATCTTTGTCTAAAAAATGAATTGAAATTAAGCAACAATTCACATGAATCTGTCTGTTAGAACTATTCAAGTTTTAAGTGGCTTTTCTTTGATCACAAAGACACTTACCCCCAACTGGGCAGAATTATTGCCACTATTTTGACTGGGAATCTTCTCAGATACATTGCAAAATGGTGGCTGTGCTCCACAGAATGTCAACCAGCGAGCAACATGCTCAAATGAACTTCCAGGCTTCATCAGCTTCTCAACATTGCCACTCACTGAATAAAAAAGGGGAAAATATTGGTAGTAAGAGAGGGTAGTTCTAAAAAGTGAATCAAGATAATTCCAAATAGATACATGTAGAGCTACTTCATTCATCTGTCTGTCTGTTTATCTGTCTATCCATTCATTTGTTTGTGCCTTTATTCATTTATATTAAAACAGTGACTCCAATATCAACAAACCTTTCAAAGCTCCCCAAACTGCAAAATCAGCTAATGTCACAGAATGACCAGCAAGAAAGGCGACTGGAGCTAGACTTTTGTTCAAGCGATGGAGAGCATCATCAATATTACCAGCATTTTCCAGAGAATTTACACTGAACTCCAGCCAATGATCAACCTAAATTTAAAAAAATGCTACAAATCACTTGCTGCAAGTATAAAAAGCCACTTGAATCATTATATACTACAGTGACCAAGTTTGTAACAAACTAGCTACCCAGCTGGGAAAACCCCTGAAGATTTGACTAATATTAACTCACTTGTGTCTACAAGTGAAATGTCAGTATGATAACCATCTTCAATCTAGGACCTTATCTTTTCAGTGCCATGATACAAATACATTTAACTTAAACTAATTAAAACTAATTTATTTTTATTAGCTTTATGAACTAATTTATTAGCTTTGCCAGGTATTGGCAAGGAAATCGTAACACTGCTTGGGTCAATTACTGTATTACTCAATGAAATGATTATCTGAGCTAAGGCAAGATCTGTCACACCTACAATGTACTGTAACCTTAGAAAACTTAAACATTAAACTTAAACTTAGAAATACATGTAATTTAATTGAACTAATTTATTAGCTTTGCCAGATATTAGCATTCTCGTTCTTAGCAGATCAAAAACCCTTATTAGGTACAATGGGGTTTGAACCTGTGACCTCCTGCTCAGCAGGATTGTAATCTACTAACTAAGCTAGCCAAGCAGCAGTTTATTCTTACCTCTGACGCTTGAAGTGGGTTTCTCCCATACAATCCCAATGCGGGATGGCAACGGGCAATGTAACGAGCTATTGAATGGTCAGTAGTCAGGGTCAGGTCTCTGCAAAAGGTACATACAGGGGATTGAAAATAGCCTTTCACTTTTTATTCTCAAAGAAAGAAGAACACATTATATACTTTGCAAATTTAGACAAAGTGTAGGGATATCAGAATTGACAGGGAGGATCCTGTGAATGAGATGTCAGAACGCCTTGCATGGAATAAGATCATTGTTCTAAGTACACCAACCAAAAGGGCTGAATGATGATGATGATGATGATGATGATGATGATGATGAGGATTTTCGTTTATTAACTAACTTCAATTTCAAAGTAGATGGAAGTCTGAAGAGAAATTGTCATATTGAGGCATAAAAAGTATTCCAATGTACATTTACCTCACACAACTGTATGTATTAAGACTGTCAATGTTACTATAATTACTGGTAAAAAAATTTGTTCTTGACAATCCTTGTTTTTTTTTTTGAAAGCATATTTTAAATTTATGCCTGTGTGATTCCATTAGATTTGACTGAGTTCTACAAACAAATTTACCCACAAAAAGTCAAAAATGATCAATTATTTTTATTACAATAATATGGGCGACAATAATGATTATCAGCACTTACTCATTGATCTTGAGCGAGGTATTATCTCCCCATTCTAACTGTAAAGGGTAGGTCTCCTTTAAGTGTTCCACAGTAAGCAGGGTAACTATCAATAAAGTATTACTTAAATCAATATCAAAATAATAATATAAATAATAATTTAAGTTTTAAAACTGCCTTTCCATTTCTGCGTTACATAAATTTGTACACATACGTGTAAGTGTTTCACACCAGGTTAACAGATATTTTTTTAAAAAATTTTAAAATCAAACTTGCTAAGAATGATATGCTTTTTTAAAAAGACACATCTAATGTTCAGATTGAAAAGTAGTCATATGAAAGGACCCTTGATATAATGAAAATTCATAACCTTTCATTAATTTTTTTTGAACATTCAGTCTGCTGTGTACATGTATTTTAGCTAAAACATCTCATGTTTCCTGTTACCTTAGGGGCAGGACGAAATAATTGTTATTATTGTCTTCCAAGAATTTCGAGTATAAATACAATGTATATGATTTTGTAAGATTTTAATGATTTTTTGAAGATTCCTGAGATAACCTTGACACCATATCAATAATGATGCAATACAAATGCAATATGTGGTGGAATGCAAGACAACAAGGTGACATTGTAACTTCGTTGCAGACATTTGTACGTGGTAACTATTTTTGATCCCTTTTAGAGAAAACGCAATATAGTGCAAAATATCCATATTCATCCCCAAGCAATTTTAATGTCTTTAGATGAGGGGATGTACAGAGAGCATCTATCGGTTCCAGGAAGGCAACGGTATGTGCAGTGTACCTCCACTTGAGAGCTTCCTTTGTAACTGTACTTCAACTCTATCTCATGAAAATAGTGATCTCTTGATATGGAAACATTCATCCTTAGTAATTCCTGTATAAGCATTTTTCCCCCGTTTGATGATCTACTCACGATATATTGCGGGCTATTATTTAAAGCTGCTAAAAATATCTGGAGATGCGCTTAAAAAGTGTGAATGATGGTCGCATGAGCAGCGAGCCTAATTACTAAAAAAGCTGTTTAAAGTCTGCTTATATCACACGATTTTTTAGAAATCAAGACACAAACCATCAATTAATGACCATCTCTAAGAATTGAAAGAGCTTTTGAAGGAATGTTTTCTATTGGTCATTCGTACTGTACGAATGACCAATACAATAATTTCGATTTCAGAATTTTTCGCAACGAGCGCGATCACACTTACCTGGAGGCGGGCGGGAAGAGCTGACAGTCAATGATTGCGTCTTCATAGCTGTAGTACCAAACTCTGATGATGTATTATAGGAAACAACCATGATTCTGCGGCACCAGAGAGCCAAAAAACGACCACCTTGTGCCGGCAAACAACGTGTTAGCATTGGCACATGAGCGGTTCGCTTTTTAAGAGGGGGAAATTTGTCAGCGGTTTCTTTTTAATTGTTATGTTTGACTACACGGAGTGTCCTAATTTGGACTGACGCAAGGAAGTCGCAACAATTAATTAATGTGGAGAGGAAGTATTTTTGTAACACAA